>OY751313.1:46765371-47365371 GCA_963564615.1 Rhorus exstirpatorius
GTGCGCGTGTCACACGAAACATATACACGTGTATGTAAACGTTAGGGAGTGAACGAAGTGTATGGGAGGTACGATTAACAGTGCTTTTACGACAGTGATAAGCGATCCTGCATTTTCAGCGTTCTTTTTATGTAGAAAGAGTTTTTACACGCGTTTGTACGAATGTTATTACGACCACAGCAGGGTCCTTCTTAAATAATTTATCATAGGGAAAACACACGTAGGCTCTATGTGAGACGAGAAGATGTCCAGTCATGTGGGCATATTGTGTAGACGAGAAATAACAGATTAAGTGGGGTTGTCCTACTCATTTCTACAATCTTATAGAGTTAGGATTTTTTTTTTTGATGGATCAAATATGTAGAGGAGAGCAGTAGGGCAATGGGCGAGCAAAATTTAATTTTGACGCATAAAAAATAAAATAACAGCCCAAGCTGAATCAAGCCCGATATTTTTTTCGAAACGAATGTGACACAATGAATATAAGCCGAATATGCAAGCGACCACTCTTCTCCGCCTGCAGGGTAAAGTTGTCAAGTCCATGGAGCAGAGTGATAACGACTGGAAAAATTGTAAAACTTCAGCAACGTGTAGGGAATTTTTTGTATCCGATATTTAATGAACATGAAATATATAGTATTGATTTAATATGAACAGTTAACGGCAATTAAGTTTTTGTAAAGTGCCTCGAGTTATACGAAAAGATCTAAGGACCGCGTCCATTGATTCTACGTACTACAAGATATTCCTTTTTTTCCCCAAAAAAGTCGATGCATCCTTGAAAAAAATTTGAGTCTAAGATTCGAGGCGGGGATAGGACTTAAGTGAGAGGGTTGAACGTCGTCTTAACCCCTTCATAATTCAAGGCAATATCCTTAATCTTCCTGTCTAGCCCGCAGTCGCATTACCGATCCACCCCATATCAGGTCTTTATGCAGTCCCGTTTCGGAACATCTCGACTTTATGAAGGGTCAAGCATTCATGACATTCATGGAGGGATCGAGAAAATTTTCAGACTACGATACAAATGTACACATTGAATCTGTCAAACTTAGCCCCAGCTTCCGTTAAGATCTCTGTCCAAACGAAATTGCGTTAAGCAGTCCAGATTCGTCGTATATGTACATGATATTAATATACGTGTATCTAAACACCTATAGGTCAGACAGCGAACTCGGACTCCAGTCACTCCGGAGCTCCGTATATACTGGCAGAGAAACACCAGGGTGGTGCTCGCGCTCACCAGGGGTTGATGTATGTCCGCGGTGCATGACCCTAATTAATAGGAAGGCCACGCGATGCAACTGTCTGGCCCACGTGAATTATACGTACATAGGTTTACGTACGAGACATCGTGTGAAGTCGATAGAGAGAGAGATAGAGAGAGAGAGAGAGAGAATTCCAGAGTGGATCAACCAGGGGGTTGAGACAGCCGCACAAAGGGATGAGATTACCAAGGTGCGAGCAAGGAGCGAAACGGAAACCCAGACCCATGTTCATGTCGCACATACATGGAAAACATTACGTGTATATAATCATTTCGTATCCACGCATACGGGTGTGTATCGACAAATACATACACAGAAATTCGAATAGACATCTAATATATCTATATACAGAGATTGAGGCCTGCGAGAGTCACGATGTAAACACTAGCACGTGGTGCCACATGTAATTAGTTAAGTAGGCTGACCCATGCGTTAAACTATACATGCATACGCGAGCAGCTTACGCCCGACGTACGTGTGCCAACCTCGTCGACGTATGTCATGACACTTCGAGACTATATCTCTCTCTCCCTCCCGCACCACTCCGCGTGTTTCTACTCATCTTCCTTTCTTCCAGTCCCACGATCGTTATAGTAACCGCATGCTCGTGTCAGTAACAAAATTTGATAACGTTGCCCCGTTGCATTTACCGTGTCTGTATGAACCGATGCGATTGCGCCCTTTTACCTTCGCCACACCGTCCATTATCGGATTCTCGTGGATTTATGACCGAGTGATTTATCACCCGTGTGCGCTGGGCACCGCGTGTTTCTGCCAAGGGAAAGTTGAAATATCGCTAGATAGAGGTATAACAGGTGCTCCGTGGAGCCAACGTTACATCTAATGCTTCATAAATATATATATATTTATAAGTTGTTTATATATATACATATATATATATATGTATTCGTGGAGATGGGATAAGAAGCGTTACAAGGCACGAGCAGTAAATTTTATTGGCCGTAAGCGTCGATAGACCAGACTAGCACCGTGATAAATTAATTTGCGTTATTTTTATTGAACTACTTTTAATGACAGGCTATAGTAACCTTACGGATCAGAGGAGCAAGTGGCGCTGCAATTATGCTGTATATATTTTGGCCTGTCGAACCCGAAATTTTGTGTATTACAGAGCCCTTTAACCATTTTCTTTTGAAAGATCTTCTGACACTCAATTGCGCCTGAACTAAAATTATCGTACAGCTCAGTTGGAATCTTCATAATGCTCACGAATGTTTCCTTTTATAGCTCTCTGGCGGTTGAAAAAAAGTTTTCCGAATAATTCATTTTCATTTTGAACTCGTTCTTATTGAGTTGCATATTGTACGTAAAAAAATTTAGTCTAATTTGTCAAGTATAGCAGCGCGTGCCCGAGATTTTTGAAAGTTCCGAGCTGAAACTGAATTACGATCAGACGAGATATTTTTTGTGAATTAATTTTTATCTGAGGTCAACTAGCCTGAAATTAACTTGTAGTTAATTTAAAGAAAGTACTTTTTGTTTATTTTTCTTAAAATATGTTATCGCTTCTTTTATATAAATATTCGTAATTGTAACTTTATACGATGACTCTGTGCTCGAAAATGTAAATGATTTTTTTTTCAGCGTGGTGCTCGAAAATGTAAATGATTTTTTTTCAGCGTGGTGAATGCAAAAAAATCTCAAGAGATAATTTAACGAGTAACGAGTGGAGGGGAAAAGAATTGTTACTTTTGTTTGTTACATTTTATTTTCAAGATTTTTTTCATTAAACAATAGAGAACAAGTACTTGAGAATATAGAGTACACATTATTCATATGCGATTGCAATTTCTGTACTTATAAGAAGTCAATGGTAATAAACGAATCATGAAAAAACAATGATGGATGCTTCTTTCAATATAATGATAGCCACCCATCTCTGCATTTAGATCAGATTTTTAGAATTCGATTTTTCTATCGACACAATCTAAATCGTACGAGAAGTCGATAATATGGAAGAATATTTGAACCGATCTACTGGGCTACACAAAAAAAAAATATTGTGGATTGTGTAAACGTTTATTATTTTGCTGATGTCGTTCGAGAAGTATTTACCGAGATTCAAAGATTTTTGGATATTTTTCAATGAACCGAAATCGGAACAACGTATGTTTTAAGAAATAATTCTGTATACATCGGCAGCAATCGCATTTCAAAATACGAAATGGTATTTAACAATACTTTGATATTTGCACACTCGTAGAATGAACAAAAAAATTCTCTCGTCTTTTTCTCAATAAATAAAAATTTACATAACTAAAAGAAAAACACGAATACGTAATCGATTTTCGTTTCATTCAGATGTAGGTATATTGTATAAAAACTCAATATATTTGTTTTTCGGCTATCAGGCAAAGTTTGATTGAATGAGATAAATTTATTTTTATGCCATAGACGTCGCTTGTTGGTGAGAGAGCTTCGTGTTGAGGTGCACCGCTCCGAGCAATTCTCGCTACGGAGACAATTGTCGTCGTCGCGTGTGAGCACTCCGACCATTTCGAAAGTGGAAACGTCACGTATGTCCAGCTCTCTCGTAACTCGAGCGAACTCTCGGTAAAACTTATTGAGCAATCCCCGATACAAGAGTGAACGAGTGCTGTACACAGTGTGTAAAGTCCGGGAATCGCGGATCGATAGCCTCGATCCTCGATTTGCTACATAAGATGCTTTCCTTAAACGGTCATACTAATTGACCAATGGAAAGTCGAGCTATAACGACCTGTGTTATATTACAATCAAATACAGCTCGTATACCACGTATCTACCGAAGTGAGATTCATAGGTCGACTATATACGCCAGCGCCTGTTCTATGTATGTCTCAAGACGATTGAGAATAATGCGATTTTTTTTTTTCCCAGTTATTCATCGACTATTTTATATTTTGTCAATGCTTCCATCGTAAACCCTTTAGGTCGCCCTTTTAGGTGGCTACATTTAAGTGAATTTGATTTGTATATTACTATCAGAAACTCAGAACAACAGCCTCTGGCTCAGTATAGTCAGCGTGAAAATCAGTGCACGGCTGAGGTCACCCATCCCAGTACTGAACAAGACCGATACTGCTTAACTTAAGAGCTCGTTAAAGCTATCTACCAACCGCGTATCGACTGCTGTCGATGCTCGGTAATGACACACCTTTAACTGAAAATAAAAGTCGCATAAGCTCGAGTCTATGCGATAAAATTTAGGTCTGCCCAATCGACGACCAAGTATTTGCAACAATGCCATTCCTGGGTATACGTTTGTGTTCACATATCTTGGTGTTCAACGAGTTACGTATTCCTTCCAATATGGAAATGAGGCGTATGAAATCTGAAGTTTATAGAATGAGAATTACTACTGCCGATAATCAATGTTCGTGATCGTGAACTGGACAAAAAAATTTGAGAGACCAATGTGCAAGTCTATGATTTCTATTTTTTTTTCCATTTCTCATACAGACAGTCCGAATTGTCATTAATTTTCATGGGTATATCATATTTCATATGAGATTCCCCGTATAATACGCATACCTAAAAATTGACAGGACTATTGTATATTCGTTTCATCGAAATGGCGATAGAACTTCAATTACCCAAAAAACACACTGTATATGAGTGATTCACGGGCTCTCTGCTTGTATTATCGTAATCATTTTTGTTAAATTTGTGCTGGCACGGTGATACATATATACGTGCATGTAGTAAATATTATCCAGTCATGCTTATGGACGATCAGGCAATTCTCGTTCATTCGGGGGCTAAAAACGCTATGGAGGTCGCTAAGCAGCAAAAGGACGCAATTTGCCATAAAGTTTGCATCGAGCCGTTTTAATTACGCCATTTTGCTATATAGGAATTTGAATCCACTTCTATGTTGACTTTTAGAATTCGTCCGTACGAAACAATGGATGGCACAATCCCCGAACCGGGATTGTAATCTTTGATCGTCTCGGACATCGCGGACAGGGGATCATCGGCATCAACGGATCGCGTGACCGAAACTTCCGAGTTATGGCTTATATACTCTTCATATTTCTCGTATATATAGACAATGGTAAACTCAATACGAGTCGCGGGATTACGCGGCTAGTCTGCTATTAGCATCACCAAAGTGATGTACAGCCGAAAATTTAGTGATTCTCCGTTTTTTTTTTGTCGTGGTCATCGTACTCTACACAGAGAACAATAAATTTCGATATTGGTGTTGGTTATGCTCATACAAACCGTGTGCATGTCCATTCATAATCGTCCAAAGCAACGATTAATAATTAAACGTCAGCTCTCCCGTTCTATTTCTCTCTCTCTCTCTTTCTCTCTCTGTGCAAAACCTTTCCCTCTTTTTCTCTCCCGATGGAAACGGCAATTATCGAGATAAACGAGAAAGTCTGCGAACGCGCAGCATTGCCGAATATTTATCAGGGCTGATTCGTCGAAGTTCACACGGGAAAATGGAGCCACCCAGCTTCATCATGATTCATACCAGATGTCACTAATCCATTTGCCAATATATGAAAATGTATTTACGTACACGCAGCGGATTAATCGCGCATACCTGAATTACTTCGGATGAATATATGTACATTCGTATCCGGAAAATCGTATTTTCCGCGTGAATTATAGCCAGTTGAGTTATTTGACCAACGGGTGTTGATCAAATACCGGGCGAATTAAAGATTAAAAAAAAAAAAAAAATATTGGTTTGATGAACCAAGATCGTCATCGGGGAACTTCCGAGAGGGTTAATGGCATTTGTTAATTTACTCAAGTTTTTTGGCAATAAGATCGTGGAGTTTTGACTATATATAAACATATGTGTAAAAATTGTCGGAGCGTGCGTGTGTGTATTAGGTGGGTTGAAGAAGATCAACCGAATCTTGTTTTGTGTGTTTACTCTGTATCACCACTATATGGTATATTGCCGTCGCTCACCGTTGCCTTCCTCATCTCTGTGATGCTAACACGTGGGAGAGTGAGAGGAGAAAGAACGAGATCGTTTCGACGGAATCCTTTTTCACCTCGAACGTGCAAATTTCTCTTTTCATGAATTTCAAATATTTCACTGTGCCGATTGAATTCGTCTCAACTTCATCGTATCCGAAGGTGAAGTATGTGTGTGTGTGTGTGTGTGTGTGTGTATATGCGTGTGTGAGAATGTTTGTACGAATAACTCACCTGATCTTTCTCGACGAAACCGATGAAGGCAGTTCTCTCGATCTCGATCGGTTGACCGACCCTGTCGTAAAGCGCGATCACGAAGTGAAAGAAATTGCTCTTTCTCAGATTGCTCGGTGGTTGTTTCTCAAAGTGTGCCTTGCCGATTCCAACTCTGGAACAAAAAAAAAAAATATTCAATGAATTCCCTTTTGTAACACAAATTTCTCCGAAATCCACCGACAACTTTTTTTCCGGCTCTTACATACGAAATTCCTTGCCTCAAATCTCTCGAAATTGAAAAAAAACAATCGTTTCATTCGTTTGATTTTTTGTAAAGCACTTTTTGAGAAAAAAGACGTAAAAAAGTACAAGCAAACATGCGTATGTCACTCTGAGATGGGGCTCGCAAATTTTTATCTCTGACGCAAGATTTTTGTGAATTTTTTCGGTATAAAAAAATGGCCAAAATATCGTTAATGTAATTTTCTTTTTCATAAAATCGTCGTGCAACGGGGGATGGTTAAAAAAATCTTTAAAATAAAACTGCATGAACTTCGGTGTTGTAACGACGACGTAACAAATTTTGAGCGAATTTCCCGATGACAAGGCTCATGCATTTGTCGATTTCGCTTGGAACACGTCATACATGGATACGCGTGAGTTAATCGTTGGCAAGTGTCCAGTTTTCGGGGAAATCGCCGGAACAGAAGAAAGACAAACGAGGGCGCGAGGGTGGTCTCTCGCTTTCGAGGGGGATAAAACAGAGCTCAGGTGGACCTCGACGCCTTAAAATCCCATTAAGGGCTCATGTGTCGAGATTAGGACCCGCCGGACACTTGTGCGTGCACTGGCGTCTTTGAGTAATGGCGATGGTAAAGCGCTCTCTTTTTTTTTGCTCAACCATTCGCAGCAAGCTATGCAACCGTCAAGTCGAATTAAATTATACCCAAACTGTCAATGAGCCCACAAAGTGATATCAAAACTGTCAGGACACTTTTGTACGATGATTTTTTTTACGCGATATCTTTTTCTGCAAAATCCCGCTAAATTGGAAAAAAAAATCCTAGTCAAAAGAAAAACTGCGATCATCGTGTTAACCGGAATTCGGTGGGATTTACAATAGTTAACGAGACGAATGACTAAACCCATTTTCAGGAACAAATGTTTTCGACAACCTTGAAAAACTTTCTTAGCGCTCGGGGATCTTTCCGGGGTTGCTGGGCGAGAATGGATAGAATGGGTGCGCGGGGGTGCATAGCGAGAACAGGAGACGGGAGATTCCCGGTGATCTCTTGGGACCGACCATCCCTCAACTTCGAGATCTTCGTGGCCCCGTTGTGTGCCTCTCTTGCCTCGAAGGCGGTTCTTGTATGCAGTTGTTCGATCCTCCATAGAGAAGAGATCACATATATAGGTACATTATATATATATATAAGCATCCATGAGAGAAGACGGGATATGCGGCAGAATACGAGACACACACGTATAAAAGATGTGAGCGAGGAAAAAGCTCGGGAGACGCTTCATAACCGAGAAACAATTTGGCGACAATTTTTCAAGCTGTCAAAATAGCATTGGGACGATCCCACGGGAGTATTTTGGTCAGTAGCTGCGGCTCCTGCCTGCTGCTAACTCTACGACTGTGTACACCATTGCGGTGGTACTCGTTCTTATTTTCCACACGAAACTGCCTCATAAGTTATGCCATGAGCGACCCGGAAAACAACATTTTTGCGGCACAAAAATCGACTTTGAAATACGACAATATTCGTCGTATAGTATACGATGTTTCATGGTACGAACTGATTTACGCTTATCGTGGGTTAAAGTCTCTACATCGGTATGCGTGAGTCGAATGAGAGATAAATTTTTGAAAATTGATTCAACAATATCATGTAGATCTTTCATTTGAAAGATTTGAAAAATTTGTAGATTTTTCATTTGAAACGAGTTTCATGCTAGGAAATGGGGAAGGCTTGCTATATGAATGCTATATGAATCGAGTATAGACAAGGAGCTTTGGAGTCCTGTAAGTTACCAATACTTTTCTGTGACTCATGTTCTAAACACGTTTTTCTCGAAATTCATTTTTACCATACTTTCTTAAATTTGTAGAAAAGGTAGAAAATAAAACGATTTCACCAATGAACTTTTTCTAGGGTATTCAGTTACACGATTACCAACTTTCCTAGATTAATCAAAAACATTTGTAAAAAAATTAGTTTGTAGAATTTTTTGGATCGAATAGATCGATTTTTTCGTTTATTATTTCGTTACTTTATTTTTTCTAGTGCAATTATTTTTTTACAATTTTATACTTTTTTCTTATTTCCATTTACCAAGACCCATGTCAATGTCTGACGGCAAAGATTTTTGTTCAGTTTTTTTTTCGATCAATAACCCACACCATTCCCTCAATTTTTATTTTATTGTTTTATTCGGTATAATATTCTGTCAATCCATCAATAAAGATGACTTGCAACAATTAATTTTACAAGAAATTGACGTCTTTCGGTTACAGCGAACGTACTTGGGAAGCTCACTACAATTGAGATGTCTTCTAATCGAGAAATTAAATGAAGTATTTAGTCTCTACTGTCAATCAATCGAGAAGAGTTGGAAAAATTAATTAAGCAATAGCTTTGTAAGAGTTAATTGTGCTCTAATTAGTTTCAAATAAAACTGTGTGATATTCTTTTCTAACAAAACTCATACGCTTAAAAAAATATTATTTTATATAATAATAAATGTTTTTAAAACACTAAGAAAAAAATCATGCTAAAATAAATCATAAAACTTGAAATTGCGTTTTACTTGAAACCACATTTTCCTCACCGGGCAGACCACATGCATATATGAATAAATTTTTGTCCAGTTGATTTGTCAAAAAAGGAAAATTTGCAAAAAAAATTTCTTTCAAAACCATTAAAGTGATGTATCTCCTCGGTCGAAGTTTGCAAATTTAGGTAGTCGAAAAAATTTTGTGCAAATAATATTCCAAACATCCCACCCATTTGACCAATACGATGTATTGTATATACAGCTTGAATTTTCAAGCGCACGTAAAACGACAGAGCGAAATAATGAAACTTTGAGTCTAAGAATTTCTGTGCTCTCGGAGGCTGCTGCGTGCGGGCACACGAGATTTTCTCGCCTCTCTTTTACCCGCAATTAAGCCGACAGCCTGAATAATTAACCTGGTCCACACCGGCACACTCTTGTATGGGAGTGTCGAGAGAAGAATTCTCGCAGCGAGATGACATGGAGTACCGCGGACTATATCCTATACATTTCCCCCGTGACAAAAGAAAGTGTCTGCTAGCTTCATAATGTCGCCTCTCTATACAAAGGGCAAGTCGTTCGGCCATTTCTACCGACACGCTGGAGGTGTTACATCATCTTGTAATTTTTAACTCCCGAAAGCACACCGTGTGGTCTGCGGTGCTGGATAGATGAGAAAGCTCTTGCACGATCGCGCAACGCGGCCACTCCGCTGCTGCCTGGCACTAAAGTATGCAGAGTTTTAAAAATTCATTTTTCTCCATGTATATATATATATATACAGGAAGAACCCCTCGGGAAGTCAGCGATTGAGGTTGGAGAAGGGTTGAAAACGTTAATGTTGATTTCTTTTCGTTATTATTCTCGAGCCTGCTATGCCAAAATCCGAAATTCGTACACGTCTGTATCCTCGCAAAGCCTGGAAAATCGTTATGATTCCTAATGAACAATCAATCCACGGTGTATTAAATTTTGCAGAGATGCAGCTCTATTAAAATACATACATTCGCGTTTGTGCATATTTAGGGAATATCGCTCTCTGGAGAATCGTGTCCGTATGCTTGTATATTATACCCATATAATAGTATATATATATACATCGCTTTCAATTCGAGTTCGCGAGTGCTCCGAGGACGCGGAGTGCGGCGCAGGGAGCGAGGGATGCTTTTCCCCTTGACATTCGGCGGTTAAAAATCCATCGAGCATAGAAATTGCATTATCACGGGGGGGGGGGGGGGGGGTGCGGTGACGATAAACCAAAGCCGCAGTCGTGGGACACACACGGGACGAATGAGGGGGAAGGTGGGCAGAGGCGAAACATTGTCTATACACTGCAAATACACAAACATACATAGGAATCGACGAAAGCAAGCTTGAAAGTGCCGGACGAGACCAGGCACGAGCTGTACAGGGAGAGGAGAGCAGCCGGGCCCTGGTCGCGAACCTTTTCGAGCGTAAAACTGAATCGACTGCCCCGAAAATGAATAGCGGCAGTTTTGCAGCACATTTGCGAAATAAATGATGGTATCGGCGGTGCGTTTGTCACGCCAGCACAGACCTGGGTGGGATATGCTCACCGTTCGACCAACCCTCTCTCTCTCTCTCTCTGTGTTCTCTCGCAACCGCACGACGCCCGGTGAAGGGTGTGCTGCGGGGGTTGAACGCGAGAAAGGGACAGGATACGTATATACGTGGGTAGAAATAGAGAGTGAGAGAGAGAGAGAAAGAGAAAGAGGAGAGAGAGAGAGAGTGTGTGTGTGTGTTTTAGTTGTGAGGGGTCAAACAGGTCTACACATTCAAGAGCGAACGGAGCTGTGAGAGGGGGTAGTAGAGAGTACAGGGGATGAATCCGGCAGAGCTCCGTATGCGAGAACAAGCGGCAGGGGAGTGGGGGGGCTGAAAGAGGACACTACGGAGGGTTGGGGGTGATGTACTGCCCGTGTCGATAATTATCGGTGGCTGATTAACCGGCCGCTGGTTCGCGCCCCATAACTCTCGACGTCCGATTATTTTGCACCGTTTGCTATGCACCAATTCCTATAACGTAACGTGGTTACAGCGACAACGGTATATAGGATATAACAGAGGCTACAACAACAGTATGAAGGTGTGTAGAACAAGCAGCGAGTACCTTGCATTGCCCCATTAAGCCATCTACCGCCTATATACACCTGATAGTGCCGAGAGCACCCTCGTTTCAGAGTGCTCATTCCATCGTATGGTCTACGATCTCGTGATCGGCCACGTAGAGCAGGAATATATACGGGAGTAATATAAATGCGCGTATAAAGAGGCGAGAAACACACCGACAACCAAACATATGTCGCAGATAATGAGACTGAAATTATGTTTATAGATCACTCTCGTTTGACCCTGAATTGTGGGACTCTTGAATTTTTTTTTAATGATTTTTTTTAAAGCTTTGAGCATGTATACATATGTTGGGATCTTTCATGAATTCAGTGGGCTATATAGTTTTACTGGCATTCGCTTGATGCATTGATCGTATCGTCACGTTAGATCAGCAGCATCAGCATAATTTAAAATTCCCAGACATTTATGTTCCATTCGCTCGATATTTTCGCTAAAATCATTCGTGGTTCAAAGACTCTTATTTGCGCTCTAAAGTAGATATAATAATTGAGTTTGATACTTTAAGTTGAAAAGATTTTTGTACCCTGTATTTTTTTAACAACCGTACGATGTACTGAACCATTATACCCAGCAACGAGAATGTGCTTACGCGTAACATTGAAAACGAATACTACAAGCATGAGAGCTTTACGTACCGGTACACACAGCAGTTATCTTTCGGCAAAGGGGGGGGGGGGGGGGGGGATGTTCGAAATGCAACGAAAATCGAGAGCAAGAGCGAGTTACGAAAGGGGATAGAAGTGGAATGCGGAGTATAGCAGCGATGCGAAGGACAGAGAAGAGTGGATTGCAAAGTACAAATTGTCGCGTGTATACGAGCGAGAGAGAAAGCGAACCAGAGAGGCAATTTAGAAGCCTGGAATAATTATAATCACGCAGCGTGAGAGCACTTCCCGCCAATATTCCTCCATTAAGCGGCTATTTTTCGCGTCATTTCGTTCATCTTCCTCATTCCCGGGGCTTTCAATAGGACGCTTCTCTCGCTTCATTCCGACCCGCACTAGCCCCAGCCAACGAACGAACCATCGTCCTGCATATGCACAACCCCATAGTCTGGCCCCGTTGTTATAGTCATCGTTTCCCAAGCTTGTTCTCACATGCAACCATTTACCATATTTTGGTATACAACCCCAGAGTTTTGCGTGTATCAGTAGCCCACGTTTCAGTACGTTCTCTCCATGTAAATATCTCGCACAATGAACGCGCAATGCACACCTTTTGCACACACACGCTCGCTCGCAGGTTCATCGTGGACACGGGCCCCGTTCCCTCTCCCAGTGCTTTAACCCAACACCGACTGCCGAGGTGATAATTACATGCTCGACCCGCGTTTATCGTATAATTTGCCTCGTGCACGGTTTTCATAGCCGATAACGATATTCACCGTCGGATGCTTTAACCAACGGCGTATATATATTTATCAATGTATACACGTATATAAACATAGACACAAGTACACCGAGCCCCAATGACGAGAGAATTCTCTCTCTCTCTCTCTCTCTCTCTCTCTCTCTCTCTCACTCTCTCTATCTCTCTCTCTCGCTCTTCTCCCGTCTGCCCTCGGCCCTTCTGATACCGCCATTGTTACCACCACGCTGACACGTCAATTCTTCCAATTTCCACGTTTATCCCGATCCCCCACGAGCGAGATTCACCCATATCAGCCGCATAATTTCAAGTTATAGAAAATCGAAGCAAAGAGAAACTAAGTGTCTACAGTTTTTACCGTGTTTGCGGTACGATTTGGTACGTGATTTGAGTTTACTACCGTGTCGCTCAGTGAATCTTCGGTATAAAAAAATGGCAATGGATCTAAAGAGAAGAAAAATTTACATTTTGGTATTCTCATAGTTGGATGTATGGAAAACTTTGTCGAGAATGCAAACACATAGTGGTGCTTGTGTCGGTGCGAATAATGTTAAAAGCTTCGATGATATCGATCATTGGAAAATATAATCAATAAAATTTTACGCACCCACATATCAGTATGTGTCGTTTGGTATCGGTAGCATTCGCTATGTACGAAAATCCGTGCATATCGATGCCATTAGCTTTTTGAAACCATCGCGGGAATTTTCGTGTACAGCGTTCATAGCGAGGCCGCAGGGGGCCGACGATGGCAAGAGAGAGAGAGAGAGAGACAGTCGCCATTTACGCGTCCTGAATTATGCCCAAACGCATGCACGCACCCCTTTTGAGCATAAACGCACGTTGAATACCGAGCTTGTTTGTATATATTTACGTGTATATATATAAGTGCGTATGTAGAGATCGCCAGAGGCGCGCAGTTGCGTGGATACGGCAATCGCGAAAGCGCAGAATTACAATAAATCCGTGGATAATGCACGAGAGTGTCGGTGTTAGTTATTGCGAGTGTCGTTCCGAAAAGCTCTTGCAATAATGGGTACGAGGCCAGTTATACAGAGCACGGAGCAGTTGCAATAACTACGACCGAAGCTTGATAGTGTTTACCGGTCTCTCGCTTTTGAAATTCGAGCGATAATTCGCATATTCATAATTTATCCACCAGCTGATAATGAACAATTCGTAATGCATTCGATTTTATGTTTGCACGAAATGCAGAGAATAAACTCGTCGTGGGAGGGTATAATTTTATCACGAATGAAATAGAATCTCGTATATATTTATATAAACGCTGTTTATACATTAAAACACAATGTAGAACAATTTTCTACGCTCATTGTTTCATCTCGCGAAAAGTTTTCGTTGGTTAAGCCGTGAGACGCGTGGTTCTGAAAAGTCCGGACGTTCATGCCCGGTTAAGTCGAGAGTTTTATAACTCGTTTTGGAGGTGAGGCAGACGAGCACGGAAAGCTGAGCTTCATCGCGTTCTATCGTCAAGCCACAAACGCGCGAAAGAGTCTTCTCACTCTGTAACTGTTTGCGGTGGAATCGCGAGCGAATATAAGCGTCGCAGTGACTTTACACACGTTTTCTCTCTCTCTCTCTCTCTCTCTCTCTCTCTCTTTCTCTTCCTTTCTCTCACTCTATTGCTCTAGCCTTTTCTCTTGTATAGGTTATATTCTAGGATGCTACACAAAGAAAGAAACTTCAGGATGACAATCTTGGCGACGCTCTTTCGACTCGTTGCAGCGTGTGAACGCGGGAGATATTGTTGAGGCGAACTTGCCAGTCCCAGTATCGGTCGTGAGCGAAATTCTCTCTTGACGGATATATCCTATACCGATAGTTCCAGTAAAGAAATTTTGCTAACCTTTTTTTTCGGCAGAATCAACCTGCAATCATATTTCACAACATAACAGTGACTTGAATGAGAGATAATTATCGGCGGCTTGAAATAATGAATTGCAGAACTAAGGGATTTTGATTCATCGCATCGAGTTTCTGTACGATTCGTTCGATTGCATTGCAATCCATTTATTCGTCTTATAAGAAAAAAAAATCGTGTCACGTGTGAAAAAAGTGCATTTCTCCTCGCTCTTAAAGTGGACAATTTGGTAATTCGTTGCAGCGATTTTCCCCAATTTACGAAAACGTCAGCGCAAAGATCCTGACGGGGTGGAAAAAGCACTAGCGAAAACGTAGCCCCGGCAATGTCGAGCAAAGGATGCTAAAATTCTCAATTACATTAATTTGATTCCGGTTTCGGTTGGTCCCTGGCGTGTCACGATATACCACGATGCGAGGGGTTAGTTAAAGGGAACCGCTATTGGATTAAAGGACCGTGAGCTGCCGCGCACACCGCTTGTCTCTCTCTCTCTCTCTCTCTCTCTCTCTCTCTCTCTCTCGGCCCGTACGATCGTGGGTTTACCTTTCGGCTCGCGCTCTACTCGCTTTTCCCGTCCGCCATCCACACCCCCTCCGCCCCCGCAAGCACGTTCGCTCGCACTCCCGTATCTGCACCTTTCGTCGTTTGCACGTCGTACAAATCCGTTAAGCGTGGCTGCAATAAACCGCGGGTTTATTGTTCACCAGTGTGGCTTCATGTGTTAGATACGTACTTCTGTTCACGTATATAGCGCACATAGAACGTGCACGATTCGCGTAGAGTAACGGACGTCGTCACAACGAGAATGCCTCCTCTCACTCGATGGACTAATTCGATGTGAATTCGCATAACCTAGTTCCATGTGACTGGTACACTCATTGAAAAATTGAATAGAATACCTTGGTTTGTATGGGCACGATGAGAATTGGTGGATTGATATTAAGGTCCTGTATAAGCCCTCGTAGCGGTGATAAATTTTTTTGTAGTTTTAGTTTTATAAGTGCAAAGTTCACCTGATACAAACTGATCATCTTATTATTGCCAAAATTATCTACTCTTTAGTATCATTTTTTTAATGACAATATCCAATCGTTCTTTTCAGCTATGCTACTTGTTCTTAGAGGTATTCTCTATCTTAATCCCGAAAAAAATCAAGCTCTCCCCCGCCCTCTCCCTCGATGTATTTAGCATTCAAACACACTTTCCATCATCTCAATGTTTTAGGACACCAACACTAGCTTCAATACTGCCGCTAAGCAAGATGGAATACAGAAAATGCGCGACCCGACGGCTGGCGATCCATCGCTTTACTCCAGAATCGTCTAAGCCTATCGTCATCACTACTTCTACAGGTTTTAATGTCATATGCATGAATAATTTGATGCGTATATACTTACGATGCATTGTCAGCGAGGGCCGGCTGTGGCCAGGCACGTGGTACAGGTTCCTCCTTGAGGATCTGCCGCATGTCCTGGGGCGCAAAAACGAGCGGTGCCCGTGGATGATGATGAGGAGGTGGTGGTGGTGGTGCGACACTCGCACCATACAACTTCCTTCCCCAGTGTCCCTCCAGCTCGACGGGACTGCCGCCACCACCAGTGGCACCGGCTCCGCCACCGGCCCCGAGGCCCAACCATGGTGACCCCCCAGCACCCACGATAGTGGAGCTGGGCAGGAGACCGCTCCACTCGTCGGAACGCGTGGTGAGGCCGTAAGGACCCTCCTGGGGTAACAGGCTTCGTCCTTCGGGCCGCTCCTGCCACCAGCAAACCGTATCCCGCGAGTAGTCTCCCACTATTACTTCACGGTTATCAGTCTATGGAGATCGGCCTCCTCGCTCCAAATGACATTTGACGTTTAACGAAATTCGCACACCGCGCCGCCAATTTGTCTATACGATTTCTT
Source organism: Rhorus exstirpatorius (assembly GCA_963564615.1). Lineage (NCBI taxonomy): Eukaryota > Metazoa > Arthropoda > Insecta > Hymenoptera > Ichneumonidae > Rhorus > Rhorus exstirpatorius. Next base: position 46,781,887 of record OY751313.1, read on the forward strand.
ATTATTATCGCGAGAGTATTATTCCGTAGCTCACGACACCTGGCGGACGCGAAACGTTTCCTCCGACTTCAAGGTCGAGCATTTATCGACTCTCGATATTCCCAAATTGAGTCACAAGTACCTTATCTTTTTTTTCTTAATTTTCCAACAACGCTCCGGAAATTCTCCGGTGACGGAGACACGCGGATATTTAGAGATCACCCGAACCGAGGCTTACAGTTCATCCCTATTAATTGCATCGATAGAATTATTTTCCTACAGCTTAACACCTTGAATCTTTGGATAATGATTAAAACTTGAAAGTACGGCTAGTCACTCCATCATGATACACAGGTGTCATTGTCCATTGAACGTTCTTAACTATATCAACCGGCACTGATAATTTTTCTAAAACGAATATCCGCCTTGTCTCAACACTCGCGCACTTGTTTTGAAAATCCTTCACGCACGATTCTCGTCAACGAAACTCTCGAGGATTCGAATTTCGCCAAGCTCACTGCCGGAACTGGCGGGAAGAATTGTCGCGCTTTTCATACATTCCCCGTGAGGCAAATATCGGTCCTATTATTCGTTCGTCCTTGCCGATCAGTAAGAGATACGCCGGTGTCTCTTCGAGTGCCTCTTCGATGCTACGATGATGATCGTTTAGCCAGGGACTTCGTCGCTGATCCTATGCAAAAGTTATACACGAGGGACGTTTAGCGTGTCCTGTTGCGTAAAGTCGACCCCGATAATCCTCCGCGTTGTCTCTGTATCGAAGTGCCCGTCGTCGTCGTCGTAACACTCAAACGGTCCTATTCGTTGTTACGTACGACGAGGATGAGACAGCAGTTGAGAGAGTGATTTCCGATAGTGGAGGAGGCGAGGTCCTGCCAAGTCCCCAGCCGCGCGTTGCTTCCCGTTACGGCGCCGCTTGTCGAATGTGTCACGGCCAGCGAGAACGACGTGCACGGGAGTCCCACGGGGTCGGGAATCTGCACTACGGGCGGGGCAAACGACTCGTTTGCGCAGCATCAAAGCGACGGGACGCGACGACCGGGTCACGTCCACCGTATCCACGACCAATGAAAATAACGTGCTTCGACCAATGACGTTTGTGGGGGTTGTGCACAATTTCTACGCCCACGCGAGACTACGAGGACGGTGGCGCCCGAAACGGTGACTGCATGAGACTCCTCACTACGGCAACAGCCGCTCATACGTTTGGACGCTTTGCGTCTCGATGCTCCGCGGAAAATGATCGCGATTCTTCGATGTAAGCTTGGGATAAATTTCTGATTTTCGCGAATTCGCATACTTCGAGAAAGCATCGAGAGACACTTTTGTACATGATTTTTTTTGGATTATTAGTGGTTTACCGTCTGTTGTTTCATATTGAATGATAAAAAGTTGCGCTAAGTAAATACGAAAGATGCGCTATTCAGTAAAATTATTCGCAATATTGAAATTTGAATGATCTTGTGCATTACAATGTTGGAAATTTAAACAATCTAGGTCAAAGAAGGTGTTTTTTTTTTTTACATTGTTAGAGGTAAGAAAACCAGCGATTTTATTTAGTGTTAGCTTCTCACTCCAATAGATCTGTTAATGAGTTTAACTTGCACACGAAGAGGGTTGCTCTGCCTCTGTCTTCAAAGACCTGCCTCGCATGCACAAAGTTTTATACAACAATAATGGTTTTTCATTCTCAATTTGCGTGATTCCAATTTTTTTTTCCCCTAAACGACATACTTACAAGTGAATTAACAATAAGAACAATAAAAGACTTTTTAGCGTACAGTTATCGGTGATAAATCAAGGCGATTGTGTCAGATTACTTGAAGTATAATTTAGCTATATGAAAGTTATTTCTAGAAAATGTCTTATTTGAAAAAGGATGACTCTATAAAGGTTTAAGTAATTGTAGACGGACGGAGACCGAAGTAATTATACAATTGATGTATGTAAGCTGGACCACTTTAATTGGAGAACCTTTCAACAGACGAAAAACTCATTTGAACTTTTGGGCGACGATTTGAATCTGTTGAATGAGCAAGAAAAAACGCACGCATTAATTTGAGCGTTCGTCAGTAACGCGAAAGCCACAAAGTTCCAATGTTTTAGTTATGTTTCTTATTCGGTCTGTGCCCCATTGTGATTGATTCAACTTTTTGGCAACTTTTATTCTAAAAAGTGGCAACTCAATTACGTATATACGAATGTGTATCTTCAAATTCGAAAATTGACTAATAATGAGATTTTATTTTGTTCATTTTTATCCTTGAAATTTCATATCGTGGTGATTTATAATATTACCTCGATGGACCATCAGTTTTTGAAATTCTATAAATAAAACAGTCAGTGTTAGACATATCCATATCTTGAATATAATCAGTCATATCACTGCTTTTTCGATATCTTCTTGAACGTATACGGAATCAAACTTGTCCGCGATCCAACAACTCGATGTTGAGCACGTAGCAGAATATATAAAGGAATGATGTTTTCTAGCGTGCTCTATATTCGGTGTGGCTTTTTTTGCGTTTTTTTTTTTTTCCAAAGGATCATCTCGCGGACTCGCAAGATGCGTCAACGAGGTACATGAGACCGTCGAGCTGAGTCTTCTTTTCCACTTGTGCTACTGAGCCTTACGACCGGTAGGTGTGTCACGTATCCCCAAGAAACACCTCACTCTCCGTACCTACTGGCACCTAGTCTGTTTCACTTTTTGCCCCAGCGTAATCAGCTACCGGGAACTCCCCTGATTTCTCCCTCAGGACGATAAGAGTCCTCGCTCAGAACATCGACAATGAAAAAAGTATTCAGACTTTCTGCACATGGTGATCTTATGCTTATCTCGCCACAAATGCCACGTCGAGACTTTGATTTTTAGAGAGGTCATTGTTTTTTCTATTCACAACAAGGAGAGGCTATCGACTTGTTATATCATGCATCGAATTTTTTCACTGTACATGAGTGACCTATTCGAGCAACATATCTCTGGTAGTGTCCGGGGATCACGAGGGTCTCTTCACACTTCACACTTATTGTCAGCCTCATTATATGGAGAACCTCGCTGAATCTTGTGGCAATCTGGGTCTGTATTACCAATGGAAATCACTTTCGGATAATCATCAGGCTTCCACCACGTCACAAAAGAGCGAGATGAATATATAGATGGGATTGACACTTTTGGAAATCTCCCTACGTACTTAAACTGTGGTGGCTGCATACTCGCTGCTTCTCGGTCAATTTCTGGTGCAGTAATAATAGAAACTGTGGGATACTTTTTGAAGGGATTAATTTTCCTTAATCCTCTTCTCCGCAGTCACAAAGGAATGGTGTTACACCAATCCTTAGCTCAATGACTTTAAAAGCTCGCTTGATACTTGGTAGAAAGATAGATACTAAATGCAATCACATTACGAAGAATCTTATTTTTTTTTCTCGATGAGAGTGTGCGCCGGAAGAGTGCTCAATGCTGCTGAGTCTACAGCAGGTGATCTCGATGCTCTGCGGAGACTGCCACCAACCGAGAAATTGGTCTTGGCCATGCACAGTTTTTTCCTGTTTTTCTGATGCTGGGGAAGTCTTCGTGCCATCTCAATAAAAATGCTAAAAGCGCCCGAGCTTGAGGCAAGACTGAGGCCAATAAATCTTGCGGGTGAATTCACGGGCCCGAAAAAGTAATTATAGAATTTGTTTGAATAAATTTATGGCATGGTGGTGGGGTTGATGCTCGCGATCGGAAGTTTGGTAAGGGAATAAAAAGAAACGGTCACCAGTGTTTCTCAGCGTTGTTAATAAGTCAGTCGCTTAAAGGAGACCTGTGGAATAAGTCTGATTTAAAATTTTACGAGAAGCTGGGGGGGAACGAAAGAACCCCTGACGGGCATGAAGTGGCTTTACTCGGAGTCTATCAAGTAGAGATAATGCGTTCTGTGCCGGGTAATTTGATCCTTCTTCCTTTACTTCTTCCCCAAGTCAACTAAATCTACCGTAGAGGATATTATATACTAGGAAGGTATGAACACGCTGGAAGTTGGATCAATCGGCAATAAAATGATGAATAAATATTTATAAATTGTTTTCTATGAATGGATGCCGTGGTAAAATCGTCTTGAACACAGGTCAGTGATGGGAAATGTATGCAACGAAGGCGAATTTTATTTCTAGCTTGCGCAATATTTTTTCTTGCACATTCACGCGGTAAGTATAGAGCAAAAAAGTAAGGACATACAATTACACATGTTAGGTGATATCTTGTTCTGTCTTTTTTCAAACATAAGCTCCTTAATACTATTGTTTAGTTGAAGAGCTAATTATTTGAATATATTTATGTTTAAAAAATGACGATACATGATTTATACGTTAACGGCTATAACGGGTCTCGATTGGATTATCATAGCAATGGCCAAACCTTCCACCCACTGAGAGGTGTTTGCCCTTTCAGGAGTCGATATCACTTTTCTATAATGACAAAACTATATTTTTAAAAAATTATGTACCCTCTATGTAGTAAACTTCGAAAGATGACTTTGGTAACAAAGCCCATAAATATTTTAGACGACCAGCCAACTGTCGAATGCAAATATTGTTTAATCCTTCACCAGTCTTATCTGGCACTTTCCACGAACTTCTCGATCTCTTCATTGTGAAAGATTTCAGAAATCCTATTTAATTTTATATTGGGATTGGACAGCTTACGTATAATTTACGTAAATTTCTTTGGAATTAAAGGCCTTGCAGTGACGAAAACCCTGTTACTTTATTCGTGTGTTATTTAAACAGTTGACAGATTTGAAAAATGTCTTTTTGTGTTAGAATCAATAAATCAATACGATGGCCGTTCAAAGACAAATATTTGAGACAGAGCAGATCGCCAAACAAAAATCGACCGTGTTGTTCAATGATCATTTGTATATCTCTCGTTAAAAGTTTTCTGTAATTCAACCATTCTTTTGCAAGCTCTGAAATTGCATATTCATCAAAATGGTTTCAATTAAACTTTGCAATGTGTCGCGATGTAACAAAAATAATTTTTTTCGCCTCTGTAAAAATTCTACTTACTTAATAACCTGAACATTTGACGCTCCTGACGAAATCTGAAGTCATTCCAAGTGTTATCACGTTGCGTCGACAGCTCTATTGCTCGAAAATAACGGACATTACACGTTGTCTTTTTTTCTTAGCTTATGAAAAATAGTGTCTTTAAGAGATCTCTTGTATATTATAACCACGCCATAAGTTCATACTAGACGTATTGGACTCCGTTCATTGGAACATAATGTTGCCTTCTCATACATATACGATGGCAATCATCAGCATGAAGACCCAAACCTATACTTTCTGGGCTGCAAGTTCATTGATAGAATAAAGAAATCCTCGAATGGAAATATCAATAATGGCACAGGATCATTGAAAATTTGCTCCGCTGTCATTTGCTGCAACAGCCTCGAACAATTTGTCCTTCTATTGGAGGAGTCAAGCTCGGCAAGGAAATCGTCAAAGCGATCGTCATTCCACCGCACGTTCATGAGATATCCGCGAGAACTCGATCACTCGCGTGCCAAACCGGTTTCAACTGCTTTCTTTTTATTGTCTCTTCGTCCGGATTGTTATATTCGTCTCTGCTCTCTTGCTTATACAGTATACCTTTGGAGTTTCATCTAGTCCCTTAGTCTGCCTGAGAGTCCGCTGATTCATGGACTCTCTGGGCTACCCAACGCCCCGTAACATTGCAGCCTTATGGCAGAGAAAAGCGTTCTGTGCCAGGGGTTCCAACGAAGGCCATTTAGAATTGCGACGAGCAATGAGAAGAGTTCTTCTTGCCACTTTACCGACAGCTTGACATCGGTGACATCACGAATACTGCACAAATGGCGTTCATTTTCCATGAAATAACAAGACAAGTTTGTATCTATAGATATTCGAAGAATGAAAATAATATTTTCGAAGCAACTCGAGAGCCTACGATCCCCCCCTCCCCCTTCAACTAACCCTTTTGAGCTAGGTTTATTTTTCCAGAATCCCGAGCAGAAGATAGGACCTATATATGCTACGTACGCTTGGTAAACGTTCGTTAAACACTCGATTAATCCAATTTGCGGTGAACACTGTGCCTCGAATATCGATGCTCTCTGGCGTTAAATGTCCCAATGATGTCAAATGAACATCGTAGCCCAGTCGACGACCGAAATCCAATTACTATTGAAGGGGATCGGTGATCGCGTCTCAATGTATTGTACACTGGATTGGGCACAGCGCGTGGTAATCAGACAGCGGTATCCTGTGACACGCCAGTACGTTGCTGTACATTGATGCTGAATCAAACAGAGCTTTTAAGCCTATTACGGGTGGGGGACCGGCACGATAATATTCGGATTCAGCGGTGTAACTGTTTGTACTACTGTCGATGTGCGGTTTTTCGCGCTGCCTCCATATGTCAGCTTAAAGATCTCGAATTCTGAATACAATTGTCAATTTCTCTCCACGTCAATATATACGCGTATGGAATAAACGAAAATTATTGATATTCTTAAAAAAAAATCGTCGATAAATAGCTGTACATGTGGAATATATGTTTTATACATTCCTGATGAAGATTTCCGATGAACGAGAAGGTTCATTGCCAATATAATAGTAGTTTGCTGGAATAAGGGTACTTTAGTAAACATTATACTTGCCCAAAGTAAAACTGACTGACATATCATAATTTTTGCTGCCGAGTTTCAAGTAGACTCTTCCGTAGTTTTATTAATCGAAGTTTCTGTGGGCGTGCATGAGATCATATTGTAATAAAATCCATAAAGCACGATTTTAATTTATGCTTGGATCCACCGTTCAAGTTCGGCAATGTTCAGTGAATGTGTGCGTCGCATCATGGGGAAGTTTAAAGTAGACGGGCGTGTCAGAGGATACAACAAAGTGCACTTGTCCCACTGTAACATTATCGATAGGTGAACCTCGCTACCCTACAACGCATACAATGTGGCAGGATGAACGAATGGAGTCACGGATTTGCAGCATATATATATGTCCTATACACCGCGCACGACCGGCAAACATTTGGCCCAACAATACTGCTGATCAGCGCATCGGTGCTCGATTATAATGATAATAGGGCGAGAGCCGCGTGTATCCCGGCTGCTTGGTAAGGGCGCGAGGGCCGCTTCGGCCGGGCGGGGGTGCTTATAGCTTCGAGGGGTCCTCGAGCTCTTGCCGGTCGGCCTATAGGTGTAGCGACCCCGGTCATGGGGATCTATATACAGTACATACGCAGATGTGTTACGAGACGAGGTCTATTTATCAGAGGACGAGCGGGCTGTTCACGTTTGGCCATTAAAAAAGAAAATGCTCGTGGACAACAGGTTGTCGCTCGAGCTCCCGTCAACGTCATTAGTTATAGCGTTTGTGTTCTCGTTACTTCACGTTGTTTGGGCTTTCGTGGCCTGAAAATTCCCGAGTGTCTCGGTCGATACAGTTCACATGGACAACAAAGCCTTTATTTCAGCAATGATTTTCCGTAAAGTATATGCAGCTTCGAGAATCCTATTTATGTTTTATTTGGGTCCTCTGGATATATAGTAAACGGCGGCATAAGTTTCTACATTTCGTCAGGCAGCAATTTTGTGGTGCAGGACACCCAGAGCATTGGTATCTTGTGTCACGTCTGTTTCCATAAACCAAATTATTTTTATATCCCAGGATCTGCGTCTTCTGAATTAATGATAAGCTCGAGAACGGTCATTTCGCCACCCCGAACGAAGTCTGACCCTGTGCTAGTGTTTGGGCCAACCCTCTGGGTCGTTATGATGTATACTATACTTAGCATAGCTATGTCACATATTCAAGCAACAGAAAAGCCGTTACATCGCTGCTTCGAATCTCTACCAGGACTTTACGAAGATACATGCGAGGGAGATTTAGACGTCGTTTTTCATCCACCCGGTATAATCTCCTTCGAACAAATAGATTGTCCAGCTCGATCGGTACGAGGCAATCGAATTCACAAACGGTAAAATTATCTTGACTGACCTCAATAATGCTACGGTTTGGGCAACCAAAGTTATGAGGAGACTATGCGTAACCGGTTTCGTACGCAGTACCGGAACATTCTACGTCAGGAGAATTGCACCCTTATGTGTCTTTGGGGGAGGGCTCTTTGCCTATAGCGATAATGAGATGCGAGTGTGTATATCCGAGTAACTCATTATTGTGCCCAGGCACACTTTTTACATTGGAAAGATAAATGTGATTTTAATGCGGATAACCAAGTGTGTCATAATCCTTTTGTATGGTGATATGACCATCGGTGCGTGGTATTCCAGTTACACTCGGTGAAGCTCTTATTTGATTTTCTATGGTGCTAGTCGTGAATTCTCACGTTAGAAGAACCTGGGGATCCAAATTTCCAGCTATACCTTTTCTGAAGAAAACACCAATCACTCACTGAAATATAAGCATCACATGAGACGTACGCATTAGAAAACAAGCTCGGACTTTGATTATATACCACAACTAAAATGGTGGCCCAAATTTCGACCAACTGCTCTACTAACTTTCTGAAAGCATTGATGACAATTAGCAAGTCTCAATTCTGAATAATTATATTGAATATATTTGGTATTGCATTATTGATACAAATAATAAATGTTCACCGAGTCATGATTCCGAATAGTTATACTCTTGAACTCGGATTTATTAAAGACCGCTCATAATGTTATCGAAACTGATAAAGCGAATTTTAATGTCACAGTTCTGAATATGAAAAACTATGTTATATTTCGTTGAGTAAAAGTGTTCAAAAAAGTTATCGCTCTTAACGAATCGTTGCCTCCTGATTTATTATTGACTTAATAGTTCCCGCAAATAGTTTTCTCCAGAACTATGCGATTATCATCAATAGCCTTTAACCAACAGTTTCTATCACTAATAGTTTTTACCAAGAGTCGTTTAAAGCTCATATGGGAACTCGTTAGTTCGCATAATTTTTTTCGGCATTTCCAACGTTCATTCGAAGTTACGTTAATAATGGTACCGGTGGTAAAATGGCATTTTGTAAGTTTACCAAGCGTTCTTTTCAAGAAATAAATTATCCGAACCGGAAAAAGGAAATCATACTTATGGCTATATAATTGGATATTCCATATTTCCCAGGTTGTCTAATTTGTAAATATTCCATATTTATAAATTTTCTAATTTTTATTTGATTTGCATTCTTCAGCTTGCAGACGGTTTTTATATTTTTCTGTAAAAAAAAAAAAAAAACAGTCCAATTAATCGTCAAGGCGTAGAACAAAAATACAAAGGATTAATAACTACTATCCGTGCAAAAAAATTCTCTAAACAATACGACAATTATGCATGCTTTGCCATCAAATTGAGTATTAGAAAAATTTTACGGCCCATGAAAGATTGATGGTATGTCGCACTAGCGATTTGTACGCACGAGATATCGTGCTCTCGCCATCATCAGGAATGCGAGGGAGGTTCGCGGGTCGGTCAAATTCGTGCGTCCGCTCGTTAGTCGAACGTTTTGGGGAAGAGATACGGGGAATTCAGCCAGTTAACCAAAGTGTAACGATGCATCCAGCTAGGCCATATGATCGGCCCTGTTGGGCGGAGGTGTATAAGAGAGATCGACGAGGATTCGGTGCGGTAAGCGCGCGTTCTCACTTCTACCGGGTCGAAGAAAGGTATGCGATGGTTTTGGGTTGCTATATAGAGGCGAGAGGATATGGGTTGGTTTTTCGTGGCCCGTTGCTGCTTTCGGGAGGACTCACGAATAGAGCACCCTTGAGGGCTGTAGACGCGGCACGACTTAGGCTCTCGCACGCACGACAATGGCCGCACAGTTCTATCTCACCCCCCGACGTAAATGTAACTTATTTTCTCGCAGGCTTACTCGTAAGTTGCGTGCTATGTTCAATGCTGATGCCATGTGGATGTCTCTCTCGCGGCATGTAGAAGCTTCGGGTTCTTCCATTTTCATGAAGCCCGCGATGCTAGAAATTTTTTTCTTCGTACGACGTTGAAATGAAAAACAAGATTGGATTTTATAATTCAGAATCGCGTGTATTGAGATGAGAATATCGTACGGTCAACGGGTTATACCTAGCCAGGAGGCCGGAAAAAAAATTTCAGAATTTTTTTTTTTTGAAAAATTACAAGCATATATTTGTACACAAGTTTTGTATTTGAAAGAGTACACGGAAAGAATTTTTTATTAATTTTTACTGTGAAATCACAGTAACGGGCGGACAAACCCATAATTTTCCAAAATTTAGGAGAAAAAAGGTAAATTTTCATGGAAATAAGTCAGAATTTACTGTCGGGTGACGTAAATTTCAATTGCTTTCAAGCATTTTTACTGAAAATATCAGTAAATTTTACCTAAATATAAACATTTTATACTTTTTGGTACACTTGTCGCAACGTTAAAATTTTTCACAGTAAAAATTAATAAAAAATTCTTTCCGTGTAACATTTGAAGAAGATTCAGTAATTTTTCGTGGCGAAAAAATAATTTATACCAAAGTTACAATCGCTGTGTCCAGGAAGTAATTTTTGGGATGTACTTTTGCGATGCACACTGCCACTCGAAACCGGGATATCCAAAATCAAAAAACCAAAAAGATTTCGTCGGTATATTTCTTTGACATGTGATTAATCGATGGAATTTCCAAAATATTAAGTTAAAACAAAGTGCCGGGTGTTTAAAGTTAGAATCGTGATGTTCACAAAAAAAAACGACAGATTACTTTTCAAAGCCACAGAACATTTCAGAAAGATTGATGCATTAGTTCTTGAGATAATCTTGCTCACTGACAATGAAAATATGCTTTCCGGATAACTGATCTGACGTTTTTTATAAATAAATATATTTATACGAAAATATTGCTGAATACTCTTCAAATTTATTTCCGTTGAATACGAAACTTCTCTATAAATAAAATGTATATGATTTGAAAACATAAAATCAAAATTTTCAAATCAAATAATCAAAAAGTCCCAAAGATGTACACTCATTGTCAAATTTATATGAAATTTTGTGCTATGTGCAGAATAATTGGGTCAAAAATAGGTAAACCAAGATGAAACTTATCTCTGAGAACTTGTCAATTCTTGAATTATAAAAAGCTCAACTAGAAATGTGTCCCATTCAGCGAATTTTGATTTTACTATTATCATGCTCGTAACTCAAGAATCGTACGGCAGGTGAACCAATTTCATTTTTCCGACTCGGGATAATGCAGTTTTTAGATAAGAGTCTTCGTGTACAATGTATCACATTTCCAACCAGTATTACGATACACACATGGAGTATGTACAAGCGCTGTCGACCGCGCAGTGTACGTTGGATAAATGCATGGGATAGGCCCCCGTTCCATCGAAGTCACCGGGGGATTATCGGACGCTTGGATTATTTAATCCAGTCGAGCGTGGACCTCGTGGGTCGCTATGTTACTGCTGTTAGCCGCTTCAGCTTGCTGTTACGTTATACGTGAAGCTGGTTCCGGCGGTCGCAGCGGTGAGGTCTAATGACTTAACCAGATTAGTGAACTGGCGAGCTAATACCTGCAGACAGGTGCCACGGGTCTCAATTCGTGACGCGTCCATCCACGACTTCTACATGCTTCTACATGAGGTATACAAAATCATGTATATACAAATATGTGCGTGAGTGCGTGTGTGTGTGTGCGTGTGTGCGTGTATGTGTATAGGTTTGGGTGTATAATAATAATGTTTATAGACCCCCGGGTGGACGTAAGACACCGATAATCACAGTATCACAGATTTGCTTACACAAGCTCCAATTTAACAATTGGAAATGTGCACACTGTTTTCTCATTATTTTATCTCGCTCACATATGAAGATCCCTCTATGAGCAAGTGGGTTTTCAAAAATTAGCTTTCTCACAGAAGAAGCTTCGTGAGCGAGATAAAATAATGACTTCTTAACATTTTTAGATTTGTTTGTAAAAAGACGGGGTGGAAGAATTTTTGGAATAATTGGAAGAATGATAAAAATACAAAAACAAAGTCTCCATAACAGAGTCCGAAGATTTTGAAAAAAAAGGAAGTGTTTTATTTTATAATATAAAAACCGTGGCAATCAGAGTACCTATTGCACACTGCTTTCTCGCGTTTCTTCTTCGTCTTCTTTTTAAACTCGTTCGTCCGCCACGAGTAGGAGCTGCATTTGTTAATTAACCCTTCATAGTAGAGGAAGTTTTGCTACCGAAATAAAATAACAAAGATGGATTCAATAAATTTCTAATTCGCGCATAGTTTCAACTTCGTTTGCAAAGCTTTCTAAAGAACCTGATCAAATTCGAAATTAAAATGGGTCCCAGAAGAATTAAATTTGTTCCCTATCGCCACGTACACTCCGTTAAACGTACATGTATGATAAGTTTATTGAATATATCCATCCATTATATTCGAAAAAACTTTTTACCTTCTGACTGTTACCATAAAATAGTCTTATGATCTCTAAGCCAGCAAGCCCTCGTGTCAACTGCCAGCTGCTAGAAGGAGATTTGAAATTTCTGGGGTACTGTACGTAAATATTGAGGAAAATCTGTTACGTTTTCATTCTCGAAGTGAGCCAGAATGATACATGTATACATGTATTTGAAGCTAAATCACTAAGGTAGATCACAAGATCAGAGAGCTCCTGGTAATACACATAAAATACACATATAAATATGTATACACGTACGATCCGGAATGTATGTCCTCCAGGTCGACGTGTTTCTTGCACACCCGAGACCCGGGGATCTGATGTTTCTGTCAGTGGTGTGTTTAGTTCGGGGATATGTATGGGCTACATAGTGCATATGCTGCTCAATGCACTGCAGTTTGAGAAAACACACGAGGGGCCAATGCTAAACGTGGGTTAACCACGCACGAATCCAACCGTGAGGAAAGAGAGATCCAGGTATAGAGTGCGATAGGTATAAATAGTCGGTGAAGAGGGTAAGGCTTTCTCTGCTCGCGTCGTTGTCTTCGTCGTCGACAACGACGACGACGACGACGACGACGAGACGTGTATCCGCTGGATTGCGGACTCGTTCATGGAATCCTCGCGGGACGACGCCATTTTGTTTGTCTCCATCTCGCTCTTTCTCTTCTCTTTCCCTTTCTCACCGTACTGGCCGTCACTCCAACCATTTCCGATATCCTTTCACCCTCTTCGCCTCTTTCGTCCCGCTCGCGAATATCCGCACGTACGTTCCTTACCCCTCGCTTTGCATAAACTTAGAAACGGACGACGACAACCGCACCGCACTATGTCGTAACGATAAAATCGATGCGGTCGCGTGACATCGATTTTGGTCCCGTAACGCATATATTTTACGGCTGTCTTTCTTTCTCTCTGGAGAATAAGAGAATTATTATTCGCAGCAAATATTAATATTATTTATTATTTGTATTTACGAAGCTCGCTATATTTCTCGGTTATTATATCCCGTTAGCCGCGTATTGCTGTGTGCAATATCGAGAATTATATTTAATTTGTCGACGGTGATAAATATCATTTAATTAATATGAAAAATTGGCCGTGTTAATAATCGTTGCATTAACCTGTGCGACGGGCGTTAGGGGTCCTGCCTGCAACCGCCGCTCACCATATACGATATGTAGAAAATTCGCAAAGGGTCGTGCACGCCTAACTCATCGCTGCTGCGGGGGTACATATAGATTGGATGATATTATTATGGAGGTTTCGTCATTATATCGCCGGGGATGGCCATTCGACAATGACCGTACACGGGAATTTTCATTTTCTCTCACTGTGCATTCAACGATGTCCGTAGTTATGTTCTTTCCGGTTTTATCGAAATAATAACATTTAAATAATAATCATCGTATATACGACCACTTCTGTGTGTATGTGTGTGTGTGTGTGTGTGTGTGTGGGTATATATGCACGACGGTCTGCAGAATGGATAGGAAAGACTGTCGTATGGGAATTTGCTTGCTCGTGAAATGGTGAATAAGATAATGATATTCGATGTTCGATGTATCGAAGTATCGGATTTGTTGAAAGTATAAAGGCATTAGAGGTGTCATGGGCAAGAAAGCAGCGGGAGCATTACTGTCAAGTAATTTCGTGCCTCTTCGACCATCTTTCACAGTTTCAGGTGATTTTTAGTTCAGGTATACCGTACGAAGAGAGAAACAACTTTACGTATTTTTTATCGGAATAACGGATAATCACGAAAATATACCTGTAATAATCATTGGAGACGTAATATTTAAATGTAAAATTTAACATTTATTTTAAATAAAAGTAATTGAAAGTATTTATTTAAGAGAATTGTATTCACAATTGATTTTTTTTTCATACGACCATACACTTTTGAGGATGAAAATTGCATGGCACGAAGAGATCACACTTTTCGGGTTAAAATTCACGATTGAAATAACTTTATCAACTAATGCCAAAGATTTACGAGGTAAGGGATGTAATACGGAATGTAACGAATTTTATTTCAATCATCATTCATTTTTATTTTCACGTTCAAATTATAATTGGGACCTATGATCATGTACAGAAGCTGATCTGCCTGATAAAAAGGAAGCAACCCTTGCATAAATTTTCGAGAGATACTCCAAGTCTGACCAAATCTTCATCGGGATTTTTCAGGGAAATTACAAAATTTTAACATTGTTTCGCGTCACACATATATACATCAGCGATGATGGCAGAGAGGCACGCTTTGCCATTGTCCAGGACATCTATTACGAGCGGGCAAATGAGAACGTGCGGATTCGTGTGTATTTCTCACATTAGTCTGTTTGTAAAGGATCGGCGCGGGAAGATCATAGCTACCGGGTGACACATTGCGTGCAATATCCTTTGTTTGTTTTCACGGCTCGATTAATTCGGTTTCCGTAGGGTGGTTCGTTCCTATATATGTGTCTATTTACGGTAAATTCATTATGGTTGGCTCGTGCCACTATTGAAATTTGGGTAGGCAATCGTCATCAGCTCGAAACGCGTAGAGCATAGCTGCAGAATTTACGAACGCTCATCGTGAGTTTTCACAATGAAACTGGAATTTTGAGAACACGAACTTCATGCGTTTGACGAAGGTTCTCCCGTGCTCTTCGAAGAGCTCACCGTGTGGAACAGAGAGTTTGTACGGTCCGATTATTTGTCCGCAATCACGCCGCGTGCGGTACATATGTGTATATATAGTGTAAAACGAATGTAGTATAACGACACAATCTCGGGTGAGAAGCAATTATACGTGTACGAGAAATAAGAGAGAAATGTGTGTATAAACGCACTCACGTGTGGATCGCTGCTGTGAAGATGTTAGTCGTGAAAATGGTGTTCTGCCGGCTACCGTTGGTTTGAGGCCATAGGGCAAGGATAGTGGTAATTCCAACAGGCTATAAAGGTTCCTTTTTATCGTTTTCACTATCGCCAGCCTCTCTTCCGGCGCAACTTCTACAGGTCAATTCAGAATAAAGGAATTTTCTTCCTGAAATCGTGTATCGCTTACATTACGCGAAAAGTTTGGGCACAATTTTCCTGAATCGCACGATATAACATCCCTCATGAAGGCTTGGGGAAAATAGCTTCGGCGTTACAGTCACAGTAATATACACAACCGCGATCTTATTTCCTTCCCACCTCTTCCCGCGCTTGTTTTACGTGAACGAGTGATCGTTGGGTTGGCGTGTTTATTATCACTCGGTGTGTTCCAGAGCCACGATCCCTATTTTCCTATCGTTGTCTTCCTTCTCAATTTTTCGCGATCAGGTCTAACCGATATCATATCCGAAAGGGCTCATTGTTTTGTGGAATATCGATGGTACGAAGCTTGTTTGCAATAACTGTAAACCGAATTTTACCCTACGTTAACTTAGCTAACTTAGCTAAGCGTATTAAAGGGTAAATTTCTCGGGAAGGGGAACAAAAAGTAACGGCAAAGTGAGAGTGAAGTATTGTTGCATCGTAGTTTCCGGGAAACTCGTGTTTCCGATGCATATATGCGAGGGTATATGTGTGTGTGTATGTATGTGTGTTTGTGTGTACGTTGGGGGAGCATACGGAAGGTAGAAACATTTCGATGTGAAATTTTCACGTGAACCAAATGAAGTTAGCGACCGCGCCAGGCGCGCGTTGCTGGCCTCGGTGGGATGTTACAGCAGGGAGTATGTATGTTAAGAGAGATAGTACGTATATAATATGGGTTTGTTGGATTTTTTCAAAAGTATTAATACCCATGGCCGCAACCGGAAACTGACTATGATCGGACTTGTAATGCAGCCCTTGGGGCTAGTGCGATATGATACATTTGCTTTGCATACGAGAAAGCACTCTCTCTCTCTCTCTCTCTCTCTCTCTCTCTCTCTCTCTCTCTCTCTCTCTCTCTCTCTCTCTCTCTCTCTTTCTCTCTCTCTCTCTCAAAGGGGTATGTATATGTATATCACACTGAATGGCGTTCAACGAACATTGAGTGCTAAGCTGCAGGAGAGCGAGGCCGATTATTGCAATTCGCTACTGTACGAGAGAGCAAGAGATCCGTAGCTGGCTTCCAGCAGATTCACAAACCAGCGTGGATATACAGCGGTTTCCGGGCATTTACGTATAACGAGCTACAAATACTCCACGAAATACAAGCCAGTTTCTGCGTGTGGTGAGAACTATCTGACGAGGGATAGCCTCGTGTTTGTCGCTTCGGGTAAACGCTAGACGATATACACAATCCACCAATTATGTCTGTTTATCGTTCCGATATAGTGCGAGCGCGAAATAATTGTTTGCATCTGTCACACACACACACAACGAGAATTATCTTCGCTGCGTCAAATACATCATTGATGCGTTGTCAGCATCTTTTTATTTCTAATTTCAATTGAAGTTTAATTTACAAAATAATAAATGAATAAAATAAAAAATACTATTGACTGCAGAGAGTCCAGCTCTCTCAATGGCCAAATTTTCACGACCAAAATTTCGCGAGGAATATTTCGTAATATTTTCAGGACCATGCAAACTGTTTCAAATCTACATTGTACACATTAAAGCCAGTTAACGAATAAATATTGCCTCAGGGTTGTTTAGAAAAAAAATCACGTTTTATGAACAAAATTTGAAATTTACGCAGTGTGTAGTGGAGAGCATTTGAACCATATCTCTATAAAATTGCAAGTCAGTTCGGAGCTTATTTTTGGAGCAAAAAATTGCAAAGTTGCGTACTTTCGAGCACCGACTACATGCAGCCTTCAATGGATAGAGCCATGCGCGAACTCAATAAACTCTCGATATATCTGATCGTACCATTGAACTCTAGTAGGAAAACTAACCAAGTATTCTCTAAAATATTCAGCTTTGATCAATACAAAAATCGTTAGCCTTTGGAGAATTTCCTTGAAGATATTCTAAGATATGTATCAAAAATCGCGTCAAAATGCACTCAGAGCGGGTGAGTGACTGACAGCGCACAATGTATAAGCATAGAAAAATCTCGCCCACTCTGATCCATCCCCATCCGACTTCTAAACAACCTCAATGCGTCCGGATCTCTGCTGTACATATGGCACGATATTGTCACTTGGCATAACTTTCAACGTCTCTATTATCACTGGTCTTCTCTTGGATTCAGCACAGCTGTCACGAGGCAAAACTTCCATTGTCTTGAGACTCTCACGCCATTGCCTATGTAATATTTAACTTACAACGTTAATTAATTTAACTTACAACGTTAATTAATTTAACTTACAACGTTCATTAATTTAACTTACCTTTTTTAACTTACATTTTTTAACTTACATTCAAATTAATTTAACTTACATTTTTTAACTCTACAACGCTCTATTATAATCGACTTAACCGATTGATCGTGAAACTGACACGGGGTAAATTTCACGACACCAAACTGCCATCGTCCTAATGCGAGATTTCACAAATTTGCCAAGCCATCTTTAGACTGTACTCTCATAACTTGAGAGCGATTCCTCAGAGCGCAATTCAACAGGCATGAAAACTATAAAAAAATTTTATTTCGTCAACCCTAAATCCGGTTCACGCGGTTGCCGGTCGAAATATTCATTCGTACTTTCGATGATTCCTCATCTACGCTTTGTGTAATTTTATTTTTCCAAAGTTAAGTTTTCTGACTATTCCAAAGACACTTTGACTATCGTAGCAGAAATACATTTGGGAAGGAAAAAATTTTCCACGAAAACAATTTTTCCTCCTTAAGGAAGCAAAAAAAGCTGAGTAATCACTCTCCCGATCTTTAGTCATATCGGACATTGATTTTTGTGTCTCCTGGGAGTATACTCCTCTCTCGGAGATTCATTCTATTGTGATTATTAATTTGTCGAGCTAAAAGTACCAGCTCGAAGTGAGCACGATTCGGAGCATGGGTGACGGAGTGGTAGACGTGTGTTTTCAAACAAATAAATGACTCGTCTATTCAGTATACGATCGAATGAGGAGACACAACAGACGTATTACGATTGCTCAGTGAACATTAATCGCCAGGTGCCTTCGAGCCCGCACCTCGATCCTGAAGTGTCCTCTGATCCGACATATATACGTAAGTCTGGTATAAACATGCTGCAAGCACCCCGCTCGCAGTGCAGTCGAAGGGCTTGTACGATATGGGTTCAGATCGATGATTCCGGACAATGGTACTTGTTACGGGAGCCAACGAGATGTCACCGAGCATGAATTAGCGAGATGCGGTCGAACTTTTGGATTTCGAGAGAACGAGGGCCAGGACTAGGGAGAGGACTTGTGGAAATAAATGTTTCCGGAAGGGTTGACACGCAGTAATAAGACCGAGCAAAAGTGAGAGGGGTAAAGGAAAAAAAAAAGCATCGGATGCTATTTTACGAGTTACGAGACGAGTTCCCTCGAACGAAATCAGTGCAGATGCTTGATTCTGTGGACCCACATGCTATACGGGAATCAACGAACCACGGCCGCCAAATTTCATGTACACATTCACTTGTACCCTCTCGTTTTTTCCCTCGTTATACACTCTCCCACTATACTCCGGCTGCTTTGGCAAAATTCTTTGCGCGTTACTTTTTTTTTCCATCTATCTCCTTTCACCGCTGACACATATGCACTCCGACTTAGACATCAGAGTGCACGCGATTTATGTCTTATTGATCCGGACGAGTTCATAATTCGCTAGGCGAATTGTGGGCGAGTAGATATGGACGCGATGCGGGGTGAATGAATCATTCTTCGAGGCGAGCATCAGCGGGACACCCCGTCGTGATCTCGGAGTAACCTGAGATCTTTTACGAGGGATATGCGTCCGAATTATGACAAGCCTCAAGCCCATCTGCGGTTGATGACGAGAACCGATAATGCTGTACCTTGATGTCGACGTTTTGAGATGGATTTTCCTTCACAGCCTTGATTCAGTTTCAATGCAGATTAAAAAAAAAAAAAACGACTTTCCTAGAATTGAGCGAGGGAACCTCTACAATTTCTAGGTTTTGGCAGATCAATAGAAAATTTATATTTCGTGTATCAAACGAAAATCTGTGTGCTCTCACGACCGGGATTCAACAAACGAAGGAGCGCGTATAGGTGATGGTTCCTCCAAGCCACCGGTAGTAGGCTTACGAACACATGGTGGATGGTTACGGTGGAGTGAGTACACGCAGGGCAACCCTCTGTTTGGATTATGGCCTCGATTTTCGCTGTGCCTGAACCATCATGGTGTCTATAAACAGTAGACGAAGGAGATGGTACGTAATACCGCCGGTAGCTTTTATGGTACTCTGACACTGTACACAGCAGCAGGAAGAGAGAAAGAGTGTGTGAGAGAGAGAGAGAGAGAGAGAGAGAGAGAGAGAGAGAGAGAGAACACGGTGCTGAATTTGGGCGAAGGGGAAAGAGAGCCATCACGCTTTCGCGACCGCTATGACAGATTGAGAGAGCACAGAGAACCATGTATCATACACATAGAAGTAGAGCGGGTGAAAGAACGCGCGCTTGCTCGCGGAGTCGTGTCCTTTAGTGACCAACGAGGCGTCACGATGCCACCCTTCGACTTTACCAACCCCCGGCCCTCACTCTCGAACGACACAAAGGAAACTATAACCCCCTCCATTGACCTATCGCTCTCTCCACGATGCTTGGATGTAGCTCCGGCCATACCACATCGACGATACCGATCTCACGAAGTCGGATCTCTGGATTATTTGTTCGGAATACGCTTTTTTTCTTTGTTTATTTTTAAAATGCTTGAATTCGATAAGAAAAGTTTAATAGTAGCATAAATTAGAGCTTTCAGTGATAACTTTTTTGGACAATTCAATACTTCATAAAATCTTAACTCTTGCACCGATTCTCACGTAGTTCAACGCCAAACCCTTTTCTTTACTGACGCTCAATTAGAAGACAAAAAAATTGATTAGATATCGCACAATTTTGGAAAATCAGAACTGTCAAAAACATTTTTTTGGAAAATTTCAAATCTCATAAAATCTGAACACTTTCACCGATTTTTCGCAAAATTTTATACCAAACTATCTTGGCAAACTCTTGTTTCTTTGTTGCACGGTGTATGACTTATGCTAGATACACGGCAATAAGTGATTTGACGCCATTTTACCTTGAAGGGAGAGTCTCAATAGACGAGTACGAGAGAGAGAGAGATAACGTCATGTATATAGGGATCGTCTTGATTGCAAGAGAGAGAGGGTGTTTACATTGATTACATTGATCCAGCTATTTTTCGATCAGCATTCTCAACATTGCGAGACACATTTTTTTCGTAGATCAGCATTGAAGAGCGAAAAAAAATGTTTCTCGGAAACAAAGCATCCTCTACGAGCAAACTAAACCCATGTCAAATTTGTCTACGTGATAATAGAAATGAGTATTTCGTAATGCGAATATTGTATTGAGGGTGTTCAACGGAATTGCTCGTACCTGCAACACTATATACGATATCGCCGAATGGGACAAAAACGCGTCGTTGAAGATACGCAGAGACGACAATGGCTGCGACGATGTTCCCAAAATACACGTTAGAGTCATCTAACTGTTCCACCTTATTGAAACGTCGTTTCTGCCCTTAGGTGTATCCGTACAACGTAGCAACGCCACTAGAACCATTTTCCCTGTATGGTCGTTGGCGTTTATCCATAACGCGGAATTACATCGGGGACGATTCTCAGCGATGCTCGTGTCCCAAACCCCCGTTACCTTTTGTTTTCGTGGTAAAACAATGACGACTTTTTTTTCGTATATTTCTCGTCACCGCGATACTTCCGCGCTCTCATTTGTCGCAGGCATTGCAGAAACTTTATAATATCCTTTAAAAACAATAATTCTTGGTATAAACTTGTGATTTAATTGTGAATGATTGAACAACCATATTCCCTTTAATCCAATTTTCATTTAAACGCCGTGAATTTTTCCTGTGTTTGTTTGGTGTATCGTAAATGTGAGCACGCAAGTATGACCGCTGTAAAACCCGCGATGAATCGAGCCACTCGTTTCAATTGCAAACAGATGTGGCTGCTTCGAGTCTGTCTCTCTGTACATCGCAGACTCACCCGCTTGAATCAGGGGGCCATCGCTCAAACTCACTCGTCGCAGTTACGGACAGAGGGAGAGAGAGAGAGAGAAAGAAGGAGAGTGCGAGAGGGTGCAAGAGAGGAGAGAGATGAGGAGACATTGGGGGTAGTACAGTGCAGAGAACCAGGATCCACTTTGCGTGGCAGTGAGAGCCCACCATTCCTCGTTGTCATACTGTTGAGGGGAGAAACGCCGGTGATCTGTTCACCACCGGATCTCGAGTGAGAGAGCGTCAGATTTTAGACCGCAGCAATAGCACATCGAACAAGTGCACGAGTGGAGTATTGTAGCCGCTCGATCTTGCCATTATCCATCGGACATAACACGAGGAGATAGAGATACCTACTCGGCTTACTTCCATGGCAAACGAGCCGTGAAGACCTCGTCATATGCGCATCTCCGGTTACTCATATCATTGGCTGCAGAACCATTCACAAGGGTCGATAGAGATTTTCAAACTCATCTGTTGTATCGCAAATACTCGCTTTTTTTTTTTTATTATACTCTAGCTACGTGTTATAGATATTATAGACACATGATTCACAGGACAGAAATATTTTTCAAGAAATATCGAATTCAAAATGCAAATAAGTGAGAAATTTTCCAAAATATTTACAAAACAAATTAGTAAAAATATCCGTATCTGCGAGCGCGTGTGCGAGTGAGCGTGTGTGATAAGCTAAGCTCAAATAGTTATTTTTTTCAAGAACGACTTGACTGGTTGCTCAAACTTTGTACGAATTTAAAGCAGCAAATATCCATTGTTGAATGTTTTTTTTTTTTGTTATTTAAGGATGTTCTTCTATAATCGCAGATACTGCAATGCCTCTTCAGAATGATGTTTCAGCCAAATGACATTCGCCAAAACATTTCGAAAAATGACGTTCGGCGAAACAAGTGATTCGCAAAAATGACTTTCGTAAATGTGACTTTCGTTCGAACAAAAATTCAGCGAAGTAACGTTTCGAAAATATTACATTCGCAAATGTGATTTTTCCGGAATCCCAAGAATTCGTAATGAAAACGAAAAAAGAAAAACCAAAAATTAAACATTTTTTTATTTCCTCAAATTTTATGGGTTCACTCAAATCGCTGTAACTCTTCCTTCCTGGAGGATTTTAAACTCTGTTCAGTGCTCATTCTTTTTGCAATCGTTGTAGCTTTGAAATGGTGCTTGGTTTATCAGGCGACCTTAATTTTTCTTTTTTTCACAAATTTTCAAAGTCAGACCATCGTTTTTCTTCAGTGTTTCCTTTGGACTCAAAATCGACGATTGTCAAAGTGCTCTTTTGGGTACAAATAATTTAGATCTCGGTATGAATCAAACTGCGTTTTTTGAGTCTACTCGAGACAAGAGTATTTGGAACTGAACTTTGCAATAACCGCAAAAGGGGCTCAAATTTTATCTGTAAAAAAATTAATTTCCGAAAAATGCCTGTGTTCACTCTCACTTTCGTAAATTTGGATGTATCGAGACAAAACTTTTTACACAAACAGCGGGGAGAATGAGTACAAATTAGGAATATGCACATCACTTACTAATTACTTTATTTCATTCACAAAAGGCTTCAAAGAAGATTTTGAAATGAAATGAAATTACGAGTAAGCAACGTGCAAGTTTCTAAGTTGCATGCTTTTTAGTATTGATATGGTAGGGGTTATCAGAAAAAACCACTAGCATGATCGAACTTTGGCCTCAGTCAAAGCAAAAACAGGCTTAAATTAATTACTACGCGATGACTTCAAGATTTTCGCTATCCCAAGGGAAATCTTTGTGCTTCGAATTCTTGGGCTAAGTCTTTGTTTAAACACTTTTATGTATAATCTCTCATCTCCCGAAGGACAAATATCGAAAGAGTAACGTTTTGAGCTAGGGTTGAATCAACTCGCTCCAAGTACTGTATTCGCAACTAGGCGTCAATATACACGGACAAATGTATACAAATTATGGCTTGGGTCACCTGCACACATAATTGGATGATCCTTCATTTCGAGGCTTGTCCAGCTCTGAGCATCCTCGATGGGATATGCATGCATTTCGTTCTTCGAGTTACAACTTTTCGGTAACCCGCCCACACTCCCTGACGTCGCATCTTTCGACAAATTTCTGGTATGGGTTTTCAAGGTATTCGAGGACCTGGTGAACGCCACCAGACTAACAGGGCGAAGAGGGACAGAAGCCAGGTAGGTATATATACGAGCGATCCTTTCACGGATTCTCGCGGGAATCAAGAGCTAGGAATAAAAACGAGAAAATATACTCTTGGACCATCGCTTCCTGACGGTATAGCCACACCCTCTCTTTTAACAGGCAAATAATGTCGTGTTGTACTCACAATGAGACAAAATCATGGACCCTAATACCTTTACGACTCTGCATAAGTCAATTTTCATGGTGGTTTATGGAAGTCGTGGTTTTTAAATTTCTAGATGTATATGTATATTGTGTATATATTCCCATATGCGACAACGGAGAGGGACTATAAATTTTACATTCTCGGCTGGGAAAAACTTTCCTGGCATGTTGGAAATGTTTCAACGAGTATTTCGCAAGCTCAGATATACAGACATCTCGAACCTCCTCGTATTTACTGTAAAAATTTGATGAGAGATTTTTTTTTTAATGCTTTGGTAATATTTGTATTGTAAAATTTACGAGTATAGTGGAATCGAGATCAATTTTCAATTCTACGATTGTTTGTATTCGAATTAAAGAATCAACGTAAAAATTGAAACTTGCACCTTGCGTTTTCATGACTTGTGCGCATTCTGTTCATCATACTATATAAACCAGTGGCTTTCCCAATTTCGGCTTCGTCGTAGAGGGACCGTTGTCAATCGGCATAAATTACGAGGAAACAATGTGCAAGTTTCATTGCGCACGTTTTTGCTTCTTCGTGGAGGATATTTTGTTTTCATGAATGAAAAAAAGTTTGCATTTTCAAAAATTATTGGTTCGTAATATGCTCTAAAACATCGGAAAAACACTTTTCTAAATAATGTTGGTAATGTGTGTTCGTGTCGTTATGTGATATACGCGCAATACTCAGAACGTTATATCTCACAAATGATAAAGTTGGCACACATTTCGAACATTGAAACTCCTTTGCTTGCTGTCATTTTTACCAAAAAATAATTAGGGACCTTAGATTGGACGAGATTTAGAAGTTTTTAGAAAAATTTCTATGATTGCTTTCAATTTCATAAATTTTCAGCAATCGATCTGTACAACTTTCTTCAGAAAGTTGTGGTGAGAATTGATTGAGGCGTCGGGATTTTATGAAATCATTTATTTTTTGTAAAATGTCTCTGAACGATTGAGCTTGTGAAAATTTAGTGCTATCGATATAAGCCTTTATACGCACTATGCACAGGCTTTCGATCTATCGATCGAAAAATTTCTCCATAACGTAGAATTGATGACAGGAATGTTTGTTTTTTACTCGGACTATGGTCGACATACAGGATATATTTTAGGAAATGTTGAATGTGAAGTATAGCTTGAAATAAAACCTATGTGATTATGCAATTGTTGTTGTTGCTTTTTTTAAAAAATTATATAATATATAATTTTAAGCCACACACATGAACTAGAGCATTCATCAACACTTTACAGAAACATTCAAAATCTCACAAAGCCCAAATAACTTGATTGTAATGATAATTATCAATTTTTCATCATCGAAGCTTTACGTTATCCAATTATTTTTATTTCTCTATTTTGTTTTTAGAAATTAAAAATTTCATAAAACTGATAAATTTGACGATTTTCGCCGAATTAAATGCTGAACATCCGTGTGCTTTAATCCATTTTTATAAAAACTTTCAGACCGTATTTCAAAATTCGGGCGAAGTGGAGTGTACAAATATTTTTCAAAAAAATCAAAATTTCATGAATTCTGACCCCCTCAAGCTATTCTCGCAAAAGTCAAAACCAAACAACCTCGTTCCCTTGTCTACCTGAGTCGGCAGTTTTTGGATCAATGGATACAAATTTAAGGAAGTTATAATTTATATTTAAGGAAGCTATAGCGAATAAAATTTCCGAGAGATTAAATATCTCGTCAAATCGAAACCATCAAGTGATTTCAATTAAAGCTCCAGAAATTATTGGGAGCTCGATGCTCCAAAGAATGAAACGAACATTCGAATTTTGCCAGCTTATTACACACGCACACACGTATGAACGTTTTTATCTAAATGTGTTTTGTCGATTTTATCGAATATTTCGAATGATTTGCCACTTGAAACATTATTTATGTTTCCACCGAGGCAAAGCTTCCTACTCGAGAAATCGATAAATCGATGATGGGAATAGGAATTGTATATTTCGGCTAACAGATGGAGTAAGATCGGAGCTGTGATATTTTTGGCGACCGCATACCGGCAATCATCGAAGAATCCATAAATCATAAAAGATCTTTGCGTGGCGTGCTGACCATCCAAACTTAACAGGCAAATAATGTCACCTTGTCTAGACAACGCAGAGAGATCATGCAGCCAAATACTTTTACGACCGCATGTAAAGAAAATTTTAAAATCTTTTCGCCATACAGCAGCAGCATAGACTATACGAATGATCGCATATTGTATGTAGGTACGCATTTCGTATTTCGTTTGTCCCGGGCGAACGACGAGACTTTACGACTGGAACGAATCGCTCGTCGCGCCCACCATTTCCTCGTCTCTTCATTCGTCTCGGTCAACTCTTCGACAAACGTGTCCCAGGCAGTCAGGACACCCCCGAGAGTCACCAGAGCAAGGGTAACAAGCCCGGCAAGCACGTGGATTATCGTGTTTTTCGTCCAGTAGGGTTTCAAAGAGGGAAATAGAGAGAGAAAGATAAAGAGAGAGAGAGAGAGAGAGAGAGAGAGAGAGAGAGAGAGAGATTTAAATCATTCTCTCTCTCTCTCTCTCTCTCTCTCTCTCTCTCTCTCTCTCTCTCTCTCTCTCTCTCTCTCTCTCTCTCTCTCTCTTTGTATCTCTCTCATCCTCTTAAGAAGAATATCCATTGTCCTCTCTCTCAATCCACGAAAGAATTCGAGTACTCTTTTGGCACACTGCAAGTCGACTCAGTGTCACGATTGTTGCCCATCATTTGTCATCATGTAAAAAACACAATCGCTATCCATGTTTCACTGCACAAGAATCAATGACCAAAAGAATTCTCTTTCCCAAGCGACGACGAAACTTTTTGGAACTTTGAAATATAATTCGCACGATCTGCCTGCTCATTCTTTCGCACCCACAAAAGCTCCAGCTCAGACTCGCGACCTTAGCATATTCCGACAATTAAAACCCGGGTATAAATCTCACCGGGATTCTCAAGCAACGGTTTAACATATTCCGACAATTAAAGCGGAACCTTCTGCTCATGCCATCCCCTTTGCGTTTCTCACTTTTTTTATAATTTTCTTTTCTCTCCAAGATTCCTGATGCTGTACATCCTCGCTTCATCCACGAACGAGAGAAACTTCTCGACGCTATATATGATACAAACTTCTGTTCCCGTCACCTGGGAGTACGTTCAGTGTTTTGCGAGCTGTCCATGTGCTGTGAGATTGTTGATCTTCCGCGACAATGACCCAAGACGCTGTCACGCTTTGATTATAAGCTTGGTAATGACGAAAATATTCGTCATCGACATTATTCAAGAGCTGATGAGAGAGTTACAGATGCAGAGCGTGCCAAATGTTAGCTGTGATGTGCCGTGTTCCTTTGTCTCAGGCTGGAAATCGGTAAGAAAAAAAAAGCGAAGAAGCATGACTGAGACATAATACAAAAAGGAAGGTGTAGCGGCGAAAGAGATGGGCAGAGGGGTTGAAGCTTCCGGAAAGACGAGGTTTAGGGTAGATAGGGGGCGAAAGTCAGCGCACAGCCCCTTCGGGGGCCACTAGCCACCTTCGTGCCTCTCCACCACTTCAGAAACTCTCGTGTTGCCGACTCTGCTGAAAGCTGCACAGGGAGACAGAGAGATAGGACACACACACACACACACGCACACACAGACACACACACACAGAGAGAGAGAGAGAGAGAGAGAGAGAGAGAGAGAGGGCTAACTATACACATCTACTCTCGTAGTCCACATCCTCATCCTCGTAGACCCCGCTTTCACCTTTTCACCCCTGCAACCTTCCACGTACTACTATCTCACACAATGTCCAAAATATATACCCTCCTTATCATCGGTGAAGCGTAAGATACCTCTGTCATCTTTTCTTTGAAAAAAAAGTATACGAAAATATCCAAACACCGTTCAAAGAAACTTTTTGAAACTTTTTAATTTACCAACGTCCACCGTATCAGAAGCGGAATATCCATTTTCCTGAATTGAAATTTCCACGGCTGTGACTCCTTACCGAATGATGCATTTTTGATGATCTCGAGATTCGGAGATGAGCCTTTTTTCAAGACATTTCACATATTTTTATGATTCTCTCATGATTTTTCAGGGATGATTGATTTTCTCTTGAACGTTTGAAAAAAGTATGAATGATGTTGTGGTTACCGAAGAATTGAACGACTGACATTTAGCCACCGATTTTTTTAGTTCATCCATCAATTTTATGAAAATAGAATGAAATTTAGTTAATACTCGGTTGTAATAATCATAGACGGACTTGACGCTTTCGTGCATCTATTTCCACAAGAAAATGTGGTGCTTTTTCGGTTTCGAATGACGATATGTCGGCAATTCTAAATCGAATTTGAATTTTTTAACAACAAAAATGAAAATTCTTGGTTATGTATGTTCATTCGGGGCCGAAATTTTTAAATTTTCATCAGCTTCTTTGAGAAAAGGACTTCTCGCTATTAGACTTGAATTTTTTTATCACCTCGTTTGAATTCAGAATAAAATCTAATCAAAGCTGATAATCGGTACACTGAAGGCTTCTTATGATACGAATGTTTTTTTTTTCACAAACGATGATATCTTGATCACAAACAAACGGATTTTTATTTGTAGCGAAAGAAAATCCTATTTCGAAGACCCATATTTCTAAATTTGTGTAAATTTTGCAGAGGAGGCCTGTGCATTATATTTTCGAAAGATGTGATTTTTTTCCAAGAATCTGTCGTTTTCTATTGGACTTCTATATTGTTTTTATCCGCTTTCCTGGGTCATTTACTAATTGTAAGCAAAGGATTGAATCTTTATTTCAGTACAGCGATGGGGATAGGTCTCGTGGCTTGCGAGTTGCCAGGCGGATCCCTTGCTCGAGATAGTCCTGTCGCTGAATCCCGAGAGTCCCACGTTCACGAGCACAAAATTGTCTTATTCTTGCTTTTTCATAGAAAAATGTGTATTCCAGTAAAATAAAATATTCTCACATTTGCATTACACAGTACTGTAATTTTCAAAAAAGTCCAAAAACCATATTTTTAATAAATAATATTTGCATGTAATATGTGGGTGAATCATGCTCCAATTTGGCAAACAAGTTTGGCATGACACATCGTTTATAGCAAAATTTCACTAAGAGAGCTCGAGGTGCTCACATTTCATGGGACGTTTTCAATTGATTTCTCAGCGGGAGCGTGAAATGTGTCATATATCTCTAGGTAATATCGTGATTTTTCTCGATATGTTGAACTTTATTAATATCCGTATCAAAAGAGGAGACACCTGCCAACGACTGCAATTGGGCGCAATTCACGGCGCAGATTCTCGAAGTTTGTTCCGACCGTTGTCTGTACGAAATTCGGTGGGCTCCAATCCCGCTGGCATCAGAGAGTATTGGAGCAACGACCACTAGAGCAGCATCAGTGCCAGATCTCCCGGGGGCATCGTGCTGCGGTGGCTGTTCTCTCTCGCACGGTTTGCGACTCCTTCAGGACTCGTCCGTATCTCTGGGCAAACTATCGTTTGCTATATACGAGATGACTATGCATACGTGAACTTAGTTCAGTCAGCACTGACAAACTGTTACCCTGTTGCATGAATACTGATAAGAATTATCAGCTGAATTAAAAAAGTTCTCAAAGTGTTCTCGCATTGGATTGGCTTTTTAATTGTCATTCCAGCTCCTCGTCGTAAAGCCTTTATCGTCCTGTTGATGAAGAGGGTCTCTCGACGCTATAAGTTTCTGAACCAGAAGTTTCTGAGTCCGTAATAACGAGACTCGGCAAACTCGATGATGGACCAAACATCGGCAATGGATGTCCCATGACCGTACTTGATTAATTTTTAGTAGATGAAACTCGCAGGCGCGACGTCACGTTAGCATATTATGACTTTGGAGATAGCAATTAGATTCGAGGCAGATGCTCTTTTGAGGCTCGCTTTACTGCGTTCGCGAATGACTTATGAGAAATCTTCGGGTGAATAGGTAAGGAAGATGTAATAAGTTTTGTCTTTTCAAGAAAATCAGAAGTTGGGAGCTCGCGATATTTAGACAGAGGGACTATGATTTTTATGGTTGAATAAGGAAAGAAAATTTCGAAATTTTATTTTACTTTTTCGTTGTAGTGAACAGTCCCACTATAAAGGTTCCAATGAGAAAAAGAATCGGATGAAATCTCCAAGGATACTCGGTAATGTGTAAAAAATGATTCAAATTGGGAGCATCGTGGCCCTGATAACGCCCTTGGGCGTCTGTTTTTTCTGACCTGTGCCCCGCGGGGAGTCAAGAAATCTCCACCGATCATGTTTTTTTTTTTACCTTAATGGACATGCAGTAGCGGAATTGTATGGCGTCTGTTATGTTGATTTCAGCAAGCTGTCAGCAGAGGCTCGGTATGTCTTGGGCACATAATGTGCTGGGCGCAAAACGCTGCCAAGCCTCTTGATCATTGTAAACAACAAAAACACGATATTATGATGAAAAAAAATTCGATTAAACATACGAAAAACCAAAGCTATCATATTATTTCAAATATACCAGGAAACCCATATATGCGGATACATTGGAGAGAGTATAGGGTAAACATCAATGTACGTGATAATATAGTGAAGGAACGCGTTATGGTTCATTTGAAACGTGCTTTGGATAAACGTGCGCTCACGGCCTCTATACGTGGTAGAGGGTGCGTTCATGGCCATACACAGGGGTTGTATATGTGCGTGTGGAGGTCAACGGGCATAACCCGGACGAGCAAAGTTATGATGGTTTATGAATACCCCCGTAACGAATGCCTCTCTCGGACTAGCCCCATGAATGTTCCTCTCTGTATCCCCGATGAATATAGCCCCGATACATTATACGAGCTCTACACAGTGCTCACACAACACGCTTTAACTATAACGCGCGTGATTTTCTATGCTGGAAATTGTTTTACGCCTATAAACACAACCTGCTGTGAGGAAAGCGCTAAAGGTCTCTCGATGGGTGACAGTTGGCCCGTAAAAATGTAATGATATCTTTCTTCCTTTTTTTTTTTCATTCTATCTCCCGCACGCTATCGATCGTGCAAACGTATCGAGACTCTTGAGAGATTTTCTATTATATATAGTGACTCCACGATTTATGGAAGAAGATGTATTATTGTATTCGTAGAAAATAATCGAACATTATCAGGATGATTATGCGTAATTCGTTAGCAGCAATTTAGCTATCGTAACAGATGATATTTCTGTGACATGTATAGTATACTGGCATATAGGAACATATAAGGTATTCGGAAGAGATCCGCCATGACGTATCGTTGACACGCACACTGGGGGAGCGCGGCGGGTGCCAATTTGTAAAAGGAGACCCCACGCAGTGCAACCAAGCACATCCGA
The DNA here is from genome assembly GCA_963564615.1 of Rhorus exstirpatorius. Classification (NCBI taxonomy): domain Eukaryota; kingdom Metazoa; phylum Arthropoda; class Insecta; order Hymenoptera; family Ichneumonidae; genus Rhorus; species Rhorus exstirpatorius. The sequence goes on from OY751313.1 coordinate 46,813,176, forward strand.
CGCTTCGGCTCTCGAGAGTAGTTTTAGCTACAAGCTCTCGCGCATTTAGCCCGGGGCGCAATATGCTCCGGCACTTGATTAAAACACCATGGTGCATCATCCGCGACGTATGAAATGCCCCCAGAGTGGCAGAAACGTTTCACGTAATACGGTTATACACAAGCCGTTCATTCATGAAAGTGCGAGGATAATTTACACCTGCAGGGTTAAAACAGCCACGTAGATCAAAACGATTTGCCCATTTATGTAGAGAATTCTAACAGTCACATTGGACAAACAAGTGTTCATGTACTTATAAAAGTCAGCCTGAGATTCAGAACGGGGCGGTCAAAGTTGTCACATCACTTTTACGTTGACTTATATTAGGTCTGAGTGATCATAGAATCGCCTGTTCAATGGGAAGTTTCAAATTGCGACGATACTTTTGTTTCTTTCCTAAATTCTCAAAGCTCTCAATGAGAAGTTTTAATAATGGTAAATGCCTCATAAATGATAAAATTGAGATAGCAGAAAAGAGGCAATGTAGCAGAAGTAAAATTAGGACAATTTTTCGGAAGATTGAAATTGAAAGTTAGGAGAGTTTTCAAAGCAAGTTAGGAGAGAACGTTTTTCAAAGCAATAAAAATATCATAAAATCTGCATCCTATCATAAATTCTTGATAAATGTAATAATATGAACCATTTTTGTCTCATGGCCAATTTCGGTCAAAGTTTGTCACTGTATTTTTTGAAAAATTTCCAAATATAATGAAGTCCCAAACGTGATTTTCATGTAAATATTAAGGAACGGAAGAAATTGGTTACGCCATTCGTATGACAAATTGGAGCGCGATTAGTCAAGTTATTCTGTACATAAAACTATTTAAATTTTGCAGGTCCATCGCGTAAGTACTTTCTTTTTTCTCAACGTACTGAATTCGCCATTTTGATAGATTTTGACCGGATTTGTCTTGAAAATGAGAAAATATTTTGGTCACTATAAAACAGAGCTTTGATGAAGTAGTAAGTAAAACGATCTGTAGTCTTCACAACGGGTCTATGATTTATTTCCATGAAAAAAAAAAAACCCATAGATCGCTACGATTTTCAATACGTGAATGTATTATATATGGCTCGAGAACAAGTGCAGAATTCATCGGAGATTTATTTGCTAAGCGTCAAGGCTGATGAACCCAGCGAAAGAAGATTTATGTTTCACACAACAACCCCTATACTATAGCCAACAGCGTAGAAGACAGACCGTGTTCCGTATTCGAGGATGCCGGACAACCGGCCTCGTTTTCGTAGGCTATACGCATACAAGACCCGGTGTACATTGTGGCCATACGATTCGCTGCAGCGTGTAATATGATGTAGTGGCGTATTGTGTAGGATGCTTCGATCCTACCGATGGTGCACAATAGTTTCGATAGAAGGACACGCTCGACAGATGGAAGTGTTAATAATTGATAGTCGCGCCCCCCTCTCCCCCTTTGCGCTTCGATACTCGGGTCATGGGGTTCGAGGGGCTTGTCGGAGGGGTTGCTAGAATTCTACCATACCACACTAGTGTGCACTTTTTTACGCCACGTTAATACATTCAAGATACATGACTTTGTTCTCGAATCTCGCAGCAACGATAACAATTTCCATTAGAAGTTTCATCTTAGTACTCGGAGAAGGATTCCGATACGACGAGATTCAACGCAACGGTAATAACAAAAGGACATCGTAGGGAAGTGAGATGGTAATAAGGCAAGAGAAGATGGGCTTAACTTTGTAATGGGTCAAAGCATTAAGATGCCACGGTGAGAGTACAGTCACTATAGTTCGAAAACCGTGACCCTTCGGTGGTGGATTTGTTTGAGAGTGCAAGTTTAAAGACGATATAGCATGAGTGGCGTGGATCAAGCCCTATGGGTTCTCCGCTGGTTTGCGGTTTCGTGAAGCGCCCTAGCAGTACGGCGGTGTACCACAGGGTTTAACATCGGGAATAGGAGAACAAGCAAAGCCGGTGAATGCATAAGCAAGAGCGAGCTGAGAGCCGCGTGAGCCGGTCCGGATGTATACGTGTGGTCCAGCGACCGCGCGAGAGGGCAGCGACATAATGGACACATTAGTGTCCGACCTCCGGTTTAATTAGTTTACATTACGGTGGCATCGTCACCAGGACCGCGCAACGGCGAGGGATGGGCTAACGTGCGATCCTTCGCGTAACATGCACGTTGTATGTATAGCGAGCGGGGAAGGAAAGGGTGGCCCACCGTTGATTAATCGGGAAAGTTTGATGGGAGTTGACGGAGATGCTAATCACGCCTCGTAACCGAATAATCCTCGTTTCATCCTCGTTCCATCTAGGCACGACCATCTACGCTATAATATTCAGAGAAATATCATTTCACCGTTCACGTGTGGGTTCAAAAAAAAAAATCTTTGTGAAGTTCAAAAATTTAATGAATTCGATAAAAAATTCAACCCTGGGGTTTCTTTGTCTCGGGATAAGGGGATGGTACAATGAATAACGCGGAAATCAGAAAACACCTCACACACACACGCACACACACACACACACACATACACACACCCATACACATACTGGGACACACACGGGGACCACCTGAGAAAGACAGATGTTGAAGAGAGTCCAGGGGCTGGAAAGCTACGATGGTGGTCGCTTTGTCGCGAGAGTAAGAGTCACGCGACATAGCTCATTTAATTACAAATTCCATTAAAATGAATGCCAGTTGAGAAACAAACTCCACATATCAGCATTAAGCCGGTCGGCTTGAGCGCGCTCGCGCGAGAGTCGGCACACACATGCGTCCTAATCAGGTTAATATAAATATGAAATATGCAGCGAATGTGTTGGGTTCTCGGGCATAGAGAAGGTCCTGGATTCTCTCCCTCCTCCTCTCTCTCTCTCTCACACATGAATCGCGAAGCTTCGCGGGTTTGTTAAAGGGTGGCGGAATTCTGTGGACGTACACGTATCCGTTGAATACCGTACGTTGTACGTACGGGGTAGGAAAAGCGAGGACACACGTGGTGGGGAACCCTGCCGCCTTACGACTCCTCGGGGGAGGCCTTCATATTAACCCTTGCATATTAAGCTCCCTGGCACAATAACCGGATTCTCAAATATTAACGTTGACACTGCGCTGCTTCTCCTCTCGGTGCGTCGGACATCATACACGCCTCTGTACAGTATTATATTTGTATGTATGCTCTGATCAGAATTTCCCTTGTCCTTATGTCATTGGCGTTGGGCAAAGACGCGGCAAAGTAGAGTGTTGATGAAGCGCACGTAAAATGCACGACTTAGTGAAAAATATTAAGTTCATTCTGTGACTTGGCAGAGTATGAAAAACGCTGCTGGAGTTGGCAAGATTTCCTGTCAATCAGGGCCGCTTATTGAAGTCACTCACGAAATGTTTTAATGATTTTACATCGGAAAGTCAGAGCTCTGAAAGTTAATTTGACGAAATATTGTACCATCTCTATGGTCAGCGTCATGTTTACTTAGATTTATGAAAGTCTTTCGTTGCTAAGACAATCCATCACTGAAATGCTTTTAATCACACTTTTTGTAGATAAGCCATTAATGAAATTACTTTCACGCAGCTTTATGAAAAACTATTTCCCGACGCCAATCTATAGCAGGTTCACTTTAATCAGAGCGCATAGGGTGCACATTACAAAACGAAAAATAAAAAAAAAAAATAGAAACAGTACAGAACGAGAGAAGAGAAATGCGGCAGTAGGAAAGGTAAAGAAGCGCAAACATTTCTCGTAACCTCGATATTTTTCAATATAAACGGGAGGTTCGCTCGTGCGTGTATATGAAGGGCTGGGGGTTGTGTATCGTATTTTTCGCGTCGTCTCTGGTCACCATGGGAAATCTGGCTCTGGGCAACGTCATTCGCTTTTTTGCTCTGCTCTACTCTCTCTCTCTCTCACTGTTCTCATTCCATTCTCCGGCAGTCGACAATTTTTATAAATATTGGCTCAATTACGACTTAACAAGTAGGCACGTAGACAGTTAAATATACATCAATGAGACCAAAAGTGGCTTCCGCGCGACGAAGCACCCTGGGGCAGCAGCCTCGTCGCTATACTCGAGACCCACAGTGCGCGTTGTGACATTAATGACTTTTATAAGTCACGAGTTCCCGCGGAGTTCTTTGTACATGCTGGGATCCGTAGTCGGATATGCAAAAAGAGAGTGCGAACATCGTGAAAATATAGGGGTACGTGTAGCTTGGAGAGAACGATAGAGAAGTGGAGAAAGGCTCGGCGTTATACGGCGGTGAGAGGTGAAAGTACGATAGATCGAGTACAACGGGGTGGACGCGCGAGAGAGAACGAGAGTAGGAAGAACGTTTGTGCGTGGTCCCAAAGTCCCCGAGCCGATCCTGCCAAGTTATTTAAATTCAAATTCGAAATATCGTCGAGGGCTGCTAACATATTGTTTGTTTCGTTTGCGCCGTCGCGCGATAACCACATGCGAGCCAAGCATGTGTCCGAATATACATATATATATGTATATATATATATTCTCGCACGTGTGTGCGGAGGGGCGCAACTCCGCTAGACTGGTGTTATAATCATAGATATATCGTTGGCCAGCTATCGGGGTGAAATTCCGTTCGAATTTCTCTACCCACTCAATCCAGTCTCTGTATATCCATTACTCTCGATGACTTGGACGATCGATCTGACCGATCTTTCGGTAAAGGGTAATCGTGCAGCGGTGTTGTACATATACATACACATGAAGACCCGTATGGATATTTAACATTTATGTAGACCCCTTATTACCTACTTCGATTCGGAATTTGGTAGATGTACATATATAGCGATGTGATGCTTCGGCCCGTCCGAGTGACAAGCTTGATTCGCCAGAATTAAACTTATTTGCATAGACAAACGCCTCTTCCTCTCTGGGAGTCCTGGCATAGCCGTGTAGAATAGCTCGCACCTCTCACGACGTGGTGTTTCACGTGTGTACCCGGAATTCCCCTATCCCTTAACAATTTGCTGCTAACATGCTGAGAAGCGAGCAAATGGACAGCCGCGTACGGAGAGATATGTCCCACGATATTTCCTGATGCCTTCCATACATAGGTATGTAACTATACTATGTGTATGCACATAGATATATATATATCTATGTGTATGCACATAGATATATATATATATGGCTCATTTCACCAATTCTGACCTCGTAATCAAGTGCAGAATTTCCATTTCGTCTGGTACTTTCACGTGTCATTAGGTGTGCTTAAGACGTCTTATACTCTTGCAAAGTCCAGAGGTTTTATCGGTCGTCCAGAGAACTCAGCATGCAGATAAAATTTGCACTCTGCTTCCTCATTGTTTTGTAGATGAATAAAGCGGAAATAAGTTTTTCGAAAATTTAACATCCCCTTGAATCCAAAACCCCTAATCGATCAATCGCCAAATTTGGTACAGAATATCTTCAAACATTACTTTGTATGTGAAAAAAATTTTATATCGATGAGGACGTTAGATCAAAGGAAAGGGTTAAACAGGTTATTTCGAAATTTCAGAACTATCATTAAATTTAATCGCTTCTTTCAATTTTTTTGAAAGTCATCAGCGAACAGTTTTTACTTGTATCTGTAGTTTTACCTCAATGGCTCTAAAATAGTGAGAGCTAAAGCGCTATATATATTTTTGAGGAAATTAAAAATCTCATGAAATTCGAACGGGTTTTCAATTTTCCAACAAAATATTATCGGGCACGGGAGAAAACAAGCCAAAGCTGCTTCTATGAGGAAGCAGAAGAACATTATTGAAACAACTATGGCTTTACAGAGGAACAAATATACTTACATATGAGAACAGACCAAATGAAAAATATAACTGAAATGCACGAACTGGACCGGTTGAGACATTCAGATGTATGCACTTCAAACAGACGAAACGTTTTCTTAAACTTACATTTTACTAATCCAACAATTTACAACGACTCATTAGTATACATAAGTGGCAGAATTCTCACTTCCGACTAATATCTTTCATTCGTTCTCTTTCCACGTAATTCTGTTAACCTTTTTGACGTCACACTTTTTAGACTCAAAGCATTTTTAAGTATTGCAATTTTTAGTTTTAAAAATAATGGATCTCTCCATTATGAATGAAAGGTGGACAGTATCCAGGGTACCCTATTTTTAACCGTCCTTTTGGTCGATGTGCTTAAGATTGTTCGGTTTAGAGGGTTTGGCGCAAGAGGGCCAGGGTTACACTGAAAGAACGTTCAGCCTCGAGACTGAAGGAAGCACTGAAATTTAGCTTCAAGGAAGGCACAAATTTTAAGTTAAGTGAAAGTTACAAATGTCGGTTAAAAGAAGATTCGAGATTACGACCGAAAGGAGGTTCAAAATTTCAACTCAGTCAAATCTACCGAGCATGCACTCTGTTGATGTCTGCTGTATACATAGATGTATATATTGGTGTGTCTGAGTATAGCTTGAAACTGCTGGGCTATGCTCATCAGGACAGAAACAGTATCCAGAAACGATTTTTATATTCGCTACCCGATCCATGAGATTGATCCTGGCTACTGTGACAAGAGTCACATAGTTGCCTGATTCGATAGATTTTCTGTCTGACGTGTATGTTTCATCTTTCCGTCCTAATGTTTTCGACGGTTTTCCATCTGACTAAGTAGGACCTCGCTGATGGCGCAGCGACTGGTTTTGAGCCTCTATCTCGTCGAGCTGTCATAAAGGAGGGTTTGGACTCAAGGCTTTTTAAGCTTTTGCCTCTGCCACTTGTAAGGGTCAGTCTGCAAAAAGACTTAATTAATGACCGCGTCTCTCCCCGAGGGCGTCCACCGGATTCTCGGTCGCTCCATCGGATGCTTTCGCGATGCGAGTAGAGGCGGGCGAGAGGTGAGCAGCAGCAGCAGCTAGAAGCATCGAGATGACGGAGTGCCCTCCGAGGAACGACCCTCGATGCAAACTCCTCGTATGAATATGTCTCTGCTAATTCAAACTTCGTCCTAGAGGTGGTAAGCCTCCACCGCCCCTCTCTCTTCCCCTCGCCCAGTTTACGAGGAATATTAAAAACTTCGAAGGGGATTCGAGTCACCGTCCTTCAGCATGGTCTCTCCTTGCGACAATATATCGTGACTCTGGTACATCTTCGCGATATTGAGGACGCAATACAAACCGCTTTTTGCCTGTTCAACATCCGAATTGTCTATTTTTTTGAGCATAATAGGGCTTCATCATTGACGAGAGATTCAAACGTATACCCAGTTAGTGAGAACAGCCACAATGATTATCGTTATACTCATTATAGAGGGAAAAAGATTTTCAGATCAGGGGCGTTTTATTTTTCTATTGTCCATTGTAAAGTTGTGTAAGCAAAATAACGCTTTATCATACATGAGCTGTTACATTCCGTGAGCCAACCACGTCCAACCGATAGCCCAGCACCGCGAAGTTAACGGTTTGCTGTTTCACAACTTCTTCTCCTGTTTATTGCTAGACGGTAATTTTACGAGGCATCCTTCGTTTACGTCGTAAGACGCGGTCCCGGAAAATATCTTGTTAGAATTCAAGGGAGGGGTACCGAGAACATGCACAATTCAGTTACGTAGGAGCGTAATGTCGGTTTTACGTCATATCTCGCGCTGACTGGATCTCACAGCTCTCCGCACTTCGTACTATCGCGCGTTTTTCTTCCGGTATATATTCTACTCGCTCCCTTTTTCGCAACGGAGCACACTGCTCGTTCGCTCTTTCGACGCCCCTTGGGCACCCTCCCGGACATATTTTATTTAGGCTGTAATTGAAAATTCCGCGGTATACGACCAATGGATTTGTCACCTAAGAAAGTTTTACGTGCGATTCTCGTGAATTCACCATAGCCTTTTGCCCTCCTCCCACGGTATACGCATCCGATATTCCTCTTCTCATTGGCCATTGTGTCTAAGGTCAAGTCAAAAGAATTATTTTTTAAAGTATCGTCTATTGATTGTGACCCGTGAGTGTCAATGCCCGCTCCGGAAATATTGATTTATTTTGCGAAATGAAAATGTATTTGGAAAATTTTTATCTTGGAAAAACCGATGCCGATTAAATTGGAATAGCTTCAACAACCTCGTTTGTGGCACTTGCGATGATTTTTGCTTGTCTATATTCGGGGGGTAGCATGTTAAGATCTTAGTTGTCTACCAACGCTATGAAATATACGTTGCAGATTATTTACACGTCAATGCAAGGCTAGTCCGCAGAAAAGTATTTTTTATAACATAACTACATTCAATGTCAATGCAGTGATAATGTGGCGAAATTTTGGAAAAACTCATTGCTAAAAAAACATAATTCTAACTGAAATTTTGCACATTGCTTTCTCATAATCTTCGCTCATTTACAAAGCTGCTTCTATGAGTAAGTATGACTTTTTCAATTCTGACTATCCCGCAGGAGAAACTTTGTAAATCGGAAAAAATCATGAGAAAGAAATGAGCAGTTCTCAATTTGCACAAATTTTCATTACTTCCTCCATCTCGAAATATTTCCTTTGTCAATTTTTTTTTGCTATATCTTCGTTTCTGAGTACTTGATATATCTCAAACAATCTGAAAATATTAACTGTTTACTGGTTATTTTTCTTTATCCAAAAAAATATATAAATTTTCACTTTTCTTGTCGAAAAAATAAAATTTTCAATATATTCAAAATTTTGCAAAATCGCAATTGTTTGATACCCAACACGATTTTCCCTTTGTCACATATGTACAGAATTTTGCCTCCATACGTTTGGCAATTTGGGAAAGTAAGGAGCTTTGGTAAGCTCGAAATTTTATTTTTTCATTTTGGTTTTCGGAAATTATATCGTTGTAAAGTTTTGCATCGATCAACAAATAAATCAACGACAGGCATGCGCATGAAAACTTATCCACTGTTATTAATGCTGCAAGTAATCCAGAGAACGAATAAAAGTACAATAATTGCCCTCGATATTTGGTGATTTGTCGTAAAATATAGTGATGAGATATTTTACAGACCCAAATGATTCAAATAAAAATATCATGAAATACTTCGCGAGGCCGAAAAACAAAAAAATGTTGGCACACTCAAATGCGCTTGATTCAAATAAATGTTCTCTTCTCTCGAATCTGAAAATGACAGAATACCGGAATCCGAGCTTGCTTTCGGCGATAACGAACTGGGATCGAATGGGGTTAAAGATAAGGACAAAGTTTTCATTCATCGAACGTTCATCCAGCAGGAGTTTCAGCGCAGAAATTCTTTTCGCGATATGTGTGTATGTATGTTGACGCTCTCTCATAGAATATGAGAGAAACGCGTGGAAAGAGAGGCGAAATTCGGAGTGAGGTGATACGGAGAGGAGAACGAGAAGCGGATGGATCTCGCCCGCTGCTAGGGGCAGGGGTGAGTGTGGATTGAGGGGACCCCATGGGGTCGTGAAATCCATCAGACGAGGAGGCCTCGATCCCCGTTTGCCAGTGCTACTTACATCGGTGCGGCGAGGACGCAGCATCAAACCAGGGGGTAGTGGAGATCTTTGCCCTGTTCTTACCTGCCTGGCAAAAAGAGAGCGATAGAAGCAGGGCATGGGCCAGAGTGAAGGGGGGGGGGGGGAGGGAGGAGGAGGAGGATGTGAGGGCCAAGAATAAAATATTATCCTTGGTATGTCCCCTCCGAGAATGCCACAGCAGCCTTCGCCTTGTTCTTCTTTTCTGACAGCAACTTCTGCTACTTCTTTCACTTTTGTAGGAAAAAAAAAATTTCGGTTCTTTAATGCCAACGTGTTCAGAATATGCCAAAATGTCGACAAATCACATTCAGAAAAAAATGTCTGCATGCGTGTGTGTGTTGTGTGCGTGTGAGGAGCTCAAAAAATTCAGATTGTCATATGTTGAGAACGACTCGCCATATCTCCCTGAAATTATGCACCCATTTCGAGCGTTCAACCCTCTCTGCCTGCTGCGATTTTCTCCGAAATTGCCAAAAGGATTACGATTTTGGAATATTTAAAGTTTATCACGAAACGTCTACACATGCTCTATCTCTCCTAATTTTGACGATCTGCGACAAGAATTTTTGGTGTTACATTTACCGAGAATCGCTTATGAAGACTCAGATTTTTTTTAATTTTCAATTTTTTCTAAACATTTGAAATCATTTCATCCTTCTGAAATGTGCAATTATCAAGCCAAAACTTTCTACAAAAATAGGCTAGGGGACAAGAATAGATGGCATTAAATTTTGCGAGAATACCTTATATGGTTCAAACTTATATCCTTTGAATTATAAAGATTGAATCGAGTGAAGAAAAGTGGGCCAATCAAAAACTTGCACACGATTTTCTCATTATTTTATTACATTCACAAAGTTTCTCCATGAGACAATGAACATTGAAAGACCAACCTACTCAGAAGGAGGGGGGAGGGGGGGGATTTTCTCAATGAAATGAAATAATGAGGAAGCAATGTGCAAGTTTCTAATTCGTACGTGTTTCAAAAATTCACTGTTCCGGCATACTTTTACAAAATCCCTAATCTCAAATCTCACGAAATCAATGATTATTTAGCGCGGATATTCAGCGCGAAAGTAATGATTATTATTTTTATAATGTATACATAACTCAATCGAATACGTCAATCTCGATGAATATTTAATAATCGACTTCATTTATTTTCAAACGAGGGCAGGAGGGCTTCTTTCCCGTATTATGTTCTTAATAAAATCGCACTACTGTCGCTTGGAGCCCAAAATATAGTGGAAAAAGAATACGACCGATTGGTCGTATATCGTAAGAAGACCATCTTCTTGAGGATAAATCCACCGACGTGCACGCATACACACGGACACACATACATGCACGTGACAAGGGAGAGAGAGACTGAAGTGGCGAGAGGTGGTGCTCCTTAAATCTTAAAAATTAAATTATATTGCCGTAAACCGGCGATGCTCGGGGGTTTAGTGTCTCGTGGAAGCTATTCGCGACAGGAAGGGGGGGGGGGGGGTACGGGGACCATAAGGGATACCAATGTGCCGGTGTCCCTCTTTTCTTGAATAAAAATGGCATTAGTCCGTGCATAATGTATGACCGGGACATGGCTATGTCGTTGGTACTGCGCGAGTGCGGTATGCATGGAGCGAGTGTTACGCGCAGCAGCACACTCCTTGCATCATTTTTCTCTCTCTTTCTTGTCTCTCTCTCTCTCTCTCTCTCTCTCTTTGCTAGAAGTTGCTTTCGCTCACGCCCATCTCACCGGAAAATTCGTGTGCGCTAGTGTCTCGCTCTCTCTCTCTCTCTCTCTCTCTCTCTCTATTTCTCTCTCTCTCTATTTCTCTCTCTCTCTCTCCCTCTCTCTCTCAACTGCCTCTATATATAACCACGCAGCTTTCTCCTGCTGAAGAGAAACTATACGAGGAGGTTGGGAGTCGTAAAGCTCCTTTTCCGGCTATGACCTCTCCCATTCCCGCCGTTATAATAATTTAACGTATATGAAATTCCTTTACGTGTACCAGGTACACCTTATTACGTCATGCCTGGTATATCGAGTTGAGCATCACTCCTGGATACGGCTCTCGTGCTGCTGAATGTCCGATTGGAGTTGGAAAAGACTTGCAAAATGCGGGACAAATGTTTGCAAGATCTCTCTTTTCTCGGGATCTCTGGAGGAAAAAACTTGGAGCCTGAGTGATCAGAGTGCGGGATCTGTCGAAGGGATAATCTGTTTGACGAGATGAGCCCGCGGAAAAGAAATAAAATTGACGATTTCATTTGCATTCTCCTCACTGAAGGGTGACTGATCGAATTTCTTCGGTTTTTTTTTTTCTTTGCCGAAGATAGCACAAAAGCAACGTGACGAGAGGTGCTTGGTCGATGGGGAGGAGGATATTGAGGAGGATCAACGTGCTGCGTGCCATTCCGTAGACAAGAAAAATCGTACTCGCGTTTAACTGATGCTTATTGTCGGCTGAATATTTGCACGTTTAGACTATTAGGAAGAAACATTCAATGAAAATAATCTACGATTAAATATATTTATGACTGCGCGAAGGAGCGGGAGAGTCATCGGGCATTTTCGTTGGCAAAACTTGCGACGGTATACATCGTATACGAAAATAATATGTATTATTACTCCCATACCGAGAGATACCGATTTGATTTATCAAGCGGGAAAATCCTATCATCTCTCGCTGCTACAAGACTTTTCACTCCGGTCTTTTGATTAAAATGCGAGCTTAATCATCGCTCCGCCTGGAGTCACCTGGGGGACTTGCCAGCCAACCTATACTCGCTCGCGTCTCACACCCTTTAGCTCTCGATCTCTCGTTTTCTCTTTATCGCAAATGTGCTCTCTCCCTCTTTCCCTTTCTCTCTCTCTCTCTCTCTTACTCTATCTCTCTCCCTGTTTCCTTCTCTCTCTCTCTTTCTGTCTTGTTACTCCTCTCATGTTGTGAGAGCGCGACATCGACGAAAGCAGGAAAAACGAAAGATAATGCATAACGCGCTCCTTTGTTGCGGTCGCGAAAGAGATAGTCGTGTGCTCTCCTGCCTGTCTCTTCTACCCCGTTTTAAGATATTAAAATGTGTCATCAGCTGATGCCTTCGTTACTGCATCGTGATGGATATCCCCTCACCCATCGTCGTTTTCATGCCTTTACTTTTATCATCTCGTGTATACAGATATGGACACCTAAATGTGTCACAATAATGGCACAAAAACTCTTCAATATTCGCAGGAAAACAACGTGCCTCTTTTACTTGCGAATAAGTTTGAAAAAAAAAAATCTGCAAAATATGGCGAAAGGGTGTTTTATTTTTAAGGCGATCGATAATTTTAAAGTTTCAATGACCTCTCGGTCGATTAAAAATAATTTCAGCCATTATAAATCTTTTGATTATTTTCAGTGTTCGGTAAGTCGTTACCATATCAGCGACAACAATCATGAAACATCTCGACGACGATGGATCCAAGACGATCAGGTAGACGAAGGTATGTGAAGCGTCGTCGCGAAATAACGCACGTGAGATTGGAGATGGGGTTTGTGGCAAAGTGCTGTTTCTACTATTGCCGTTGTGCGAGGCGCAAGAAATGTATATATATATATATCGCAGCAGGTCGCCGTGTGCGGGGGGTGAGATACTGGCGGTGGGGCTGCAATTTCCGCGGCTCGTGATTGGGGCAGCCTCCTCGGGGAGCAAAAACTCCATCTACAAATGAACAGCCGTGACAAGAGCCATAATTTCTCGTGGCTGAGCCGAGCTCGGCAGAAAAGCCAACGTCGACGTTCATCTCTCTCTCTCTCTCTCTCTCTTTCTTTCCTTATCTCGCCAAGAATATCAGACTCAGCATCATCACGCTTGCAAATGTTTCTATAACTTCGTACCTCAGAATTGAGCTTCACGCGCTGAAAGAACCGCAAGATGTATATTAATCGCTCATCGAGTTTCTCAATCGCGACCGATGCGATCATCGTCAACCTCCATACGCTCAAAAATATCCCATGATTTCACCATGCAATGAAAAACGTTGAATAATTCACTGAAGACAAATGGATTGTCTTGGATATATCGGATATTCGATTGGAATTTTTTTTCCCCGAATTCAAGTAGTTTTGTGAGAGAAGCTAGAAAGTAATTTGCAAAGTTGTCAAAAAAATATCAGCATGGCAAGATGACAAGTTTTTAGTAAAAATAAGTATTATTTATTTTTATTATTTTTTCATAAGGTTTTCAAGGGCATAGCTAATTTATTTAAAAATTACAAAGAAATGGATCAAAAAAGATGATTATAGATATCCGGAGTGAACTTGAGTGTCATCGCGTATTTTCCGTCGCTCTCTTATGGATGGGGAAACAGTTTTTTCAAAGATGATCGCTAATTTTGTAAATAAATTATATTGAAATGACATAAGTGGTATAGAACTGATATTTCACGACGAAAATTATATCAAAGTTTCACGGCCTACAGCTCGCTTCCGTATTTTTTTGCTTTCTATCATGAAAGAAGGTTTTAGTGCAAGGAAAATAGCGCGTTCTTAGTTCCAATATGATCAAAATGTCCCAAAAAAAATCTTTAAAAAAAAAGCGTCCATATATTCGTCTGTACGCGAATGTTTACTGAGTTGCTCTTTATTTACTGAATGTTCTTTTTTTTACTGAGAACTTCGATGAAACAACTCGAAAACTTTATACGATGCCATGAAATTTTCTAAAATGTTTGCAATCGAGCTGATTTTTTTAAATATATATGGCTATCAAGCTAACAATTTCTACACAAATGGTTTACAGGATAAAAATTTTTGCTATTGAATCTAATGCGATTCGCTCAAGGGATGAACAGGTTATGAACTATAAAATGAGATAAATGTTAAGGGGTGAAAATGTTTTTGAGTGTGGTTGAAAAATTTATGTGACAACGCTCACTAGGTCCTGCAAATTTTGAGCTATCACTCTAAAATTTAAGACATACTTTTCTTAAGGGATTAATTAATGTTTTTGATAAGCACCAATCGCTTAAATGGTTCAGATTTTACGAATTCGTTTTTTATTTTCTTTTAATGTAAACAATGTATACAGCTCGTGAAAATTTCGAGTTATACCGGTCAAACAATGTGTGCAACGATATAATGCTGAATGAGGAAATGTATTATTAATTTGAGCGATAATCGACAAAGTTGACATTCAAGGAATTTTTTCATAAAAAAAAAATTATAATGGTTAACTAATTTCAGCTACGAACCTAGAATTACTTTTCTTCATCAATCATGATTATATTGTTTCTATCAATGCGGCCATTGCGATTTCATGCAATATTGATTTTTTCGCAAGTCATTGTAAACGATTTAACTCGTGTTTCTCCGTGTTAACTAAGGACCGCAGAATTTTTGTATATCTTACATCATTAAAAAAAAACTTATTGATAAAAAATTGTATGTTGCTCTCTCTTAATTTCTATCCTCAGTAACGACCTCATCCCAAATCATAAATTTCCAATAAATTTTTTCTTTTTTTTTCTAAAATATTTATCTCTAAGGAAAAAAAAATTGTAAAAAACAATTTTTTTTACTGATTGAGAATATTTCACGTCATCTTGGTGTGATATAAAGCACATTCTTTATGTGTCTTCCTCACTCGGCAGGATGGGACATTGTACAATGATATTCTTTGCGCCCCTATCGACTTAACATCATCTCAAGGATAAATTTACAAAATAATTTCATCCCCATAAAATAATAACCACTCAGCGTTTATAAATATAGTTTATTTCAGTTTGCCTTGGTTTTCGCTAGACTCAACGGTAATCGATTTCAATTATCGAAGTATAAGACAAGTGCAGTTCACGTATCCTCGAGGTTTGGTTTTCATATTTCACCAAGTAGGTGAAATATACTCAACAAACGCTTCGGAGCAACATTTCAGTCGATCTATCAGCCGCAATTTCTCGTCGAGTGGTACACCGTATATGCTCTCGAAAGTAAACATACCGCATAGATGACTCGGGGCGTTCCATTTTTCCCGAGAATTTTCGTCGAAAAGTAAACCTGCCACGTCCGTGCATGGATCATGCCTTTTCTCGCGAGCGGATGATGTATGACCCACGAGGCGAAAAAATTAAACGTTACATTTGATAAATAGTCTATGGCAGAGACTGCGCATTCGTGTGGCAAAGTAAAGGTCGGCTCAACCTCTGGATAGGGAGCTCTCATCACGGAATATTTTCATATTTATCTTGATAAAAATCTTAACTAAAAGCAACAATTTCTCATGGGTATTGGGCATTTTTTTTTCTTAACAATATTGTATAAAATTATTGACTCGAAAGAATTTCAGGGTATCATCGCTCTAAATCATGTTCGAATGAGGATCAATTATTGTATTCTGCTATTACAACGTATCCAAAAATTCGAATCAATAGCTCCAAAAATGAAAAATAACTTGTTTTCTCGTGACATTCACTATATCTTGCTATTTCCTTCTCCGCCGTCCTTGACCAGCCTCTCTGATGGCAATTCTTGCAATGCAATTCCCCAACGTGAAATCAAAACGACAATCGCCATCGGTACAGGGGTTGGACCACCGCTCATCCGTATATGTATAGACATCAGAAACTACCCTAGCGTCTGTAGTAAGCCTCGGCAAGTGTCTCAGCATCATCGCGTCTTCTTCGTCGCCGTGGGGATATCATAGCGGGTTGGTGCGACCAGTTTCCAGAAGTCCGAGAGAGCTTCACCTTCGTTGCCCCAAAGGAGCTGACCTCTATTACGCCAGGTTAACCACACTGCCTTCGCACTTCCGTTGGACTTTGATTGGCTTGAAAATCCTATTAATCCCATAGACTCAACCAGACATATCACACAAGCCCTCGACAATGGCCCTTTTTGCTTCGCAATTCTGTGGCATCTCAAGAAACAATGATACACGAAATTTCAAGGAAGTTTATTGTCAAAGAAAAAATCATGGTGTATCTGCTTCAGGAGCATATATTATATATATATGTTGACGCATGTATATCTGTACTGTGTTTTTCGTTGTTAGTTTCTTGCAAGGTTTCGAGGTGCTGGATTTTCCGCTGTTTCGAAAACATATGCAGATAGATAGATGGAAGTCTGCGACGTTGTTTCTCGCTTTGGCAAAGGGTCTCCGGAGACTTGCTCGCGGGTCTTGTGCCATTGCTGTATAGTCGGTGACGCCCGAAGCGTCACATACTCTCACACATACCCTCTATCTAAATAATATAAGAGCATATTTTTCTATCATGCTCCGTCTTGCTTGCTCTTTCTCTGACTCTCTGTTCTATAAATACGTATCGTATACAATCGTGGAGGAGAAGAACAAGAACCTTGCGATTCTCACCTCTTGATGCTCATATCATCCAGTTTGCGTATAACGCCTTCACTGGAGCACTGCATCCAACTCTTGCGACCTTTTATAGTATATTATCGATACTGTCGAAAAATTTTAGAGTATGTGCGATATCAATGTCAGATCAAATATTCACGTACAATCACCTCCGCATGCTTCACTGTATAGATTGTTTATTTGTCATTTTGTTGGCTCCAGTGTTCCAATCATTAAAGGTATCTTCGCTGAAACTTTAGAAAACATTAAGATAGGGAATTTAGTTTAAGCAAACTCCTTTAGTTTAGATTATTTATAATTTTTCCAAGTATTCTTAGCC
Organism: Rhorus exstirpatorius; assembly: GCA_963564615.1. Lineage (NCBI taxonomy): Eukaryota > Metazoa > Arthropoda > Insecta > Hymenoptera > Ichneumonidae > Rhorus > Rhorus exstirpatorius. The sequence goes on from OY751313.1 coordinate 46,830,355, forward strand.
ATGATTTGCCATACTTTGGAATTGCAATCTCGATGTGATTTTCGTATCAGAACTCTCATATGCGCCCAAAAAGTTTCTCAGTCTATGGAGGTTTCTCAGTACAGATCGTTCGATTTATGTTCGCGAAGCTCCAGTATATTTCCTGATTAATCAAGTGACCCGATCCTGGACCTTAATTGAATCATCTATTGGACAATCTTAGAGTGTAGCCTCCTCCATTTATGGAATATAGACAGTAGGGAGATTAGGCACATGGCTTTGATTATCAGATGTCTCGGTTACAAACAATTTGTATTAACATTACATTCGGAACAGAGACTGCCGGTGACGCTGAATTTGTGTGGAGTCGGAGTTCACCGGTAGATCGTGATCCGCGATCTAAGAAACCTGAGATAGAACGTGGCTGCTCGGGCGATATTAAAACTGTATGAAGATAAATATGTTCACCCTGGTCGAAAACTTGAAGAACTAAGTATTAAGCAATAAATCATGTGAACCTTAGTAGAAGAAAGAGAGAGAGAGAGTAGAGATGAATTATGATTTGATTAGTACACACCACGGATAAATATGATATCTCCTCGTTTCTACGCTATGCAAAAAGTTTCCCAATCAAAATTCCATTCCTATAATTCACCCCTGTGTCGTGGGTTTCATTGTAATTGAATATCATTTCATTTGAAATAATTTTTTTTTGTTTCCTGATTTCCGAAAATGTCCTTGTTCTCCGTGGCTATATTCTCGTCTTCATTCGTCTTATAGATATATTCTTCGCTGCATCGTGCCAGGATATCTCGATGGCGGATGAGGAACTCCTAGACGTGACCAATGTAATGCGCAAGTGCAGCAGCGGATTCAGTAGTAGCGAGTAGTGTGGCCTGTATCTTCAATTAAGCGTGGGTTTCTACAAATTAAGAGTTAAGGTGCATAGAGGTGAGTGACGGGGGTGGCAGCCACGGGGGTTGGTGGCCTGAGTACGAGACTCTTGCCGTGAAGGCGGCCCCGGACACGCCCCTGGTGGCCGTCCGCGCAACCACCGTGCGCCTTTACTGATGCTGAGAGTAAGATGGAGATAGAGAGAAGAGAGAGAGAGAGAGAGAGAGAGAGAGAGAGAGAGAGAGAGAGAGAGAGAGAGAGAGAGAGAGAGAGAGAGACATCGAGGAGAGAATTTCTACCCTTATGTATAGTCATAATACAGATGCACCATGTACTCCGATGCCACCTCCACCTTACGGTCTCTCGTTATTCACTCTTTTAGCCCAGCTACTCTCGTATCCATTCTCAGTTTCTCATGCACTTTCTCGGGTACAAATGCAATGTTGGAAGTCGGTTTTATTTAGGGAAGCAGAAGATACGATGATCTGAAAATAATTTCAACAGAATAGTAATAAAGAAATCGTATCAATAGAGAAAAAAAAAAACGATTACGTAATCATTTACATGGAAAGATCATAAATGCACCAAGGATAATCGTTTCGTCCGAATTTGTATGAAGTTTACTAGACTCACATAAATTTTATTTGAATAAAATAAGTTCCGGATTTAGCGTACATATGTACGCTTGCCTAGCGGACAAAAAACCACTTGAAGTGAGGTGAAAAAACCTCTTCATCAATCTACATGTGTGTTTAGCCCTGTCTTAATTCTTAATTGAAAGATGGGACAATGTCTTTGGCGTCTGGTAATTCAACTCTTTTCTGCAATAAATCCAATCCTCATTGCCTCAGTAGTAGGGTAATGCCGACTCTTCCGAGAAATTGGCATTAGTCTGATAACAACACTTCTTTTAAATTTTTTGTATGTTTAAACATTAAAAAAAATATTTAAACCCAAAAGAACGGTTTTTATTGCCTGCGTAAAAGAATATTCTCACGTAAAATTTGATCATTCCGTATCCATGGCTTATATTTCTTATATTGCCTATTACACATACAATACCAAGGCGTGGTCGCGTATGTAGCGGCAATATACTATGCTATATACGACGTCAAGGATATTCGATATCCGGCGTCGATTGGTTTCATAAATACTCCTCGCCCGGGCGCTTTTCGACGCCAATAGCAAGCTTATCTATATATCGTTTGCTAGTGTGCGCCGTCGGAGAAAGATAATTACTCCGAAGTCGGAAAGTTGTCGGTCCCGGTCATAACTTCGAGAGTCCCAAGAGGCGACGGGGTGCAATTTGTTGGCTGTGCCGAGCGAGCCGAGAGAGCTGGTGCGGCATTGCTAGTTCACAGGGTGGGACGTATACGCGGACTACTGTATATAGCGTCAAGGAAAAAAAGTGCCCGTCGCAATTATTTGGGGTGCACAAGCGGATCGTGGGTTTTTCTGCTGCAGAATGCAAAACGTTAGGGCTTAACGACGCGGCGAACAAATGACGTGCGTCAATGCCGAGGCGTTTGCAATCGGGAATCGCTTTTCTCGATTCCACTGTAAAACGCGCCCATAAATCGATACCCAAGCCTGTATGTACATGCAATCAAACGAATACAAATAAAATCGGAATAATACACGCAATGGATTCATAACCTTATTCTGTTGGTGTTCCGTTAAACTGCTAGTAAGCTTCAATTGTATGTATAAGATGTATGGGTAAGATCCAATATGTTTAGCCTTATCTACCTCTAAGATACCGCAAAAAAAGAAGAGATATTCCTGAGACATTTGAAAAATCGCGTCATGCACCTTCGATGTTTGTCGGTTTACTCGCGGGTACAAGCAAGATGCCCAGAGGATGCTAGCAATAACCTCAAGAAGGTTCATTCTCGTTGCTTCAAGCTCAGCGAAGCGGCACGCATCAATAATGCAGGCGCAATCTCATTCCGTATGATAATCCGTGAGACCGGAGAAATATTCATCACCACGTGAGCGAGCTCGAGCCCGGTTCCTTTCTCGCTTGGCTCTTTCGTATACCTTTCACTTGGACACTCAAAATTCCATGCTAGCTGAGAGGTGCGCGTAGCCTCTGTGTACCATGGATAAGAGCGCGTGTTCATGTATGGCTTCGTTTTCTTGTGGCATTTTTGGTCCACTGGGGCCCTCACCCGTCTCAAGACTCTGCTTTCCGTTCGACTCCTTCTGCGAGAGCCTCCATCGGACCACGAGCATTCCGACTCTTCTGGGACAACGTGATGCATGCCAAAGCATTTGTAGGAAAAGAAGCGAGAGCGTGCGAATGCCACGACTTGAAAACGGAGATAACAGAAAATAAGAGAAATGGAAAGAAGGAACCACCATGGATGACCCACCCCCCAGTAAAATATGCGGTTGAAGGGGCAAGAAAACATGCTCGCACTCCTGACGACCTCCTACGGGCATCGCAGTAGCCGGAGAATCAGCCCATCCCGCATCGCAGAAGACGAAGAAGTCGAGAAAAAAAACTTGTGTTTTTGCCAAAAGTTTCGAGCTACCCCCGAGATACGGGGAGGTTGCTATAGAATCGTGTTTGCGTACTGCGGTATCGCCACGGGATTACCGTTCGGAATGATACTTCCGAGTCGGACAAGGCGGGTAAATGATGGATCGTTGTTCCAGCACGCGCATGAGAGAGCAGGTCCTTGGAATATAAAACTAACGTAAATCTCAACTCGGTTGGCATCGTATATACGCCTCCGGCGACCTCTCGCGATCGTCTATACGTGATCCTGGGAATTCACTGGACGTATAGCTCTGCTATCCTGCTCAAAGGGAGCTTAGCTTTTTGCAGAGAAGAATATATGTTATCTTGTACTTTGAGCATATATCTTTCCTTACATGAAATTCAGTATAACTGAGGAATAAAAGAATGATCTTACAATCTTATGCGCATCCTGTTTCACGGTGTTGTTCCGCCTATTCTTACGGGGAATGGAAAAACCGAAAAAATCAGGAAGATCATACGGCATCGCTAATTCTCTAGGGTAACGTTGCTGGAACATCATCGGGTTACAGCCTTAGGGGAGCTCAATATTTGGACACATTGAGTCTAGTCATCATGTTGGAGCATCGCACACGTTGTTGGGTTGATTCTTACATTTTTCGTCGCGGACAATCGATGGTTTTGCGTTGAATGCGTCTTTTCACACCAATGTGCGGTGGTGGCCTCGCGAAGACACGAATCTAGGAAAAAAAAACTGCTGAGGCGTTGATGCCACGAGGATAGTCCGTTCACATTGTATACGCTCAACTACCCCTGGGATGAGTTCCTCCGCCTAGCCAACAGCTGATTAATCGTCGTGTCACATCCCCCCGAGACCTTTGGACGCATCAAGCGGCTTCTTTGTTATTGTCGGCATCGTCGTCGTCGTCGTCGTCGTCATCGTCTTTCCTGTGGATAAGTCTCGTGCCGACTATTTTTCGTTTACCGTTAAGAAACTGCATTCTATGGCAATTGCATCTGTGGCGACGCTGGTTAAATGTATTTAGACGCCCCTAACAGCGCACGCCAAGGAAGATCAGCAGTTTTTCTCACAGTGCGATTTGCATCGATATTGATTTTCTTTCCGCCCACATAAGAATTACTCGAGGAAAACTAGCGTACCGGCTGTAATTGTTTCAGAAGACGATTTGTCGACAATTGTGGGTATTTTCTATCGAATAAATTCAACGTCACTCTTTAGATTGACTGGGGTACAGATGCCTGGAAATATTTATTGTTATATCGGTAAGTACTATACTCTCTTTCCCTCTCTGCCCCTCTGCCCCGGAATAGCCTTAAATGATATAAGGATCATACGATCTTTTTGCCCCAATTAATTAATAATGCCCAAAATAATTTTTCATGTTTCTAGAACAACAAATGACGATGAGCAAAAAGTGTCATTTTCATCAAAAGTCAGTCACTTTTCGCGCTATGTTATTTTGGTTCCAATAAGATTTTACAAAAAGTTCTAACGACTATGCATGATTTTTTAATTCTCATGCTGTATGTATTTCTTTAAAGTTGAAGGTGAAACGTAAATTTCATGTTGGGAATCGTGCCGGAGGTGTTGCCGGTTGCAGCTTAATTTGTTTATCTGCAGGATATAGGACGCTTGCCGGAGCAGAGTATGCATATGCCCCCCGGAGGGACGAGCGTGATGGAAAGGGCGATGGCGGTAATGGTAAGGGGTAAATTGCAGCGCGATCCTATGCTTTATTTAAATACGTCGCTGTGACCCTAGTCGCGGCCCCATGGGTGTCCTGGATCGGAAGCTGCCTGCACTTAATATGGGGAGCGACAGAGCCATTTTTATTTCTCCGTACAGAACGGTTCGAGTCGCCCACATCGTTTCCGATTCCCTATATCTTTTCCTCGATCTTTTTATTTCAGCACGAATAATGAATGGTGTCTGTTCGACGTATGTCGAATAGCAAACACTGCACTGTTTTTCATTGATTGTGGCAATAATTTCTTTCCGTATAACAGTAGCGGGATGCTTTTCACAGAAATTATGTGTTCTTTTTTTCTAGCACACTAAAGCGAGAATTATTCGAATGTACACATTCGTTGAGGAAATAAAAGTCATGCCCCAGAGGACGAGGTAATTATTGAGAACTATGTGCTTCATGAGATCGTGATTGAAGTGAAGTGGTAATCATTAAAATTTGGTAGAGACAGTTTTGTGCTGCGGTGACTTCCGCATATATACGTGGGAACAATGGAGTAAAGGGCAGAGAGAGAGAGAGAGAGAGAGAGAGAGAGAGAGAAAGAAAGAGAGAGAGAGAAAGAGACAGAGAGCGAAAGAGAGAGAAATAGAAAGAGCGTGGCTCCGCGGATTCTGTAAGGACCGCATAAATTCTAAATCCGCACTGGCAGTATCGCCAGTCCCCACGTGGCGTAATTTGAGTTAATTCCGCTGCAGGGAACACACCGCCAGTGTGGTGAAAGACGATGGAGAATGAAAAAAAAAGAGACGGAGACGGTTGGGCTTGATTAAAAGTCTCGCGACTCGCATTGTCTTCTGTTTGCCCTGGGTGCATGCTTGGGCCCTTGCCAATTCCGCGAAAATGCCCGACGATGGCTGGCACTCGTTAAAATTCATTAAAAAAATATATGTACATCGAGTCCTCTCCAGGTCCCATCGGGGACAGGCACTGGTTTGAAAAAAAAACTGCCTGAAAAAAGGAGAGAGAGGAATGAAGAAAAATGTATTTAAAAAAACATGCCACCGTACTGGTCGGTTGTTCAGAATCACGTATCGCCTGCGACAAATCTATTGATCGAGGGCAAATATTGATGACCAATCAGTATAAATTTTTTTTTCTCCTCGCGTGGCAATCCAATATCTGATTTTATAACACATACCAGCAGTATATATGTGTGTATATATATATTATTACAGAATTGGTGATCACTCGTATACGGCAAGCTGACAAGCTACGGATTCACTGGGATGGATTCTCGGCTACGCTATCATTCGAATAAAACATTCGTTTTACTGGTTCATCGGTGTATGCGAATTCTCGTATGAGCGCCCTGTATATATAACACACTATACACATATCTATCTGTTAACGAAGGTCCGTCGGATAATCGCGTATTCTCTTTTCGGTCGTGGTAGAGAGGAAACCCCAGTGGATCGACAGAGTCAATGAAAGACGCCGAGTACCCGAACTTATGCCGCGAGTTGAGCTCGTCGAAGCGTGAGACTCCGGATATGTTCACCTGGAAAGTTTTGTCATTCGTGGATCATGAAGAGTCTCATCCGATGGTCGAATCTTCCTTTGTGGATTACACACAGAACAACATGCATGCATATATATATAGGGGAAGGATTTGCGACCGAGACAAGAACTCGATACTCGAATATTCGTCGCAACCATCCAGAGGGTTTGCTGTTTTCATTGAGCAATCGGCCAATCCTTACTGCGAAGCTGATATATACTTAGTAGTTTCCGGTCCGAGAAACTGAGACATTAGATCACCGTAAATCAAGGTACAGGACGACGTAGTCAAATACGGTTAACTCTGTTTGCCCCCGTTTGAATGGGGATAGTAGTGGTGAGGCGAGCGAGTGAGACACCGTTGTACACACGTGACACTGACTCGTGCACTAATACGTCAAGACCCACCGCGACACGAAGACGAGACTATACGTCAATTCTGTGACTACAGTTCCTCCGCGCTCTCTCGATTACTTTGCCAGGTCCTTTGGTAACTCGCTGCTGGCCTGGCTCCCCTGTGTCCCACCCACCTCTATGTATATACCCGCCATACCAATCGTACGTGGAGTGTACTCAGTGCCGTGGGCCGCGCTGGCAGTCCCTCAAGTTAAATAGTATAATGGCCAATTTAAAATGTCCTCGAGTATATCTTAGAATCCCTGTTTGCTGCGGCCTCACTCCGTGCTTGGAATGTCTCTGTACACACGTACAGAGACATTGTACAGAGACATCCACGTGAGGGCTGAGTTGGTTTTCTATGAGATCCAGGAGAAAAACGGAGTTACATGCGATGAAGAGGCTGGAAAACGGAATAGCGGATAGGAATCGTCATTGCTAAAGAGATTGCCAGAAGGATTCTTGCAAAGGCAGGGGGACACACTGGATTTGGACCTTTAGTTATCTACTGTTTTCCAGAAAATGTGTTCAAGTGGATACACGTAGCCAGTAAATTAAACATTGAGGGTAATATGGCTTCAAGCTAGTCACGATAATGTTTAACAAAAGCCATTAGTATTCTTCTTCCAATTGACAAAGTACAGTGATGCCCAGTTAGTTTTCCAGGTGAATAAAAAAAGTCCACACCCAACGAATTGCGCGTTCGCACTGCAGATACGAGTCTTGATGCACTCCTGTGGGAACGTGATAGCACGCGGGTGGGTCGTGTTCACCTATTTTTCATGCTTGCCATGACAGCGCGGAGGCTGGAGATTGTCAGAGCACTTGGAGCGTCTGCGCGAGGAAGAATACACGTGGAAGAAGCTGAAAAAGCTTACAACTCCCATCGTTCTGCGAATCCTCACATTATTGCATTGTCCGGTTTGATAGAATCCCAAAATCCTTCAGGTCCTGGGCCACGAAGTGTGAGGGCAACGCGAGGTGCCTAGTAATGCGCCCTGCTGCCATTTCCCTTGGGTACGCGGTAACCCATCAAACTTTTAGCCGGACATACTACTACCGACACCCTCGTCCCTACACCTCTCTATTCTCTTACTTCGCTACCGTCCCTCCGCTTCTCCATTCTTCTTCTGACGCGAGGCACTTCACGCTCATCTTTCTATATCTGTCTCTACGTTCGCTTTTCTGCAAGATATATGTATCTTTGCTCATATATTCTATCCACTCTTTCTCTTTCCCTCTCTCTCTCTCTCTCTCTATCTCGCTTGAAGGAACGTGCCAGTGCAGGGGTAGTTGAGGGAGGAACAAGACATAGAAGAGAAAAGAAATGAGCGGCCGTACGCGGGTCCATGTACGGGCGGGGTGTGCCCGAGCCCTCGTGATGAATATTGCAGAGAGCGCTTATTGTTTCCACTCACAAATCATCCCCCGATGTCTCGCGGGGGTCGCGCCCCGATGTTTTATTTTTCTATGTTCAGGGCTGGGGATGTGAGTATAGTAAGAACGTGAAGAGACGGTGGAAGAGGAGGAGAGAAGCCAATCGGCAGAGTGAGATGTGGAAAATCGGCATTGATGACCGTTCGTGTATATTGGTCATCTTGGAAATGGAAACGGGAACCTGATTGACGCATATTGAATAAATTCTCTAGCACGAGCACGTTTATGTCTCACTGTATCTATCAAATCCCGTAATGATGATTTTATAAACCATCCAAGGATACTGCTGCTAAATAATGACGTACTGTGTTGCCCAAAAGATTCAATTTAGAAAGGTTATACGTAGGTGCGTGTAAGAGGGGAATGAATAACGTGTATTGCGGGCAGTAACAGCAGTTTGAGGAAACCAAACGTCCGAATTTTTCACCGCCGGTTTTGTCATAAAACTTATTTTTCCCGGTCCATTCTTTCCATCGACGTGAGAAAGATTATTTCAAATTGTCGATCACGGGAAAACTGCGAAAATCCAGATTTCTCGAGGCATTCAACAACTATTATTTGTCGAGTACCTGCGTAGCCACAGTCGGGAAGCCACCTGACTAACGTAAGATATTCAAACGTAATATTCAAATACTGGCCGCAATCCGTAAAATTTGATTTTCCCCTGTATGAATCAACGTTCGAGGGAAATTCCTCAGGGGCAATGGACGCACCCTCGTGGCTATCTCCCGGCCGGCAATCGAGGGTGGACGCGAATATTCTATACCCTCGAAAAGGCAAAGTTTTGCCAGAAATGGTTAACGGAGGGCTGCGTAACGTACGAAACTCTGGGCTTATGTGAGTGTAGTTCAACGAGTGACCAGGCGAGGAAATTTTCGACATTGTAGAAAAAAATGAAAATACTGCGACTGAAATCAATTATACCGATGTAAAATCACTGTGAGATACAAAAATTTACTGAACTTATTGAAATAAAACTAAATTATTTTTTACATAAAGTAATTTTTTTCTAGGTCCAACAGAATCAAAATAACTATAACTTGCCTTGCCACTATCAAATAAGAGAATAGCGTTCAATGAGCGTTCGGTATTTTCATGAACAGTAATGCTAATTGCCAATACAAGCCGAATCGGAAATTCTACAAAAACGTTTCAACAACCATTTCGATGGCTTGATGACCATTTTGAACCAGATATTGTTGCATGGATTCATGTTCTTGACATTAATCAAGAAGACATCAGCAAGGACATGCTGAAAAATGAAACTCATCGTAAATCGTAAGTCATCCCAAATACGCAGGGTATATAGGTGTTAAAGAGATTGAGAAATAAAAAAATAAAAAACTGAGAGATTCATAAAATTGTATGCCAAGCGTACAAAGAAAGACTAAACTTCTTTCAAACTAACGAAATTGTTGCAGATATTCGTTTTAGGAAAGCCGCCAGTGAGTAATTACGCGGGCAGCTATAATCGTGACCGAAAGACCGAAAGATTTTCAAGCTTGAAAGCTCGTCGTGTCCATCCCCTTAACCGCGTGGTTCGTCGACGCGAGGGAAAAAAAGTAATTGCGCGTGCACGATTTTATTAAATTTGTCCACAGCGTAACTTCGTTTGCATTTGTTAATGAGTTTTCGGTCCGTCGACGCCACGGTGCTGCGGGGTCAGCGTCGGCAACACACCGGTTGGACGAGATAAAACCTTTACTTTTTCCCCCATCCCTCAACCTCCGAAAATTTACATATTTTTCCACGGGTTCGAAAAAACTCGAGCTCCATCGGAGAGCGGATAATATCGTCGTGTCTCGGCGTTTCGTATGGTCGAAAATCGTTTATTCGCCGACTCGGTTTCACCTCTTTCCTTCTCTCTCTCTCTCTCTCTCTCTCTCGTGGCATCAGCGTACACTGGAATAAGTACAACGCTGCGGATCCGAATAAAGTGCCGTAGATCACTCCGTGGTCCGAGCGGCATCTCAGGGGTCGCATTATCCCCACCCGACACTCCGTGCAAAACCCTTTTTGTCAGTCCTTCTTCCACAAATTACCCCCGTAGCTTCACCTACAGATCGTTCTTTGCTCTCAAAGCTTCCACCCACATTGCGAAAGAGTTTAATCGGCTAGCTTGGGGGGGAGAGAAATAAAAGGGGTAAGAGTATGGTCTAGCAATCGTTTTCCTGATCTCCGAAGAAACCACAAATTCTCTCCTCGCTGGCGTGTAAAAAAAAAAAAAAAAAGGAAACCAAACGGACATAAATTGCCAATGATAAATTTCTAATGGAACCGACATTTTCATGGACCTATCGTCTTTTCTTTTCCACGGAGAGTACATAAAGATAAACAGGCGCGACTCAATTTGAAACGTTGAACTTTTTGCTTGAAGCGTTTATATCTTTCTGATATATATCGGATATTGCCGCGAAAGAATCTCGCAAAGTTTGCCATGGGATATTACGTTAAAATCTCGCACGAAGAATTTTCTCTGGCACATAATGGAGGCATCGGGGAAAAAGTTTTGCCCGGTAAGGCGGATGGTCTGGTGATAATCCAAAATACACGGGAGGTACTCTACTCGAAAGCGGAGGCTTCCACCCCATGACGATATCAAATCCCCGAAGATTTTCTTCCCGCGTCCTTGACGCCAGGAATCACACGGGAATAGCACATTTCACCCCTCAATCTCCTTTACTTCGTGTATATCACCTGTATGAAAATATACATACGCGCTTCTCTTCGACTTGTTCGCGCTTATACGCCTGGTGGCTATATACAGGCTATAGTGGAAAACAGGCCGATAAAGGACATTATTCAAATTTGCTTACGAGTAAAATCTTCCCTGCGTATAAAGAGACTTGGAAGGATGAAATGGTGGAGGGCTAAGTGGAGTGGGAACGCGTGTTTTGGATAAGCCCGAGATGTGAAGACTTTCAGATGAATTTATTTCAACGAGAAAAGTGGGATCGTTTTGAATAAAGTTTAATGTACGAAACAAAATTACGTTTGACTTTGACAAAATTTTGTTCTAAAAGTAAAATTTATTTGAAAAGAAGCGCAATCAATAGATTAATAAACGCACGAATTTGGCAAAACTACTACTCGTTTTTTTTTTTTGCTCAATTTATCTGAACCCGAGTAAATTTACTTTTAATCGAGTGAACATCTTGGTACGTGAGCATTTTCCACTTTGTTTACATCGCTTACAAGTCTATTTCGCCTATAGTGGCAATAGAAAGCTGGATTCATATGAAAACTGAGAGAGATTGATGAATTTTGGAATATCATTCCCGTAATGGCCCCCATTTTGTAATGAAAATATTTCAAGCCACATTGACTGAACAGTTTAGTCGAAGACAAGTATCGTGAATGGCGTGCAATTCAAATAAATCAGCAATCGTATTGTATGACAAAAAAAAAAATTCAAAACAAACTCAGTGCAGAATTTTTTTTAAGTTGCAACTATGTTTTTTATCATTATAATTGTTGAAAACTAATGATTTTAGTATCTTTAATATATAGCTGATGTTCTTTTAGATACTTTTCTAATTGCGATTTCATTAGAATTTTCGTCAAATTTTACTTTTGGTTGGGACAGTATTGGTAAGAAATTCTAATAGATGCAAGAAAATTCAAGATTTTGTAGATTTTGATCAACGACTATTTACATAAGTTCGAGATACGATGAATCGGCAGGTTTGCGACTCGGTATCCACACACGATATGGAGATTTATACACACACACACACACACACACATATATTATATATATATATGTATGTGTGTGTTTGTGTGTGTGTGTGTGTGTGTGTGTGTGTGTGTGTGTGTGTAGATATTGCATATACATTTGTGAAAGACGACGACGATGACGACTTTGCCGGATATTGCGGTGACACTAGCCAGCAGCCCACGGAGGGTTGATGTCTGCGAGCAATATCACGGGGACATGGTCATCTTAATGGAGTCGTCGGTCGTCGCTCGACGCGTACATCCGTAAAACGAAAGGCACGCACCAATGACTTTAATGAGATTCGCAAGTCGGACCCGCGGAATCGTCCACACCCAAGTGACGATATCGTTTTCCTCGTGCTTGTGGTAAAACTCACTCTGACAGACACATAAGGCATTAACCGCGTATAGCACGTTACGCTACTCGGATGGACCTCCTGAAACTTTTTGCAACAAGTGCGTGTGTGCGTCGTCCGATATCATGGAAAGATTTTCATGAAAAGAACCCGGAACTTTTTGCATTTCTCTTGGGATAAATGAAACTCTTTGACTAGATTTTTGTCAGAAAACTTATCATGTTCTTTTTCATTTGTTGTTATAAATCTTATGATTAATAATTTTGATGCGTTCATTTTTCTAAAATTGAATTCTGCAAACTTTCAAGTCTAATAAAATAGTATATCATAATTTTTCACTATATTCTATCCTGTCATTGATGAGCTTTGTTGAGATTAAGTGAAACGCGTACGGATTCGGTACACGTTCGTGTTCGCATATAGCGCGAATTTGCTTTTTCCTGAAATATCAATGGTTTTCAGACAGGGTTGCTTATTGTTTTTGCTGACGAATGCGGTATTACACATATTCTTTAAATTTCATCAACAGTGTTAAAACGCTTTAAGACGATGTCTGGGAAGGATTTGAAAGGACCAATGGCAGAGCATGTATATGATATTTGACCCGAGAATGAGAACTCGTGGTGGACGTCCAAACCGGGACGCAATTGGGTTTTGTGTTGGTCTCTTTCTCGTCCACAAAGCATGAGAAAAGAGAGAGAGAGAGAGAGAGAGAGAGAGATAACTCGGACTTGGGAATTTCTATCGGTGAGAGTCTCTCGTTCGCGGCCGCACAAAGCGGTCTGCCGGACTTAACGTGATTAGCAGAGATACCCTGGTGGTCCAGCAGCAGCACCACCGGCAGTTTCCTATTATCCGCGGTCCAGACGCTCGGGCACAACTACCCTTCGCTGCTTTGCCCGCTTTTGCTTCAACCCCTTCAACTCTCTCGACAGTACAGCGATATGTATTCCGTAGACGCCGACTATCAATGTCCCTCGAATATATATGCAGAATAGCGCAGCATTATGCCTGAAGATGTAGCTAAACTAATGTTTGGAGATAAATTTAACTTAAATTTAAAAGAAAAACGTTTTTGAGTAATTTATTTTCAAGCCAGCGCTAAAACTTTGGATTCCTCCTCGATATTGAATACATTAACACGAATAACATTTTAATTCAATCGTTCTAAGTAAATAATTGCGAAATAAAACAAATTAAAAAAAAAATTTCAAATAATTACGAATTTATAATTATACGTTGAAAATAAGTATTCGTATATTGTTCTGGAAATGATTAGAAAAAAAATCAGTTGGTTTTTTATTCAATTGGTGATTCATTCCTGGAGGGAACTGTGTAATGTCAAGTGTTCTAGGACGTTCGACGCAAAGCCGATGAGGTGCACGACATTTGGATTCGTGCTGATAAACCGTGTGCGAGACCATATAAATACACACAAACACACACATATATATATATATGCGCCTATATGTGTGTGTATGTGTGCGTGTGTGTGTGTTGTGTGTGTACATATACATGTATATCCGGGAGTTTTACCGTTGCTGCTGGCTATCGTGAACTGAAAGCTGCAGTATCACAGTGAGAGTCCCTGCAAGTATGAAACTCAATTTGATTCCTGCCTCGTCGACCCCACGGCCGATGTCGGGGTAGTCCAAGAGGCCGCGGAGAGGGTAAAGGACGGAGAGTGCAAAGAGAGCAAGAGGATGGAGCAAAGATGTGAAAGCGAGAGAGCGAGCATGAGCGATAGCGGGAGAATCTGTCAGAGAGGTGGTCGCCCCCCCCCCCCCCACTGCCGCCACCCTGAAAAGGAGGTTGCTCCCTGGGGCGAGCGACTGACCCGACATCCTGCCTGAATCCAGCCACTCATATTGCCAATTACCAACTCGACGACTATCTCGCTCTTGCTCCCACTTCGGACTTTGGACGATTCGAAGCACTTGCAGCCTGTTCCAGTTACAGGCTCTCTTGCACTCCCTTCCTTCCACCCTCCCGCTTAACCACCCTTCGTCGTGGTTCGCTCGAACGTATTTCCGGACGTCAACCGGCTCCCGTGACCATTCTACATCAAGCGCGAGAGAGAGAGAGAGAGAGAGAGAGAGAGAATGTGTGTGTGTTTGTGTGTGAGTTATTTTTCGTTGTTCAGTAGACATGTATAAAATCATCGGGAAATAGTCACCAGTATACGTCCGACGAAACTGTAACCGTTCATCCTCGCCAGAGTTAAGAATAGACTACAAATTGAATCATTCTCGTGGAAGTGAGCATGAGGAGGGGATTGGAAATCATTAGAGAAATTTGATCACGCAAGGATAGCGGAGTGGAGCCCGATTCCGTGATGGTCAAAAAGTTAGTAAATAAATTTAAAAATTTTCTCAAAAACTCCTGACTGATAAATGGAAGCTGCAATTTAAAAAAAATTAAAAAATTTCTCACCACAAACATATATTCGTAACAAATAATTCAAAATACTTTTAGTATAATAACAATAATAATTATTATTAATTGATAAAATGATGAATCGAGATTTTCCAACAACAAAACTGTCAAACGGAGATGCTTTCCGACCGTAGTGAAAATCTCGTTCTGTGATTTCATTAATTAAAAGTTGATATAATTGTTGCCCTCAAAGTATTTTTTGCAAATACGTTTGCGGTCAGCAATTTTTTAATTTTCTTAAAATTTATTTTATATATTTTAAAGTTATTTAACGTAGGTCAAGCGCTAGGCCGGTCGTGGCAAGGATAAAGTTAGTCGTGGCGTAGGTGACGTGCGAAGCAGATTGTGTTTCGGCATTTCTCCTCAACTGTAAAAACTAAGTTGTAACCATCTATCATGGTAGCGACTCATGACAAAAAATTGCGTTCTCGATCGACATTTATTTATTAATCTATTTATTTAATTAATCTATTTATTTATTTATTTATTTATTTATTTATTTATTTATTGCTAATTAACGGTCATTTTCACGGCTTTGAACTTTCATAGAAGAGACATCTTGAGATTATTTTGTATAATGAACAATAATCAGTTTGCCACCTGAACCTAGCAACGGTGCTTATTGACATTAAAGTTACGTCTCAATTCACGATTTGCCATAAGAAACCGCACTAAATGAATAAAATTTTAACTTTTTTTTTCTTCTTGAAACCGGTGAAGTCGAGTTCATGGTCACTTTGGTATTAAATTTTTAGTCGATACGTCTATCGAAAAAAAAAAAATTTAGTACTCTTCAACATATATGTGGAATATTTTCACTTATCTTCGAAAATGACGAGGGAAAATTGTATTTCCTCGCGATATTTTGGTAGGGACGAATGTACGTCCTACATTTTTCACCTTACAGCCGCAATGAAGCTATATCGAAACAATGCGATCGGAAAATCACTTAGGTTTATTGGAAGTTGGATAGACGTGAGTCTCTATATATCTTTAGTTATTTCACTCACTCTCTCTCTCTCTCTCTCTCTCTCTCTCTCTCTCTACTTATCTTCGCATTTTTTTCCACAGAGCCATTCGGTAATCGTATATAAAATCTATATTTCAAGTACAGTACAACCGTACGACTTTATGCGTTGTAAAAGCAAGAGCGATAGTGAGTGAGAGAGAGAGAAAGACACATTCGAATGGCTTTGCTGGGAGGGGGGAGGGGGGGGGGGCGAAGACGGAGACACATCGTCGTCATTTCCTAGAGTTCCAAGAGCAAAGAGAAAGATAGAATAAGAGAAGTGGAAAAAAGCTCGATATGAAAAGAGAGACCTGGTTGAGTCTAACAAATATCGAAGTCTCGTGAAAACGTCGAACTGTTCCTATAGCGAGCATCCCCTTCGACACGCTTTTCAACCTCTTTCCGCGCGTTGATCTTCTCGCACCCTCGCAAACACGAAACTTTCGAGTTTTAAACTTGTCTAAATGTTTTTAGCCCCCCCGCCCCGTCATACTTCGATATTTCAGACTGAAGTGTCTGCGGCGTGCAGCCCTCGCCCTCGGGCTTTACTCTTCTCCGGTATATACCTCGACAAGACGTACGCTATCTTACGGACGACACGCATGAGACAAGCCAGTCTGTTTCTTTCATGGACGAAAAATATCCGATCGCCAACACTTCTAAGGACTTTCCAGTTGTTTTTTTTTAACTCAGCTTCATCTTTCGCTTTTTCTTCGAATTTTTTTTTTTTCCTCGGTTCCAACACTCGCATACATTTCTTATTACGCAAAAGGTCGGCGATGTGACACGGTCCTGGGAGAAAACGTGGATACTCCTTTGGAGGGAAAGAATATAAGAAAGAGAAGATACAAGAGGTGTACATTCCTTTCGCCGCTCCCGGAAACCATCAACCTACGGATACGGGGGTTGTATGCATCCTCTTTGATGTTTTCACGCATGACTTTGAGAGTCCCAAGGAGCTCGGAAAATCTAACCAAGGTATGCTTTAGTGCAATCTCTACATAAATATATATATATGTGTGTGTGTTATGCATATAGTGTTATGCACGTACGCCAAAGATCCATATTTCCACTCAGTTATCGGATGAAAAATACAACCTTTCTCCCCGGAAAGTTCATGGTTCCTCGAGCGACCTGAAATCTGTAAAAAAGCGATAAATTAATGAAAGAATTCGTTTTTTATCCACCATTTTTTTCTTGTTATTAACGAATTCATACGCGAAAAGTCGAGGCTTCCGTTCGTAGTTAGTGGGTCCCTCTTTTCTGTTTTCCGTCGAGTCGCTGAAAGCGTACCGGAAGCCAGCGAGAAACGGCAACCGCGTATATATGCACTCCGAAATTACATAACGGTTTCTATATATATGTGTGTGTGTGTGTGTGTGTGTGTGTGTGTGTGTATATATGTACATAAAATATCTGATATTTGTATCGAAACGAAACGCGAAACGATAAAATTGAGCGCGAAAGAGAAGTCGACCGAACATATCCCAGAGGCTGCAGTATGGACCGCGATAGAGCGAGAGATGCATTTGTTGGCCGCGATTACGAACGAGCGAATATATCGACGAAAGGGTGAGTCCGATTCGGGCTGTGGCGATTCCCGGCCGAAACATAGGAGTTGGGTTATATGTGAATTGGTGAATGAGCGACAGAGAGAGAGAGAGAGAGAGAGAGAGAGAGATAGCTTTTTCGTTAGAATGGGGAAAAGGGGGTTGCCGGGCTCTTCGCAAAGTACGTATATGGCTCGTATACGTTTCTGGTATACGATGCTGCATGGGGGCATACCATAGCCTGGGCTGAGATCGGGTGCGGAGTAAGATGTAATTTTCAATACCCAGCGAACGGGGTCTCTGGAGGCGTCGTGGGGTAGCCACAATTCCGGGGGTTTACCGTGCCCTGTCGACGTAAACTCTCCTCAGTCGTGCGCGCTATCCAAAAGCCATCCCAACCGCCCTCTGACGACCGACCAAGTTAACCCTATACCCCGTGAACACCACTTACTTCGAGGTCTGTATCCGCAAGACTTGGATATTTGCAACATTCGTGGTTACGTTCGCAGTGACTGTCAATGTTTATAATGTACGTGAATGTTCGACGGCAAATTTCTCAATGGCAAAACAACTTTTTGCGATTCGTGTAAAAATGTTTACCGATGTGAATGGCATTTCCCTTATTCCCTTACGGTACACGAATATATATTAACTCTGTCGCGGTTTGTGAACAAATTTTATTGGGTCGTTTTTTCCCTGCATATTTCGATGCAGGAAATGGCGTCAGAATTCAGTATAGCAGGCACTTTGTGATGTGATTTCTTAATAAAATAACTATCGCTACTTATTCTTTTATAATGAATGTCGTTGTTATATAATACCACTATTTTCAGTGAATAATAAAATAACTTTCAATATTTTATAAAAAAAAAAAATATTACGTTTCATTATTCAAAGAAAAAATGTACTAGAAGATTCTTGAAAAGGATTATTGTTCAATTCCTGGCTGAAAAATGAGGTTTGTCATGCGTTTTCACTTAAGCCTGAAATGAATAATTGGGTTGTATGCTGCAAGCAAACGTGTGAGCCATTACGGACAGCTCTTCAAGTACAATTTTTGTCAAGCAGAACTCTTGAAATTAATCCACGGGCATCTGTAAAAGTTTCAGTTTTTTATTTTTGTACTGCGTAATAATTTGAAGAAAGAAAATGTACCCGATGACAAAAGACTGAGAGAAAACACCTTCAGCTCAAATCAAGCATTAAAAGTAAAAGGAACGAGTAGCCAAGTTCGAGCACGGCGTCGGATGCGGTTTCATCGCGAATAGTCATTGCAACGAAAAATTCTTCTAAATTATAGTCAGAGGAAAAAAGATTTTGTTGCCAATAATTATTCGTTATTATTAAAAGGTAAAATATCGTCGATTTTTCTTTGTTCGAATAGTAACATTGGTTTTTTTAAAATGCATTCTATATTAACCCCATTTCCCAGTACTTTCTTGGATACTGCAGTTTATAATCGTCAATAGTCATTATAATAGAATAATCACGGTCAATTCTTCATAATTAGTCACAAAAAACATTATTATTCTGTTCCCAATTATTGAGTGACAAAATCTTTCTGCATTTTTATGTTCCGATAGTCCCAACTGTTTTTTTTTTTAATGCATCGTATATTAACTCCGCAGTTCCATACATTTTTCTTTGCAAGTCTATGTATACGAAGACAGCAAGGTTTCGAAAGCTATACAGGAAAACACCTGAGATGCTCTCAGGATGGAGAGGTGAGAACCGCATGAGAGAGCATCAGCTACAAGGAGCCTGTGTTCAAGCCATGTGAACCCTGGGGAGATCTGAGAGTCACACTGATCTTACTCTTTGCCGCGGGAGCCATTGGAGTGCATCCACCTACCCCTAAACTATACGTATGTATGTTATATACATTTAGTGTTTCACACACACACACACACACACAAACATTTATACATCTATAATATGTCCTAACCCCTCGTACACTTCCCACTCGCAATCCCTCTCTGTTACATCCTTCTCTCATTCTCTCTCCCTCTCTCTTTCTCTCTTTCCACTTCTTCGCTGCACCACACGCCATACTCTCGGATTTCCGATGCACCTATATTCCGTACTAAGCTGAAATACAGCGATGCTATGATGCTTCAGGAAATTTTCTCGAGTCAAAAGATCTCTTCGGCAAACTCGCGAGAGGTGCACATTCGTGCGGCTTTCCGTTGCCTCTTCGAAAAACTAACCCATGCCTATACGTTTTCTCCCGAGGATACGTTGACTTCGATGTATTCCGTATCGAGTTACTATCGCTCGAGCTTTCACGGTCGTGTTTCAACCTCTTCCGTGATCCCATTTGTGTATGTGTGTGTGTATGCGCGCGTGTATGTGTGTGTGTATGCGCGCGTGTATGTGTGTGTGTGTGTGTGTGCTTGTGTGAACCGTACAATTCGAAAAATGCAAGAATGCCGGTTTTATATATACTCATCTTTCTTTCAGCCTTCTATGCGCTTTTTTTCTCTGCTTGGTTTCTTCCGACTCTTCCATCGAATCCTGAAGGATCGCATAACATATCATGTAACGGGGCTTCAGTGGCAGCCTACATGTATTTGCGATAAAATAAACGATGTACAACTATTGAATTCGAGCTAAAGAATTTCAGTTAATTTAATAGAGTTCTCCTAAGAGTGATGCGATATGAAAATTCCACATTTATGCATTATGGATTCGATTCAGGAGACGTCAAATTTTTGCGCATACCATTCTTTGTTCAAGATAAATTATTTTTTGGCTCTTAGCTGGTCATGCATGAACTCCCACTTTTTCTTATTTTCTCATATCTTATGCGGAGCATGTAAAAAAGAAAGTAGTGTAATCCAAAAAATCGATCGTTAGACTATCGTAAAAGACGTTTTAGATACTCTGTACGCTGAAGAATGATTTCTGCGTATGGTACAATAAGGGCACAGTAATATTTCATGGTCTTTTCAGTGATTTGGAATGTTCCATTGACCTTTCGTATCATTAGAATATACCTAAATTATTGTTTGTATGACCAAAATAATTGTTGCTGAAGTTGAAATTTATTGTTTTCACTTTTTTAACCATACTTTTTTGTTAAACTCGCGGAATCCGTATTTTTAAAATATACTATTTCTCTGGGTGTCCTGTCGGAATGTGTGATACAAAAGCACAACGACTTTCTTACGTCATGTCTTACCTACACGAGCCATATCTACTGATCATTGATTCATTTACTAAATTATCCGAAATCCAAAGAAATTTCCCTTTGACAATATTCAAGCTGCCCGATTGAATTCTTTAAGTAGCTGTTTAATTTTTTTCACAATCGTGGATTTGTAGCTCTCACGTAAATTATTGTTACGAACAGTACAGAATATTTCAAATTTTCGATTTATTGTGCTGATGATTCATTGTGCTAATTGACGGCAAAATGACGTTTCAGCACAATGACATTCAACAAAACAACGTTTCGAAAAAATTACTTTCGGCAAAAAAGCGATTCGCAAAAATGACTTACGTTAATGTGACATTCGTCCGAACAACGATTCGGTGAAATAACGTTTCGAAAATATTATTTTCCCAAATTTGATTTTCGGCAAAGCCGTTATTTCGTTGAAATAACGTTTCGTAAAACGTTATTTCGTTGAAATAACGTTTCGTAAAAATTACGTTCGTGAATGTCACTTTCAGCGAAATTACGATTCGGCATTACTGCAGTGAAAAAAAAGTTTCCCGATTCGAGCCATAATTATTATTGCTTCAGCCATATTATATGGGAAAATACGCTACTGCCATACCATCTAGGTAATAAAGCCATACAAATATGACTGACACAATATCGTTGGCGTAAGCATACCACTATGTCATGACAGACATATACCCAATAGCTCCGCGAATCTGACAAGTATCTCTATTTCAGCAATACCATAGTATGGTTGAGTTGACCATCACGAGTTATGCGTATGCCAACCATACTAGTATAGCTGTCTTATAAACGCTAGCATACGAGGTAGACGAACACCAGCCATACTATAGCCGAAGCAAACATATACAATGTTGTTTCGTAGATAGCAGTTTTGTCAGTGTAGGCAGAATTCTTTGTATACCAACAATACTAGTAGAGCTGTTTTATAAACGCTAGAATACGAGGTAGACGTACCAGCTATACTACCAAAAGAATATAGCTAAATTATAAATTCATTTTACATAGATAAATTACAGGATATTGTACCTACCTATACTCGTATAGGTAAGTATATATAGTAGGGGATATTCGGGTCACAGTAAAAATTCAGCCAATATGTTTCATAATCATGAATATTTATTTTAATCATCTGTTATCGATAATGATATTCATACATAAATATTTTGCAAAAGAGACTTGATTTTTAGAGCTAATGAAACACACCTGAAAGTTTGAGAGAATCCATGGCCCGGAGACATATGATACTCTCCTTGCAGGAAAATGACAGTTGACCTAAACTACAAAAATTCGCTTGTTATACGATTGGCGTTTATATAACAGGAAAAATAGTCCTTTTTTACATATTCCGTAGATAAGTGAGAACAGACTTACCTTCAAATGTTGGTATAAGCTCATCAAGATTCCGTTCGTTTAGTTTCTTCTTCACAAACTCGTTCATTATCAAATTTTGCGTAGCGAGGTCTCGTTTTCGCGCGAGGCAGAGGCATAGACACCACGCGTTAACAGATTACTGTAGGTGTTCCAAAAACGTAGTATAGTTGCGCGAGCCATATTAGTATAGCTATGTGTCACAACGTTATTCTCGCAGCCATACTATATGGTTGAAATAGCTAGGCATGTAAAAATCAGCTACTACAGCTGTTTGAACAATACAGTGTAGTTTCGCGAGCTATGTTAGTATGGCTGATTTACAAAAACGATAAATTTCCAGCTATTTATAATGACTAAGCTAGCCAGACGATTGAGTGTCGTCCACAAAGGCGCAGTATAGGCGCCGTAGACAAAACTGCTTTGCCTTCACCAGCGATATTATTGTTGAATTAGAAATACTTCACTAGTCATATTTGTATGAACTTTACGGCAATCGGGATTTTCTAAAAGGGCTACTGCATTTTCTGTGTGGGCAATATTTTTTCACCAGTATACCTATAACTGGCCAACAATAACAGTATTATTGTAAATCCCGAACCATTTTTTTCAGTGTGAACTTTCGTCAAAAAGATGTGGCCCTGTTTGGAAAATTTGGCGAAAAACCATGGTCTGACTTGAAAAATTTGTGAAAAATCGAAAAAATCACGGTATCTCGATGAACCAAGTGCCATTTTTAAGATTGAACGGTTGTGAAAAGTATAAGCACCGACCAGAGATTTAACTTCTCCGGGAAGAAGAGATACAGCGATTTTAGTGAACTCATGAAATATAAAAATTTTCGTTTCTTTCCGTTTTTATACCGAATTCTTGGGATTCCGGGAAAAATTCCATATTTTAATCCGTAATCAGCAGCAAATTGCCAATTTCTCAGAGTCTAACAATATGGTGCAAAACGAAAAAATTAAATTTTCAATCATTTGCCCACTTTTTCGAAGACCTAAAGATAACGAAATTTCAAATGGCTATAATTTCGCTCTAGATTGAGTGATTTGGGCTCAACGGGGGTGTTTTGAAAAACTCTTGAGTAGACTCAGAGAATGCCGTTTGATTTACCCCGAGATCTCAATCATTTGTACCCAAAAGAATACTTTGAAAACCGGCGATTTTGAGTCCAAAGTATGGGATGGCAAAATGGCATTCGCCAAAACAACATTTTGGAAAAATCACGTTTGGTCCAAAAATGATTCGCAAAAAAGAATTCCATTAATGAGACGTTTGTGCGAACAACGAATCGGCGAAAAAATGCTTTAGAAATATTAAATTCGCAAATGTGATTTTCGGCAAAACAACGATTCATCGAAATTATGTTTCGTAAAAATGATGTGGCCCCAGTTGATTGGTCGTACATCTATTTTTGTACCGAGAGAAACATCGAAACTGAATTTCTTCCTGACCCCCTTAATTTTGGACCCCCCTTAGTTTTTGAACTTCGTAATTTTTCTACTTACAGCAGAGGTTTTTTTTTTCAAAATTTGCGGCAATACACCTTTTTTATGGAGACTGCCACATATTACAAGGGGTTCGTAGGGCTCGCGTGCAAAGCTTTCTTGCATGTCTCGTAGTTTTCGACCGATCTCAACTTTAGAATTTCCTTTCGGCGTAAATTTAGCTCTGCCACAGTATGAATTCAGATTCAGTGGTATCCATTTCTCCTCGAGCTGTCGTATAGTTAAAATTTTCAAACTTCTTTCAGCCTAAGTTTCATGCTGCTATAACAAAATATTTATACTCGAAGGAAATTCTAAATATCAACTCGTGAATTGTTATGCACGACGGCGAGATATTATTTTTTTATCCTAAAAACTCATACAATGAATTGTACAACATATTAAAAATAACACGATAATTATACGTGCAAGACAAAACTAATGTCATATTAATCAATCCAACAAGTAAAGACCCGAAATTTCGCTTGATCATTGGAAAACATTTTATTAATGCTTTTCGCGCGACCATTGTCCTTTAGCGCTATCGGTAGCGCACTCACGAAGTGTCGGATCTCGCCGAGAGGGTAATTGTGGAAAATCTTATTTGACCCTTGGCGAGGCGTCAGTGCTGATTGAGCTCGTGAAGAACCGTGAGCGCGACTATATATATCCGCGGAATCAAGGAAAACTCCGAGGGACCATATTCCCAAAAGACGGTGAATCAGTTTCCGTTCGGATTCGTCCGATGGGACGAGAGTAGGTGGAGCAGCTAGGAGAGAAGGAAACTCGAGAAGTGGTTCGATAGGGTGTTTTTTTCTCTCTTAAGCGTTTTTTTTTTACTTCGCACACCGTCTCTTCGTGAAGTCGTAGGGAGCAAGGTATAGAAGAAAAAAAAAAGCAGCGTTCCAGCGAGTTATGGAGCAAGTGAGAACGAGAGCTGGAAGCTCTGGAAATGCGATCGTCATCTAATTGGAATTCGATATTCGGTAACGAGGGTTGCAAACTTTCCTGCTTTTCTCACTCATTGCCCTGTTACCACGTGCCCATGTCTCTCTACACTTTTCCTACGTTCATGGCCCCCTCGGCGTTCCCGTGTCGCACGGATCCTCCCTCTGTTTGACGTGTTAGTGCTCACTCTGCCCCGGTGGCCTCGCGGGGTTGACTTTCCGAATGAAAAATTGTTATCTTATTTATGGGCACGAGCATCGGGGATGTGGGTATTGGATTAACAACCTCGTGTACTGTGCAGTGGTCGTTTTCACTCGTTAACCAGCAATTATTCTCGGGATAATAATATGCATGATACCAGGGTGTTCGTACGAGTGTAAGTTCACACTTTGGTGACACACACACATACACACACACACACACACACACACACACGCACATGATCCCCTTTCATCTCATGATCTTGGCTTGTTTATTTCACATTGAGACGGATGCTCCTTTAGATAATAGGCTCTAATTAACTAATGAAACAAGCGAGTTGATTAGCGGGAGTGAGAAAAATGTAATGCTTCGTGCCCTTTACTTTTATTTCTGTCTTCAAAATGAGACTCTGTAGTAAGAAACTGTCACCAATGGCGCGATGGTAAATACACTTAATTCGTTGTTGATACTTCACCGCTTCGTTGATTCTAGCACGATTAGATGGACTGATAAAAAAAAAAAAAGAGGCGACAGTTATCACCTGCTCACCAACACGTGTCATATCACCTATGATCACGTCACGCGAGCCTCCCTCGTTGAAATATGGCTATATACATGTGGCGATATGGCCCACGAGAGATGTATGTATGCCGAACAAGGTGACGGAATTATCGTTAAATTTACAACCAAACGACTTATTCAACACCTCGAGATGGCCGAATGACACGAATCTTCATGCCTTAAGGGTGTTTGTTCATACTTACGTGGAGATAATGGACACTAATCGAGTCAAGCGCTATTTATAATCATTGTTTTACAAAATAATTAAATATACTAATTTCTTTAATACTATTATCATTATTCAGTAAACCAAAAATGACTGTAGATCGTTATAAATTTTTCGATGAATGTAATTTTCAGCCGAACAAGGTGATGATGTTTTTGACGTTGTTGATTTTAATTACGAGGTTTTAATTTTTTTGGTATCCGAAGGTTTTTTTAGACCGCTCGTTTCGACTTCCACGTAAAAATGCTGTGTTTCGCATCCGTGGCTTCGAGTGACATTCGTTTCATCCGCCCAACCACTAGCTATATAATAATAACTAAAAGTTTATTGCGATCCAATCAAGTGGAATGACGGTTTTGAGAAAAATATATTTTTACATGTATTTAAAAAAACATATTCGGTATCGACGTGTTCGGAGAATCGTGCAGTTTTCAGAAATATATAATAATACCGAACTATTCATCTATTATTTATGTAATAAATTTTAGCAAAAGTCTCTTGCTCAGGGATACCAATCACTCATTTGGCGAAATGACTCTGATAAAAAATCAGAAATAACAAATGAGGGCTTGTTTTCATGCTTTTTTAATTTTTATAATAATGATAAGAAAAAGCTATCCAGTAGATTAGATCTCTGTTTGAATAAATATAATTTCATTACAGTAGAACCTCGATTATCCGAACTCCCACTATCCGAACCCTCCGTTATCCGAACGTATACTTGCTTTATCCGAACGTTCTATTATCCGAACCATGGCGCGATTTTTTTTTTTTTTTTTTACAATAAAAATGCCTTTTTTTATTTGTTTTTCGTTCGAAATGCTGTTTGTCCGATGTTTTCGACGTTCGCTCGACAGAAGTACTCTCAAACGAAAAAAAAACGAGCTTCGTTATGCTCGAAGACAAATTAATTTCGCAAGGGGTCATTAAGAATTGCTACAAAGATACGTATCGTTGATAAAATTTTAAATTCACACGGAATAAAACTTGACTGAATAATTTATAAAAATTTGCTATTAGAGATAAATACAATGGCATCGTCGTGTTCCATGCAAGACTTCTGATTCTTGTTTTTTTTCCTTCTGTTCAATAATAATTTATCCAAGCGACTTTGTCGTTAAAAAGTGAATACTACGAATATTACCCGAGAGCGTTACAAACGTATGAAAAAATATATATTTTAGATTGGTTGAGGAAAAAATAAAATAAACATGATTCCGAGATAATTTGTTGTACGTCCGTAATATCAATTTCTTTTTGAACGAATAAACCGCGAAAAAACGCGTAGCTTCCATACGGCAGCCAAAGATTCAGCAATTTATGATAAAAAAAGCCTGAAATTAAACACTAAATTTTTATGAAGGCATATATTACTGTTTTGTTTTAAATATATAATTGAAATACACGAGCATAACGTTAAATCGCTCAAAATATCTGCCCGTTTTTCTTATTTTTCCCATATGCAATATGTAAGACCGCTATCTACGATAACGCATTTCTATTATCCGAACTTTCGATAATCCGAACTAGGCCCGGTCCCGACGGGTTCGGATAATCGAGGCTCTACTGTATAATCAAAATTGCCATTGATGACAAAATTCATGTTCTTGATCCCTGGCTGGGAGAAGTCTTCAGGATTTCCTTGACATTCGGTCCTGGAGTTTCGGAATTTTTTTTTCTTTTCTTATTTTTGGCTGGAAATTGTCAGATTCCGATGGCGATACAGTGTAGTGTACATATGCGCAGAATCAGGGTCTGGGAAAAGGATTTTTGAAAAAAAAATATACGTTTTTTCGATGCTTTACTGGGAGAAGTCTTCAGGATTCGGAGAAAGGGAAAAACTTTAAATACTCTATTTTTCCTAATTTGAGGGGTGGAAAATCTTTTAATTGCTCCTGAAGACATATACGATGTCCTTCGGAACAAGATATAGTTCCGTGTCAAACGAAAATATTTGTTTTTTGCCTATGTAGTAAACTACATACCTTCTAAGATTAACAATATGTATTGTAATAGCTGCCATCACTGCTCAATCCACTATTAAGAGGCACGGTAGTGCCTCGAGACAAGTACATTTCCTCTCCTTTACCGACATGTCGAGAGGTACTACAGCCTCTTATACGCCACACATCTGGCTTATACACGGGAGTATATCTATATAACGAAACTTATTTTCCGAATTATTAATGAATTATACGGACTTAGGCAATGATATCAACACGAATATTTTTTATTTTTTTTTCTCTTTCGATCGGTACCCAAATGAATGCTGTAGCTATTGACATATGGGAGATATTGCATTTTATTATTTTCATTCGACGTACATCATCATCATCATCATTTTCTTTTTTTTTTGTCTCCGCCACAAATTTTCGCACCGCCCGTGAATCTAACCGCAAATTCATCGCTCACCTGTCACACCAGGCTAAAAGGCTGAAATCACGTATGTCATGTTACGTATGATCTTTGGTTAACGAAGCTGCCTTAGTTGCTTCGGCATTTCCGAAAGTCGTTTACGCGATTTTTTTATCGTTACTTTGAGATGAAAGTTCAGAGGTTTTATTACGAAAGTGAAGTATAAAAATAAATTGAAAAAAAAAAAAAAAAACGAACAGTGTTAGAGTATTATTTTATCATTTTCGGACAGAACCGGTGAAAAAAAAAATTATATACTTATAGGTGCGTTCTCGTAGTGATATGACTCCCCATTTAGTGGTTATATTGGTGTATTTCGAAAAAAAATATTGATTATTCATTAAATAAAGTTTAAAGTATATTAAAGAAACAGAATTGTGTTTTTTTCCACAAACATCAAAGTACATTCAGCATTTTTATTTTTAACATTGTTTATTTCATTTTAATTATTATTTAAATGATATTTAAATTCCAAGTGAACTTCATAAGTTCTTTGCATCGTGTAATTTCGATTGAATATTTTCTTTTTGTATCTCTTCCCTCTCTCAGGATCATCAGGACTTCAAAAGGTTCCGTGAGCATTGCTTGTTATCGATATGCCGGAGCTCTTCTAACGTTGTTTAATCCGCACATGATCTACGCCATCAACTCCGAGTATTCTATTTGACATCATACAAGTCCCAGCTGCACTGCCTTATTATCACAGATTTCATCTGAATGCAAACCAGAGAAGCTCACACAATTCTAGACAGAAAAATAGTATGCGTCATCAAGTAAACACAGAAAAATTAGTTACATCGCTAAGCCGTCACAAAAACATTTCCCCATACAGGGATTTGACCCAATAAATTTGGCCCGTATCTAACTTGATAAAAAGAAACTCGTTGCGCCATCAACTTGCTACAATAAAACACAATGCACCACCAATTTGGAATAGAAAAATTCGACGCATCACCAACTCGACGCACAAAAAATCACCTACGGGCTATCTCGATGGAGATATACTCTCCCATGGTACAGTTTCACACAGCGAAAACTCTCATGCGGCGTAACTTGGTCCGCTTCAATTCTCAACCGACGCAACCATAGTCCGTTAGACTGTGTAGAGTTGGAGCGGGCCGAGCTGTGCCACGAAAGTTTCGCTGTGGCGAGTTACGCCAAGGGAGAATTTTTCTGTGTTGGCATGCCCTGGCAGTTTTTGCATGTCGAATTGGTGATGCATCGAGTTTTTCCATGTTGTATTGGCAATATGTCCAGTTTAATTGGAGCAAGCCGATGGTGCATTGGGTTTTTCTGCACCAATTTAAATATAGGCTGAGTTTGTCTGGGTTATGTCGCTTCATGGGATTTTTTTTTGTTTCACAGTGCAATGTGTCGAATTTTTCTGTGTTCAGTTAATTATGTGTGTGACTTTTATGAGCAGAATTACGTGGGTCGGGTTGAGTCTGCATTCAGTTGGTATCTGTACAAACAAAGCTTTACCATTCCATCGCTAAGAAAAAAAACATAAAGTTCAATATTATAAACAGACTATCGAAAAGCGATGCCTATGATTTTATATCTTAGCGATGGTGCATTGTATCAAGAATCAAATACTCAAAGTTATTCGGATAGGTCATGCGAGTATTCTCAAAAATCGGGATACCTCATTGATAACATGTTGTACGCATGGAACATTCTGAAGTTTGCTAAGCTTATTAAGGGGGTCAGGTACCGACAATTTCACATCCAGAACCTCTAACGGTAGAGACTGGCTGATTTTTGTCTTGATATCATTTCTCATATCAAAATACCTCATGAAATTTAGAAAAATTAATTTTTTCCCTATTTTCAAAATAATTTTTTTCGAAACCGTTGATATATCGAAAATCCCATCTGCTAGATTATTCATTGTGATAAGTGTTGTTATATAATTTCGTCCAGGTAAAGTTTTATTACTTGATCATATCGAAGAATTTTTTTTATTCAGCCCATGGAATCCATTTTCTTCTTATTATATTCTACCAATTAATTTATCACACATTTGGAAATTGTTGTGCCATTAATGATGTTGAAATTTGCATCGTTGGAATGCAACGAAAATAGGTTTTTTTTATTAAAAAAAAAATCATTTCCAGTATTTCTGACGCTTCTCTGGCATATTTAGGCCCCAGATCGCAAAAAAAAAAACCGAAAATAAGGTTTAAACGATTTTTGACTTCGAGACAATACTGGAAATGATTTTTTTAAAACTTTTTTCGTTGCATTCCAACGATGCAAATTTCAACATCATTGCCATTAAATGGTATCTCCTCCTACAATTTTGAACTTTGAGGGTTGTAGATTTTTTTACACATTCTTTGGGTCACAATGAACAATCTAGCAGATGGGATTTCCGATACCTATCTTAACGGATTCGAAAAAAATTATTTTAAACACGTGGAAAAATTAATTTTTCGAAATTTTATCAATGTGAGGTATTTTGATACGAGAAATGATATCAAGACCAAAATTAGCAAGTCTCTACCGTTAGTGGTTCTGGATGTGAAATTTTCGGTACCTGACCCCCTTAAGGATCTAATAAACGAAATGCAAATGATATTTAATGTCTTAGTTGCTAGATTGGGGCCTCTGAATTTGTAAAATAATGAAACCATCGCATGACGAAATGTTTTGGAAAGACGAAATTCATCCCCTCAAAAATTGTTTAATTCTAGCCTGAGCAGAGCAGTCACCATTCGAAGCTTTCACATAGAAGTTACATGGTAAAAATATATATAATCCTTTGAAAAAAGAAGCCAAATCCCCCCAAAAAACACCATAAATGGTGTACAAAAAGTTGAGACAAGTACATTTCCTTGCATCGTTTTATCTTTCCTTACAAAAATATGTCAAACATAAATAGTTGTAAAATAAATCCTCACAAAAAGTTCTCAAATAAATTCAAATCATCCAACTCACAGTTGCCAAGTACATCCAGCATTTTTATTGTTTCTATTATTTATTAACCATTTATAATTAGGTCACAACGCCCGAAAACGTCTTGAAACGGGACTTAGGGACTCAATCTAAAAATGTATTGTTTGAAAAATTTTTATTGAAAAAAATTCGGATTGAAAAAAAAAATTCGAACGAAGTACTTGGCGAGTTCGTAACAGGTAGTCCGTACAGTCATTTTACATAACTCGCCAAGTACTTCGTTCGAATTTTTTTTTTCAATCCGAATTTTTTTCAATAAAAATTTTTCAAACAATACATTTTTAGATTAAGTCCCTAAGTCCCGTTTCAAGACGTTTTCGGGCGTTGTGACCTACTTATAAATGGTTAATAAATAATAGAAACAATAAAAATGCTGGATGTACTTGGCAACTGTGAGTTGGATGATTTGAATTTATTTGAGAACTTTTTGTGAGGATTTATTTTACAACTATTTATGTTTGACATATTTTTGTAAGGAAAGATAAAACGATGCAAGGAAATGTACTTGTCTCAACTTTTTGTACACCATTTATGGTGTTTTTTGGGGGGTAACCATATACACAAGACTCGGCCCGAAATATTTTGTTATTCCGTCAAGATGCTCTGTGCGAATAATCTCTAATTCTCGATTCACGCGGATTTTACGAGGCGAACGAGAGACGGGGCAAATCTCTACGGATTACTGGTCCATGGACAAGAGTGAGAGACTGCGAGGCTTAAATTTCGGAGCACGTAAGCCACGCTGTGGATTGCGGGAGTCCAGGAGAAGGAGACGGTTGCGAGTGTTGGATGTTGCAACTCGGCGCACCCTTTTCTATGTCTTATCCTTATCCTGACGGGCATTATACGATCCGTACTCGATGCTTCAGCATAGTAACTGTATAGCCATGCTATATTCAGCTCGTTCTTGGGGCATCCTGAGGGTTGCACGTAGACAGTGCGGCATTCGAGAGTAGCGGAGAACCGGCTACGAGGTGCCCCCTGAGAGGCCAGGGAACGCCCGTGCGATGCACCACCAACCGCATCTACAACCACGACTACTTCGGAAATCTCAGCGCAGAGATGCGAATACGCTGGTTGCCTTGTATACTTAAATGTATACTCTAGCATGGGAGCGGGCTGCAAACGTCAAGCAATAAGAACCCAGAGATATACAAGTTCTCCTGATGGAGGTGCAGAGAAGATGGAATCGGATCGAGAGAGACGGACCATTAAGGATAGAGAAGAACGAGGTGCAAAAGAGGTAGCTCCTACAGGAGATGGTAGGCGACTGACTGCCCACTTCCACCCCTCCCCCCACCTGCCGCGAAAGGGGGTGAGCAAGTCGTGTGGTCTATAGCGCAAGTATACGTATGAACGGATGGTTAAGGATACAGTGAGTAGATGGTTGCGTAGTGTAAGGGAGAGGCGGTCGGATGGAAGCTGGGTGAGGTGGGTATAAGGTCGCTTTGCAGCCTCTCTCGCTCTCGCACAGCCTCTCCCACGAGGCCTCTGGTGTAATTAAGCGAGTGCAACCCCCTCCACCACATGTCTACGTACGTTCGCATCGCGTCTATTCATCTACCCATGGCAGGGGCTCGTTCTCTTCGTCGAATCCGTTTTCGTCCCTCAACGCAGAGAGAGAGAGAGAGAGAGAGAGAGAGAGAGAGAGAGAGAGAGAGAGATAAAAGGGATATCTCGTATATGTTCATTCGCTCAGGCTCTATGGATTCTCAGTGTTTCGTCTCCCTCGTTACTCCATACTACCAAGTAGAACAATCTGTTGTCATGATAAGGCAGTAAAAAAAGCCACGAAATAAACCTTGGCTACGTACTGGCCCTTGCAGCCGGTACGAGACCGAGCGAGTGAAGCAGCAAAACCCGAGGAAAAAAATGGACATGGAAGATGGAAGGAGGACAAAAAAAATTAATGAAGGTACGAGTATCCCTGTGTTATATCACTACCGGTGAATCAAGTCCCTACCGATTTATACGGCATTCTTGAAGTAACGTACTTTTGGACGAAATTAAGATCGGAAGCGGATGAAAGAGGATTTGAGTAAGAAGGTGGTATGTGAAGACACATATCCCGTTGTATATCCACCGGGACGACTGGCGAGATAGATGAGCTTCCCGAGTCTCTCACGATAAGAAACAGCAACAACTTCGCTCCTGCGGCACGATCCTGCGACGATCGGTTTACAAGCTATCGTTGCTTGGTCGGAATATATCAGTAGCCCGTCGAAGATACGGAGGCGGGAGCACCGGGTGAAGATCGTTGAATCGACGGTGCTGCTGAGCCGAAGAGGAATTGGTGAGTGAGCCGAAAGAAGTGAAGGAGAAAGAGAGCGAAAGATCGTCGTGTGGGCTTCTGGGCGAAGAAGAGGCTTCCAGTGTTCCCGCGGGAACAACCCTTGAAGCATCTTTGCGCCACTTTCGTTGAGGCAAAATGATAGTGGTGAATGGGATAGTCGTGGATTCGAATAAGAGCGGTGTTTACTGGAACGGGACATATCCAGTTAGCATATAGCGCGTCGGCAGGACTCTAACGCTCTTCGCTCGGTACAGTATTACGCTTTAGGATAACGCCAGGATAATGCCTGTGTATGGTCGTATATGGTAATGGAGGGCCAATCATGCGGTAACTAGCCACCCGAGGGAGGCGGTCAGGCCTGCCAAGCTGCGGTCAGCCCACGTCAATGTGTCACTTACGTTACCAGAATAGCCGAAACCCTCTGGACAGCGAAGCTGGAGCATCGCTGCATGCAATAGTAGCAGATTGCTACAACACTCCCGTCCGCTCTCAAACCCCTGATCAGGTTGGTCTCTTAGTATCTCTCTCTCTCTCTCTCTCTCTCTCTCTTTCTCTCTCTCTCTCTTTCCAGGTACAGGAATCACAAGGACGCAAAGGGATAAAATCAAGTATGGAATACGTCAATATGGAATACGTTTTAACTAACGCATAGAAGACTATCTTTTTTATTCCGGGTATATAAGCATTTACAGTAAATCAGAAAAATATGAAACAGCGCAGATGATTACCGTTTGAATTAACATAAAATAGTTGAAAACCCTTATAAATAATTTTACGATATAACAGTTGTACACAATGAATAGAAAAAAGTTTATCATCCCATTTTTTCGTTAATTAAAAATGATCGGTCCCTTTTGAGTAATTATAATGTAGAGCTCAATCATTCAATTTGACAAATAATAAACGAGTTTGGCCTGCCTGAAAGTTGAAAATCTGTGCGAGAGTAAAATTATAGCTTTGGTTGAAGTAACTACTGGACATGTGAGTGAATAGAGAAGGAAAGAGAGAGAGAGAGAGAGAGAAAGAGAGAGCGATATGTAACATGTAACATGATGAGAGATTTTCTTGAGTAGGGTGTAAAGGATAAACGTAGTGAGGAAAACGAAGAAATAAACTCGAGTTCATCGAAAACGCACGATACTTGGGAGGTTATTCTTGATTCTCGAGGTCGTACGACTTGACGAAGGTACGCTCACAAAACTGTGCTACGCCATATAAAGTATTGCGATGAAACTACTACGATCGCACGCACGCAAGCTACCGATTACCACCACCAAGACGATTCATAGAGCTGCGAGAACGGGAGAGAAGTCGAAGAGTTATCAGGAGCTACGGCAACGATACTTTACCACAACCCTCGTACGACCTTCTTCATCGTGCGCCACCCATGACCCAACTTTGCCGTCAACATCGATGAACCTGCGATGTGGGTTGCGCGGGGGTGCGAGTGGGGCTTCTACTGTGTACACAGTAGTAGATTGTAGCCACATGGATAAAGTTGTGCGTGTGTGTGTGTGTGTGTGTGTGTGTGTGTGTGTGTGTGTGTGTGTGTGTGTGTGTGTGCGTGTGTGAGCAAAAGCACACACGACTGCGGGAACAGGACGATAAATAACTACTGGATGAAAAAGGGGGCGCGGTGCACCCCCGGGGCCCCTAAACCTAGACTATAGATACACCCCGGACCATTCGGGCCGCCTCTGACACAGCGAGAGAACTTTTGCGCTGGCGCGCTGTGGAAAACCCGGGCACAGCCCCGACAATTATACCCTCGCACGCGAAATGTTTTATTACCCTGACGTATGTACTCTGTACCTACATATACACGATATACCGTGCACACTATACTGAACGATCGAACGTATGCCACGTGCAACCAGGCAACTATTATACGTGTATATGTACGTGCATGAGTTTGCGTATATCGCGTATAATGGTCCTTCGTACCGGCTTTTGACCCAATTACCAAGAGATTTTTTTCGGGATTTACACACTAACTTCCGAAAATTGGCTGGAGCAAAATTGTAATCTCGAAGTTTCGGTTGCTTTGGCTTTCAACGATTTAAGGCAAACGTCCGTATGTGATTTGTAAAACAAAACTTTCTTTGGATATATCTTGTCGTCCTTTGAGATGCAAATTCTTTTCATTATAGAGAGCTTGGCTTGATCGAATGATCAGAACTCAAAAATATTACCAGATGGGAATAAGAATGGAGAAAACTGCATGGCCAAATAAGAAAATAGACGTACGGGTAAATGAAAAAAATGTCGCAAAATAACAGAAAGGTGATTTCCAAAATACAATTTTTAGGCTACTTTTCATTAACCCCCAAATGATGTTATCTACGAAGTGTGGTGCCAACGTGGCCAAAGTTTGCATGAGAGAGACTCGCGTCTGAGGAGAGACAGGAAACTTGTCTGTTTCTCTCCTCCCTCTCTCTCTCTCTCATACACATACACTCTCTCACTCTCGCTAAAAATCCGATTGGCCAATTTTGTGCGCCAAGTGGCCAATAAAGTCCTTCTCGTTTTGGTCCACGTCCTCGAGGAGAGACGTACGAGCTCGACAGACACTTTGGGTCTTGCGATTCTACACTATCATAGAGTCGTCGGTGCGACGAGAACGTGAATGAGAGAAGCCCAAAGAACGTGCCGTCGTGAGCTAATTTTGTAATCCAAGCTCGCACTACCTCCGCTAACTGCTCCACTAAAGCAGCCGAGAATCCAATCTTCCTTGCCCGTCGTTTGACAACATTATACGTATACCACTCTGCTGGAACTTTCATTCGTCCGGCACAGTCGAGCGTAACATGCACGGGATCTTATCAACGACGCGGAAAGTATCTCAATCGTATACCACTCTTTACATCATGAATTCGTGATTAATTGGGTTTTTATGTGACACGATCCAAGTGTACGATTACATTGTATCGAAGTTTTATGCCCTTACGTAAAAGATCGTGTACATTTTTTTCCGTCGTTCGTGTAAGATTTTTTTTCGTGGATGCAGCAAACCACGAAAATTTACGAATCAACGGATATTTCTCTCTTCATTATGCATTTCGTGTTCTTTTCATGGTAAATAATTGCTGTGTTACTATTTATGGTGTTATTAATTTGAATTTTCGATATTTTACGATTATTCTCATGCACGAGAGTTCTCTTCATCGAGTAATTCCTTTGAAGCAGCATTTTACGTGCAAATTGATCGTTAATTAATTTAAAAATGAAGCGGCTGACAGACTCTTTATACGTGCTTCTGACGGGAATTCTCTATCTCCTTCCGTCTTCTGCTCTACCATGCTTATCGCTTGGCTTCCTCATCCACGTATTTCCACCCCTCTGCCAAGTCAGCCCATATAGTCTTCGGTTAATAACGTTAGATCAACTCATTTAAAGCACCCCTCGCTCCTCTCTCTCTCTCTCTCTCTCTCTCTCTCTCTCTCTCTCTCTCTCTCTCTCTCTCTCTGTCTGTTACGCTCTCGATAGTTAGCAACTTATTATCTATAGATTCTCGCATCTATCACACTCTCGTGGCGAAGTAAAATGCGCGAATTTTTCAGACGACGATGACAACGACGACACGGCAAAAACCCGAAATAAATTTGTCTCTCGATGCTGAAATGTATTAGCCGAGTGGAGCATTCGCTGAGGTTCTCCGTGCTCGCCTCTTTAAACGAGGAGGTCCCAGTATCGTGTCCGCGGTGAGATCGATTTTTAAATTGCGTAATAAATAAAATTAGTACGTCGAGGGTCGCTACGGGGAGGGAGATCTCTGCTGTCGAGATCCGACGATGAAGGGGTCGCGCTCTAACTCAATCAGGGTAACTTCCCTCGACTTAATAAAGCTGTCTCAATTTTTGCCTCATTACCGGTACAACCTCGACGATTTTTCAGTCAATTTCCGTAGCGCGCTTCGCGTTTCTCGACGCTTTCTCGACGTCAATGAACGCCCGTTCTCATCGTAATTAATGATTTTGCGATCGTTTAATTGTGACGAGAAACGTTTATTTCCAACTTTAGTTATAGATCAATGCAACAAAAATATAGTTGATTGAGAAATAAATATACTATATTCATTTTAGGTCGGCTTAAAAAATGTAAATGCTTCGTCAATGAATATATGTAACAGACGCTTTATAAGAATAAAATAGCCCGTTTCGGTTAACGTATATCATATACCAATCAAAAAAAATTAGCGTTTCTCATTTCGTACGTCAAAATTGATGACGTACACGTGTGTATATATAGGAATATATGGGTCCGGGATTTGGTCGAACGTCGCGGAGGACATTCGAGGGTTCGAGCAAGAAGGGTCGATTTGGCTCGACAGCCGGTTGATTAGTTACATGAGACCGAGTGCTCCGTCGTCGTCATCTACACACACATACACACACACACACACACATATATATATATATATATATATATATATAATATGTATATCTACCCTTTTCCAGCTTCCACATATATGCGAGCCACATATATATAGTAATGAACTTCAGTATAGGTATGCATTCGAGAACACGTTTGGCAGCATCGAAACGCGTTTGGCAAACGCATACGTGAAACTCTCCACGAGCGCGATAATCGCGTGTCCGGGCGTACACGGAGCAATCATGTTACATTATGCGTAACGCGTCTGTACCATGGAGCTTTCCTCTACGCTCGAAACCGAAGCACGAATCTCCCTATTTCTCACGAATCCTCCAGTCCCGTATGCTTCCTCGTGTGCATTCGCCTCGATCATGCATATATCTTGAATTACAGGCCCTCGTTAATGATAGATGGGAGAGATGAAGATAATGCCCCTAATTTCAGTTCTCTTTCTCGACAACCAGAGTGCTATCAGCAGCAACTCAATATTAACGCACTACTGTATTACATTTTTACGAGCGGCACAAGCAAACTGCGAAAAACCTGGTCTATATAGGCAGCTCCATTCAGCAGAGTTTGAGTTGTATCACCATCAAAAACAGAAAAACTTCCTCCGGCTCGGTAATCAGTGTGCGAGCCAGTGCTTGGCTAAGCGGTCACCCATCCAGCTACTGACAGACACCACTACTGCTTACCTTGAGAGAGCGCCACATAACGGTAATGCCACTCATTTTCATAACAAACGAGCCATCAATTCGATTTTGACGGTTAAACGTTCGAAAAAAAACTTGCGTTTTCTCTATTTAATCAAAATTCAATGAATTCCATGAAAATTATACGAGAAAAGTCGCAAAAAAGGGTCGCGAAGGGGTGCTGCTACGTTTGTTAATCAAACTTCAAATTGTGCAGCGATATCGTTGAAAGAAAAACTCTGAGTCGTATTGCGTCGTATTGCCATCAAGCGAGAGCGGCTCGAGCAAAACGCACGGGCAAAGGAACGAGGAGAGAAAGAGAGTTCATAACGGCAATGAGAGCACAAGGGTCGTCGCCGAGTTGATAAAGAAATAAAGAATCGTGGAAGTTTGCGTCGAACCCCACCCGCGACTCCCGAGAGGCCTTATGACTTAAAGTCTCCTTACTCCGTTAATTCCGAACATTAACAAAAGTCTCGCTAAAACTTCGCGCCAACTTCTCTCTCTCTCTCTCTCTCTCTCACTCTCTCTCTCTTTCTCTGGTCGGCCTCTCTAGGGGCATGACGGCAGACTTGTTAATGAAAAAAATACAATAAAACTACGTCACAAGTCGCTTTCCTCCTTATTTTCTTTCTTTCGGTTTACCGTACTTTTCTCTCTCTCTCTCTCTCTCTTTTTCTCTCTTTCGCTTTCTTCTTTATCCACCATCGAAATATTCACCTGTCGGTTGATTCGCGTCAAGGAGAATTTTCTCAAAGCTGCGAAAATATCGCGATAGTTTTAATCCGCAATTATATAACACCGAGGGTACATTTTCGAGGAGACGCGACCTGAAATCTTAATACTCCAGTGACGTTATAAAACGCTTTATTATATCTTCACTCTTTTATGGTACACGAGAGCATGGCCAGGATTCGCGCACCCTCTCGTGTTTCGCTCTACGTTTCATATTCCGGCATACCTTGGCGCTGTACAACTTGCCTCTCATTTATTCATTCGTTTCGTTGTAGGATGAACTTTACGAAGATTTTAATAACCGCTTGACGAGAGGTGGGCAGAAATTTTTCTGTTCAACGCGATGGCACGAAAATATATTTTCGTTTCATCGTGTTATGTCAAGGAAAAAAGAAATCTCTAGTGGATTTATGGAATCACGTTGTCTCGAGCTAGCGCCATCAGTGATTATACTCACGTCAATTTTTATAAGTTATTTTCCTATTACCCGGCTTTAAGACGCTGCCCAAGTGGATCATCATAAATTGCGACAGTCATGACTTTCTAAGGAATATTATTCTGTTTACGTAAATTATTATTTTCAAGTCTCTTTCATTTCCCTTGATTCATCCAATTCCATTCAAGAACGACATTCTCAAAATGCGATATCCAGTCCCCGCTTCTGATATATCGATCTAGTTATCAGCTGCGTAATCACCTAATCTCGTTAACCGTATACGACCCCGTACACCATTATCTCTCGCAATCATCAATCAGTCGAGAAGCCTCGCCCAATTTCACCGATATTTTCACCCGAATTTCCGCAAAATCCCTGACTACAACGCGACCCGACGATATTTATGAGGAAACAAGGGAATTTTATACAGTATACAGCGTATGATGAAGAAAGGCGGAGAAAAACGCTGAAGCATATTCAAAAGAATAAAATAAATGAATAAAATAAAACTCGTGATACGGGCGTCGACGATCGCGGGAGAACGATGGAAACGAAAAAAACTTCTGGATATCAGTTAGATGAAACTTACGGGAGGACAAACGGCGAAAGATATATGTTGTTATATTTGTATATATACATACAGGGGCAGGTGGGGTAAAACAGGCTTGTGGAGCGGTTTAACCTACAGCTTTGTTTCACTACCGTAGATACAGAAATGCTCATAGGCTATCTTTTTATAGCGGTCGCTTTTGCCCCACAGGACGGTTTTGCCCCACCTTCCTCTATCGGTAAATATAATTGCCGCATTCCAGCAGGAAGGTGGGCAGAAAATAATGTTTGATCGCGCTGAAAATTAGAGAAGCGATCTGGCCGAATGCGAGTGTGCGAGAGCGATTGCGAGAACCTATGCGGGTGGCAAATTTTGAGGGAGAAGAACGGAGAGTTTGCTCGATCGAGGCTCGGCTTTCCTGCCTCCGGTAGCGATTCTATACTCGACCGCTTTCCCCAGGGAAAAGTCCTCCCCTTCTCTTGCTCTCATTTCGCTAACCCTCTGTCTCTCTCGTTCCACGCCCTTCGCTCTAGCGTACTCTCTCGCGCCCTCTGAAACACACGCATACACACACACACACACACGTTCTTCTTTTCCCGTTTCTGATGCCCGGAAAAATCATCTCGCTGCCCATTTTCAAGCTCATCGCCGTGTCAGGGGTGGTCACGTCGAGCTATACCATTCGTATATCGGACGCGAACCGAAGGAACGAGTGAGAAAGAAGAAAAAAAAAATAGAAAACTCGTAACTTGCCATTGATCCGAGCTATCAATACTCATCGCGAGCTCTCGACTGTTCCTATCTGTCCTGATCCACCGGATATAATTCGTTTCACTCCAAACTGACGAACGACCATGGCCCTGTGTCTGTATATCAGAATGTTGTGCATAAAAACGCGAATGAGGAAGCAGAAAAAAAGGAAGCACTTGCCGTAACTTACGTGTTTTTATATATTTATACATACATAGAAGCTCGAGCACTCTATAGAAAAAAAAAGAATCGTGGTTAAATTAATAATGTACCGCAGCCTCGTTATTTTCACATATCGGATACGGCGTACTAATTTTCCTCCGACCCCTGGCTTTATGTAATATCTTGGTCGTATCTACGACGCAAGGAGAAAAAAAAAAAGATACCTTCGCATGAATCGCGAGGGTCAGACGAGAAACATTTACGACGACATAACTCGTTTAGCCATGGAAAGAGTTCTTTTGGACCATGCTGCCTGATGGAGAAAAATTCCAGGCAACCATCCCTGTATCAGGTGGCCCATATGCACTCAGAATCTTATTACTCCCTGATCAATTCTATGTTTCCTCAATTTCGACCTTTCTTACAAGCCACGTATGTATGTATCGGATCCTTTAAAACGTAAGGACGTAATCCGCGAGTCTCGAGACGCAGTGTAATGCGGGATATGTCTTTTCGTTTGCCTGAAAAGGATATGGGTATATTAAGACGATGGAGAATATGTGTCCTTTGGCCGCAGTCACGAAATATATAAGAATCTGGATTATATCGAGCATTCCATTTTCCGGTCACGGCTTCGTCATTTCGGGTTACGTCGTGATTCGTATAAATAAATCGGTGGCAAATTCGTACGAGTGCGTTCGATCCCATCGTGAGGATACGGAAAGAAAAAGTTTCTTCGTATGGTGGTTGGGAACTGAGAAAATCATTCATAGATGCGTA
Organism: Rhorus exstirpatorius; assembly: GCA_963564615.1. Taxonomy (NCBI): domain Eukaryota; kingdom Metazoa; phylum Arthropoda; class Insecta; order Hymenoptera; family Ichneumonidae; genus Rhorus; species Rhorus exstirpatorius. The sequence goes on from OY751313.1 coordinate 46,872,009, forward strand.
TGAAGTTTCTCAGCTGCATGGCAATGCCTTAAATTTCTGCACTATAGCACAATCTTCGTGCTCCGATTTTCTTGCTGGCATCGCAGGTGAATCGCGAATGTTGGACCTGAAAGGTCCGCGAGGAGGTTCTTAGAGACCAACACACGCCAGCAGTAACAGAATGAGAGGTTGGCTGCTCCTCTCTCTCTCTCTCTCTCTCTCTCTCTCTCTCTCTCTCTCTTCTTTCCACAGACCCCTGGATGCGAGTACCGTACGAGAACAGCTAGCGCACCTAGTTTTGATTCACCTCGCGGCGGCCTACCGGTCACGGGGCTGACGGCGCGTAATTGTTCTCTTGTCTGGGCTTCACGTTCACGGCACGAAATATTCGCCCATTCTCCGTCTATCTGTCTGCCCTCTGCTTCTCCACACTCTCGTGCCATCCCTCGTGCTTTCGGCATCATCCGTGTATGCACCAATGCCAACACACGCCACATTGTGAGCTTTCCTGAACGCCCTAGCGCGATCTCGTTCGCCATCGCTGCGATTGCCTTCGCGCCAAGAATGCATAAGCAGCCATTGGTATTACGATACAACCTCACGACTATCATTGCGTTAATACCAACTACACTTCTCGTGGTGCGCTTCTCGTTCCGGTGTTTCTCAAATGCGCAGTCCTGCGGTATTCTCATGTTTTTCTGGGGTAAAAATGAAAGCCGTGATTTTTCAAAGTATACCACGGAACGGTGACTCCAGATGTTTTTGTAAGGGATGATGAAGAGCAAGATCTCGTGATCGGTTTCGAAGTTAAGGACGCTTCTCCAAGCGTTACATCGATGTATGTTGTGAAGCAGTAGTTTTTATAATTTTTTTTTTTCCAAGATAGATGTGTCCACTAAAAGTTCAACACTGACTTCATAAGCTCGATTTTACCGTTTTCGAGAAGAAAAAAATGTTATATGCTTTTAAGATCACCGTTTTAGTATACAGGTTATACAAAAAAAAAATCAGCTCAACACAAGTTTAACTGATAAATAAACCTACTTAATAAATACTGGAGAAGCGATTAATATAATTATCCATTTTTTCATGAAATTATGGGCCTGCGATAGTTTGCATAAAAAATTAGGGTCACTGGATGTTTGCCAAAAAAGTTTCGAATTAATGAGCTGCATAACTCGGATGGTTTACGATGTAACCGATCATCTAACAGCCCTCTACTACTAGTGTTATGGTAATTCATGTATCTATTAAGAATTTATCAATATCAAAATGTCTGCCCCTATTATTTCTGTACGTAATGGAATTATGTTATAATTATAAAAATTCATAAAGAGTTATGTAATCATATAATACATTTGTTACAAAACTCTCGACAGTTTTAAGGTTAGTCAAGGTGAAATTATTCAACAGCTAGTCAAATATAGGTGGCAAAAAATCGAAATTACTTTTTAAAAAATTAGTTCAATCGCTGCAAAATATCTCCATAGTTATTATAAATTCCTACAACTGCCTGTGCGTTCTATCAGATTTCATAGCTTTCTCTAACAATTTTATTGCTAAAATAGTCGATTGCATAACTAGCTTGCCACAAGGACTATACCATAACGACATGAAAAGACGTGCAGCAACGTCTCAGTGCCGAGTAATTAATTTTTTTTTTAACAACTCGCATTAACCTACCGAGGTATTCCTGGTGCACTCTCATATGCTTCGAGAGCTAGAAACATACACAGCATGCTTTTCAATATTTTTCAAGTGCCTCATGTTGAAGGATCTCGCGTTTGAGATCTGACGTACCCTGGATACCTTTCGAATAAATAATCAATGAAATAATAATGAAAATGTTGATGTTCCTTTGGCAGGGATTATTATTCCTAATTGTTCCCAACTATTTAGGAAAATCAACTTAGCGCGTATTTACAATTTTTTTCATGATCATTCCGACTCGCCATCATATGAACATCACGAAAATCTGGGATAAAAAAAAAAAAAAATTCGAAGCCGAGTAACGATCTTGAAGAGCATTCCCCAGTGTGCCGAAAGCTCTGGCAAACTTTTTGGAAGAAAAACGATCTTCAGAGATCAGTATAACTTACGTATATTTATATGAGTATTGGTTATGCCTGCTGATATTTCTTGACGTGGCTCAAGAACCAATCAGCAAGGCTCAGTCTAGCACTGACAAACGATCCTTTTCTCGTATCCAACATAACGTGGCATACGAAATCATATATCCCTTCATAACTATGTGTTACTGATGCTTGTGATACCAGTCGATCCACAGATACCCACACAAACAGACAGACATACACGCACATATATATATATATATATATATATAGAAGCTAGATGTGAATCCGTCCGTTCGTCCTTCCCAATGGGTTATTAATGACACTGGACCTGCCACTCCATCTCCATCTCTCTCGCACTCACCACATGGTCCTCTTTATTTATTCGTGTCTCTCGTACAGTATTCCTTCTCCCCTGTCAGTCTCTCGCGACATGAGAGAGCGAAAGAGCGAGTGAGATAGATCCGTACAATTTGTAGTTCGTCACAGTTCGATCGTTCGCCCCCGCTTGTTCGATTCACGCATAATTTGTGAGAAGCTTGCAGTTTGTGGCAATCGTTTCAATCGTGGCATAATTGGCACCCGGCTCGACAATCGTTCGAATATGTCAGAATTCCGAGCAGCAGCAGCAGCAGCAGCAGCAAGAGAGTGAGAGATGGTATATTGTACCCGAATCCACGAGAGCTTCAATCTCCGCCCACGCAACGATTCCAGTAGGTGTTCCTATACTGGAATTCCAGGCAGATCCAGCTTTATCTGCCTCTCTCCTCTCTCTTTCTCTCTCTCTCTCTCTAACTCACTCGTTACACCGCCAACTCCCGAAGTTCTGACGTGTGACGGGATTTGTGCTCCTAGGAGACACCTCATTCAATTAGCCACTCAGTTACTCGCATCACATCGCATTTACTCGCTGCTCCTTCGCGTGCACCAACATCCTCCCGTCCTCTCTTATGACATGTTGCCGTAAAATTTATATATACCGTACATATTGCGAGTGTATGAGTAGTAAAGCATGAACTGTACAAAGCTGATGGTAGGTGCAAGGATATTTGCATGGAATGAGCGCGAAACAAGTATAAGAAAATCGCCCTCCTGTGTTACGAGACTATGGGTTGTGTCCTTGCGTACACACGAGAAATTTATGAGCAAAAGGTGAGGACACTGTTAGGACACATGCTGACCGATATGTGACATAAGACGAGGTGGAATATCAAATGCTGTGAACTATATCGTCGCGGACAAAAAAATTTGGCAAGTATCGTCAATTGGTGCCTTGGCGAGGAAAATAATTGCACCTCGAATTTCCAATGTATTTTTGCGTTCCGGAAGCAACAGCGAGTTTTTCATTGGAAAATTGGAAAAATTAATTTGAAATTTAAACTTAAATAATTATAAAATGACATTGCATATTTTTCAATTACCTTATTGAATATACGTTTTGCAAATGTTATACATTTTTTAAATAATACATATTTTGTAAAAAAAAAATGTCATCTACACGTCACTTACATCATCATGATCAATTTGGTTGTCAGGCTGTCTTTTGGTGTCACCTCGTCCCATTGTCCTTGTGAGAAAATATATCCTTCCGATACTGGCAAAAAAAAAAACCATGATTCGTGAGTCGACATTGCATCGACGCTCAAAAAAAATTCCAACAAAAATCCAATCAGGTATATCCCTCACGTATTTCACATCCCGAAATATTCGCTGTATATTCGCTATGTAGCTTTGTCAAAAAAAGCCTCATTCAAAAGATCCATTTCAAAGATCCTTTTTCAAAATAAAATAAAAATAAAATTTAGTAACATAAATGCATTTGCCGTAGTTGTGTATCGATCTAAATATTTTTCTACATAATCACCAAAGATTTTTCAACAATCTGCCGTTTGGGATTGCCGATACGGTTTTTGTCGCAAATTAAAAATCATGGGATACTTTCTTTTTTCAAGGAAATATATGTTTTCCGACTTGTTCTACTTTAGCCTGCGACATTCTCGTGGCAACGACTTATCGTGTTGGCACTTTGTCTTGATATCCTGATGACAGGAACGTTTTCGAGAACGGAAAAGAGAGAGAGAGAGAGAGAGAGAGAGAGAGAGAAAGAGAGCGACCCAAGAAATCAAAAGTGATGAGAATTATTTGATATTCATGCGGCGGAGTAGTTGCTTTCTTTGTCATGAAGTATACAATGTATTTTGCAAGCTTCGTTGAAAACTTCCGGTTCACGGCCCGATCTCTTGATTCGGGATAGATACCGGGACATGGAGTTTTAGAGGAGAGTGCGAGTGAGAGAAGGAAGAAAACGTATAACCCAGTGAATTCTTGCTTCGTCGATGCCATGGAGAACACGTGTGTGAGAGAGAGAGAGAGAGAGAGAGAGAGAGAGAGAGAGAGAGAGAGAGAGAGAGAGAGACGAGCACACATATATACACACACACACACACACACACGTACACGGGCGGAAGGGCCGAAACCGCTGGCTTTGCGGAATTACTCGACGGTTGAATCCCCCGGGGTCGAACTTGTCCGCGACAATTTCAAACTTATTTTAACATTCATATAAGCCCCCGTCACCCCACCATCTACGCGGGAAAGAGAGAGAGAGGGATCACTGTGTAGAGAACTACAGAATATAGAGGGCACACGGCATCGTCGAACCCGCATCGGAGTTACCCAGAGTCTCTTTCTCTTTCCAGGGCGCGACGCCAGAGCGACACTCGAACCTCGAGAATACTGCTGCATGTATATCCTTCCGAGGGGCGAGATAGAGCTAGGGGAAGGGTATAGAGATAGCGAGAACGATGTAAGGGCGTGCGAGCATAAGGGTAGCAATGGATTTACATAAGATTATCCGGCGAGGTCCCTCGCTTACGTATATCCGGAATAAGGAATTCACGATATACGAGAAGATGAGAAGCTGACGTCGTCAACGAGGCGACCCAATGTCTTGTTGTCTTCGGCACACAATTAGGCGTAAGACGAGGCAAGTGTCATCGTCGCTGGTTGGAAAACCAACTTGCAAACCTGGCTGGAAAATCTATCTGATAATCCTGAAATGTTCGCTTGTACAATTATCAAATTATTCCAAACAATTCTCGTGTCTACTTTCAACGAGCAACGGGCGACGTTTGATTGAAAGACGCTTGTAAATATATTCTAAGGATTAATTATAATTATAGATAATTATGCTTTTGTGTAATTTAAATATTTGTTAATTATTTTTAAAATGGGCATCGTTTTCATTCAATGTGCCATTTGTCATTGGATTTCGTGAAAATCGATCAAACCTTTCAGATTTTATAAAATTTTCAAATTTTAAATTTTTCGTAAAAAAAATTACCAAATATATCTTAAATTGCATCATCTGCAAACATGCAGAGACTAAATTTTGTGCATTAATGGTATAGAGGACAAGCATGTTGGATATTGAGTTTGGTCAGAATCGATCGAGCACTGCAGTTTTTGCGAAATTTCGGATTTTTTTTTAATTTAGTTTTTGTGAGAAAAGTTTGTGAAGCTGTAACTGTTACAAACTTGAAACTATTCCGCCGCAAGTTTACCGCATATATGGTCAAGGGGGCAGCGATGTTTGATATTGAGTTAGAAAAGAATTACTTTGAGAGTTTCATTCCGCAGTATCTAGAGTGTTTTAAAAAGTTCAAAAATTATATTTCCATATAATGTATACGTATGTGTGTTTTTTTTTGTGTATTCCCATGTTTGTATGTGACATCACAAAAATTTAAATCGTTATGTTTTTCAAACGATTCAAGCGATCGTACGTTAGTTTTGAAAACAAGTTTGATAACATACCCACCTTCTATAACGCAAATTAAAAAAAAAAGTTTAATGTTCAAATTTAATGGAACGCTTCATTTTTCGAATAAATTTCGTGATTCCTTTGGTATCCGCGCTTTTCAGAATATTCAGCTAAAATTTGGCATACGAAAAAGTCAGAGACAACGATATTTAGTATACAAATTACGTGGAAATCGATCAAACCGTTCAGATTTTATGAAATTTTTAATTTTTAAAAATTGTAATTTTTTGAAAGAGGAGACATATTTCTGTAACCAACACAAATTCTGTGCATAGATAATCACGGAGACAAACATATTTGAGTATTGAGTTTTTCCAAAATCGATGAAATATTTGAGATTTTGCGGAATTTTGGATTCATCAAGAATTTTATTTATTCAACAAAAAAAATAACTTTTTGAGGACTGAGAAAAAATTAATAATCGATCATCAATAAGTATTTTCGAATTTTGAATAATATTAAGTATCCCAGGCAGGAAAGTATTGAAAAAATTGACAAATTGAACATTCGGTGACGAGTAATAAATGAGAAACCCGTGAAAATTGAAACGTGCTCATTCCTTTCTCATAACTTTTGCGCACTAAAAAAATGTCCTCTCTGAGGAAATCAGGTTTGAGAAAGCCACTTACTCATAGAGGCAGCTTTATAAATGTACAAAAATTATGAGGAAGCAATGTACGAGTTATGATTTGAACCATTTTGCATATTAATATCATGGAAAATAATATTAATAACGAGTACTTGTAACCATTTTCACAAACTTTACTGTAAATATGATACACTAGAAAAATGTGAGGTCTGCCTGGAAACGATCGAAAAATTACGAACCGGTTAAAGTATCGCGTAACTTTCCTATCGGATCGTATAAGCAATGTAACCACACACTTTGCATCGACGGGATATATCTTAACTCAGAGCTGCAGGTACGAGAGGGTGGAAATCTATTTCGCACAAGCGATACCGCCGCTACTGTTTTATATTTCAATAGGCCGAAGAGATTTACGCTCGTGTACGACAGCCTCCCCCGATACTAGGATACTCGCGGGGTTGTTAAATCTTTGTTGGATCCCCCTAGCCACATCTAACCGCGGTTATGCGTTTCGTATTCATAGTCTGAGGAAAAGTTGCTCCTAGAGCACGATAAAGCTTATACGGGCCATAAAGTAAGTCGAAGCAACCGCACGCCGGTGTTTATTTAGGTGGCTAAGGATATCGCGCGGTATTCTTTTCATGGATACATACTTTCGGATCTCAACGATTTCCGGAATGGTTGGCAATCCTACGGGAGGAATGGTCGCACGAAAACGTTAGAGGTCCCAATAAAGTTATCGACCGTGGTGCATTCTCTCTCGAACTCTGGTGGACGATAAACAAAACTGAATGCTCACGACGACCATCAGTTGCTACGTCAGGTTACAAATTTTCTCTGTAGAAGCGAAGAAAGGTCGCGCGGGTTCATAGGTCGGTACGTAACTGTGCATCGGTAATGGCAAGGAGTCCCAACTGCACGCTCGACGATGATAACACACGAAAGTCAAAACTGCATTATCCACAGTTAGCAAGTCGGGGAACCTTGCAACTACATATTTAAAACAAAGCGAAAAACAAAATAGCACTGCGATATCAGGCTGTGATGCTGACAATTTCAAACGTATCCAAATCCTCTGTCAAAACTCAATGATAATCGCAAATTTCCGTGTTTATTTTCAACGACTTTAAATTATCGATAATTTTACACTTATAAACTATGCTTTTCTCGAAGGCTTGTAATTTTTTACTGACAAATTGTTCTAACGCCTGCTCACCCGTTGCCTGTCACTTCCACACGTCAAAAATTATGCGGAAGGAAAAGAAATCTGCCAAGACAAAAGGCTGTGAACCAATCCCCGTGGCAATCGTGGGTTCATCATTATTTTCGCTCACCGTGATTCTACGATCATGAAATTTACTTTTTCGTTCGTAAACGAAACTTTGCAGATTCTTTGCGGCGTTGGTGGCCTCGATGGCACGGAAACAGCCGAGGCTGTTTCTCTAGCGATTCATTGTTCGGAAAACAATTTGCGGCCGTTTTTTTACGCGCCTGACACCGAAGTTTGTGGACTCGTCAATCACTTGACCAGAGAACCAGAAACTTCCAATATCCCGCGAAACGCACTTGTCGAGTCTGCAAGATTGGCAAGACCAACGATAAAATCTCTCTGCGAGTGCAAAGCCTGCACCGCCGAAGCTTTAATTATTCCCGGTGGCTATGGCGCCGCTCGTACCCTGTCCGTATTAATAAATCACTACTACATATATCCTGAAGATAACTTCTCGAATTAATTTTAAATTTGTGTAATTCGGTTGTAGAAGCGATTTCGCGACTAAGGGAGCCGATTGCGTTGTTCTTCCGGAACTTCAGAGGATCATGGAGGAATTCAACTGTGATAGAAAACCAATTGGTACACTCTGCATCGCCACGTCGTTGGTAGCGAGGGTCTTCAAAGGTGTTAGAGTAACCCTGGGGAAGGAAGGTGAGCTCTTGTTTCCTCGTGCTTGTTGAAAATCTTTAAAATGATGGCGCAAATGTTGCTTTTCAGACCCGAAGGAAGACTGGCCGTACGCCGAGGCGATAAAGCGAGTAAGGAAGATGGGTGCAAAGGTCGAGCTCAAGGACGTTACCGATGTGAGTTATTGCAAGACTTACAACGTTTTCAGCAATCCCGCGTGGTTGTACTCACCTGCAACTTACAGCGATATTCATCGGGGAATCGGCAATATGATATCCAAGATGAGGAAAAATATAGTACACTGACAGGAAAAAAAAAAAAAAATACACATTTAAACATGCAGCTACGGTATTCATGGATGAAGGAGAGTGCAGGAAAGTGATGGATTTACCAAAAAATATAGTTTATTCGTTTGCTTCTACGTGCCCCGCAGAGTCGGATGTAACGAACCACATTTATTTTACAGGCACTTTTTCGTTCTTATTCGTCTTTTATATTTATTTTCTCGCTTAAGATTATTAGTGCGTAAATACTATTCCGCTAGAAACTACAATAGTCAACAACAAATGAGATAACAATGCATCGAAATACGTGACGAAGATTCATACTCGGGTGTGATTAAAAAAAAAAAAAAAAAAAAAAAAAAAAATTAAAAGAAAAAATAGTCTTGTTATTTCGTTCTCTCTTGATTTTTCTTTATCAGCAGCACCGAAAGCACACAGAACTGGCCAGAATGCATTTTTTCAATCAGTATCTTCGCCACGAATTTCAATCGAGATGAATACCGTCGTACTGATTCTTGTCTTTTTTTTTTTCTTCATTCTTGTATTTGAGAATTAGATCGAAGACTCGTCCGAGTCGTAGAGGAAAAAAAAAAAATACTCACTTAACGACCACGAATAGGGATCAAAAGTGCCAATCAATCCTTTTCGACGGGACACGCAAAGTGTGCGTCTTTGTATTTTTTTTCCACACGAAATTATCAACTAAGTGAACTGCTGAAAAAAAATGAGTCTCTGATCTCTCGGTTGGGCTCTTCCGCTAGCGCATATCTCATCGATGTATACAGTACGAATGTCTTCCACTTCTTCGCACTTTTTTTTCTTTTCGTATATTCCATCGTCAGTTGAAAGCGTTTGGACAAAAAAAAAAAGAAAAACGAAAGAAGAAACTCTCAGACTTTGAGCCGAATTCCGTGCATAGGGGAAATCCCGACGAGCGCACTCTCGCGCATTTGCCCAAGGTACACTTTTTTGTTTGTTTGTAGCACAGCGAATTTAGTAGAAAATTAACCTCATGATGCTAGGATAACGTGTGACGTTCAGCTGAGAGCGAGCAGAGGCTCGACGGTCATGCGAGATTTTCGTGCTTTCTCATCGCGATATTTCTTCATCATGATGAGCTTCCTCTTGCCCTGACTGAGCTTCTTCGTCGGTAGTTCGGTGCTGGTTGTCGTTGCGCCATTCACATCGTCATACTCGTCCTCCTGTTCCTCGAGCATTCTCAGTGTCTCGATTATGTTGCGCGGCTCATTGGCACGTCCTTTCGTGCCATTTCTATTTGCATAAACGACCGATAAATGGGAAAAACTTGATTTCGGTGGTGCCGTAATGTCGGCAAAATCACGAAAATTTGCAAAAAAATCACCACCCCGAATCGGCTGAGGCTTTGGATTTCGGTAATAATTTGCACGGGCACGTGGAACATTAGCGGAATAATAAGGATTGTAGAGTGTCTCGTCGACGCTGTACTCCTCGTTCTCCTTCTCCTCGGGATAATACGTACCACCGCGTATAACGCCAAAATTACCGGAACCCAAAAGCGGATGCTGGGCGTCCTTGACGCTGGTCGCTGCTGTCTGATGTGCGTTGCGATCACGCTGAAAGTAGCCCAAGAAACGATTTGGTCTGTAGCGTTGTTGTTGCTGTTGCTCGTTGTGGGATAGCTTGTGATTGGCGAAAAGTTCGGCGAACGAGGGAAAGAAGTTTTGGCTGTCGGACTCGAGGCTCTTGTCGTCGAATTGACGTGCAACCGGTGCTTCGACGATTGCACCGTCCTGCCGCAATGTTGGCTCGGAAATTGTCGCGCTCACGCGTATCTCCTCACCGCTTGGATTTTTCTGGCTAACGCTGACGGACGAGGATGTCGCAATTTCGGTGCGCTCCGAGACGCTTTCGCGGGTCGATGCGTTGTTCGTCGTGCCAGCACCGTCAGGCTCCATATACATGTCCGAGTCATCTTGGTCGTCGTAGTCGTCAGCGTGGATCTCCGATGCCGAAGCCACAGAATCCTGCAAAAAAAAAGCAGGCAGCAGTGTGAATCTCGAAAGAATATAAAATACTCTTCTAGATATTCAATATATATTTCATAAAATTAACGAATTTTTGTGCTTTTTACAAAAGCTGGAATTCTCATTATTTGAGAAATTAGAGTCGTCAAAAGACACGTTTTTGGAAAATTCACAAGCTCATGAAATCTGAACCCTTTTACCCACTCTTACGAAATTCAACGATAATCTTCCTTTAATGATACTCTGATCAAGGAAAAAAATTAGCCATTTATCTCACAATATGTGGACAATAGAACTGTCAGAAACATTTTTTTGTTAATTGAAAATTTCATAATATCTGAAACCTTTCTCCAATATTCGCGAAATTTAATACGAACCTTTCATTAATGATACTTTATTCATGAAAAAATAAATTAACACAATATCTAAAAATTTGAAGAAATTAGAGCTGTCAGAGATTTTTTTTTATTCGAAATTTCATAAAACATGAACCGTTCAAGTGATTTTAGACGAATTTAATGCCGACCATGCTATGATCATATTCAATTCATGTAAAGAAATTTAGTACCATATCTCAAAATTTGCGAAAGCTAAAGCGATTAAAGACATCTTTCGAAAATGTCACTCTCGTGAAACACCTCAAGCGATTTTAATGAAAATATCGGTCCAGTCGTTCTCAAGATATAGCGGTTTGAATTTTTGAGTGCCAGCACAACCCCACACACACACGCATGTTCGGAATTTTTTCTAAATGTGATTGCTGGACGTTTTCTGCACATTTTAAGCACATTGGCATTCAAAACTGGAAATTTTTTTCTCAACATCACAAATCTTCCTCTATGAGGAAGCAAAAAAACAGTCCTTGCGTCTCCGTTCACACACTGTGATTATCTTAGTAAATGATAGTTCTTCCAAGGAGATGCAAAACATTCCAGCGCAAATTTTTCTTTTCTCTTCCATTGTGAATGTAATCCCATTGCAAAGATTATACGACGTGGACTTGATCAGTTTGAATATCACGAGGCATCATACAACTCTCAACGAGTCTCTGTATACGCGCGACTTACACGAAGAATCGCGTTGACCCGATTGCGAAACGCGAATCGTCACGACAGACGCCTAGCATTGTTATAAATGCTGTTAGGTCGCAGCTTTTTCTTCTCCGTTAGCTATAGGTAGATATTCAGGTTCCTATTCTACAACGCTGCGGGTATTCGAATGACCGCGTGCCTCTAACAATCGTGTCACTACGGTAATCATTGAGAAATTCATCCGGATTTCAAGACGCGCGACGGCAATAATTTCATCTGGCTCCACGGGATAGTGGGCCTCATTGCCACATGGTAGTATCGGGTATATGACATCTCGATCTTGCGTATCGTGGTAAATCGTATTTCGGAAACTTTTGACGTATTGCGCGATTGACTTTCACGCTGACGTAGATTCGCCTATACGGTTCAACGGAGTCCTCTCTCTTTTTATTAAATTATAATTACACATACACGATATTGTCTATCTTCGATCACATACACGATATTGTCTATCTTCAAAATCTATGTCGTTCGAGACTTTTCGTCCTTTCGCACGTCCGAGAAAAAAAAATCGTTTAAATCTACGTAGATCAAATTTAGATCCATGTATTGACTTTTTCGATTTACGTAGAACTAAATTTTGAAAAATCACCTACTCACCTAGATCTCGGTTAGATCCACCCAGATCTGAGTAAATCTGCTGAGATTTCAGTATATAAACGGTGACCTGATAAACAAAAGTGTTTGAACATTTGATCCACTGAAATGTACGTAAATCTATATAAGCGTTATATACCGCAGATCTAGGTGGGTCCACGATTTTCCGAAATTTAGATCTCCGTAGATAAAATTGTATATCTTAAAAAATAACTACGTAGATCTTATCAATTTTAAATCTATATACGATCTAAACAATATTTTTAAATCTGCTTTCTCTTATTTACATTTATAGCCCAATGTGCCCAGTACGGTGTCTCTCATTTCTAAAGACTGGAAAAACTATCACAAAAAAAAATTGAGTAAATTCATTATTCCTTTTAATGTATTTTCTTAATTATTACGTCGGGTATCACGATTATCTTCATATACTGGAACGACGAAATTAAAAAAAAAACGCGTATCTAGTCGCCTAAAGGACTCGAACGATTGGGCCAGAAATAGAAAAGATTGCAGGTCCGAAATATCAATTAAAAAAAAAACTTCTGCTGTGTTAATTAGATGATGGGTTTCAGAAGAAAGTCAAAATGATCAACATTTCACAGATGGAACCAGTTGTGCGAGTTTAACAGCATGCTCGGTATGACGTGGTGTTACGTCTATCGAACATCCTAACATCTAATGCGCGTTGTACGAAACGTATAAAATAAAATTCATGGAGAAACACAGAAACGCGTAAATACACACACACGCACACATACATGTGCGCGCACGCGCACAAAATACATAGAAATAGCGGAGCTCAAGTTCTCTTTGCTTGGATCAATTAATGAATGGCGTGTGTAGACAGCTCGGCGTTCACTTTCGAATCTATAACGCATCAATTAAGTGAGTCAGTGAGTGGGGCGATCGATTAAATCGCTCTGGTAGCGCAACGTCAGCGAAGAAACGATGGATCTCATTGCAGCATGAAAAATTGTGTATTTGTGGCATAGAGCTATTCGGCATCAGACAGTGATTGGCATGATCTCACTGGAGCGTCGCATAAGACGCCTTTATCACAGAAGAAACGTTCATACAATATAAAAATCAATACGATGTCTTATAATTAAAGAACCTCTTAAAGAAAAGAAATAGATAAAGCCACGCCGATCCATGGGTTTTTCCCATAATTTCTTTAGCAATTAAATTTTTCGCATTCCAGTTCGTCGTGGCAAAACTTGAAGAGCAGATGTACAATAACTGCTCATAAAAACATCAAATATATATTCTGTGAGGTCCCAACTCAGTAAGTCCCGAAAATAAATCCAGTCATTCTTGCCAAAAAAGTAGGTTCATAATGCAATCTTCTACAGAATTGATTTTGCTTTTGAAAAAGGTTCAGGGATGTCCCTTGACGGTAAATTCAAATTTACGGGACGCGGTGGAGTCAAGCTTCAGCCACCATCTTGTAAAATACGTTTTATCAAATATATCTTGTGAACCGTGCATCGTACGAGAAAAATTGTAGAAACCATTTTTGTAGATAATTCAATTATCTACAACTTTTATCTGAATTTTTTTTCCTTCATAATGTATGGTTTTTGATTCATAGTATATGGCAAACTTTTCCCAACATCAACGTTTTTACTGTTACATTAACCGTTAACTATACATTTAGCAAGGCCACGTTTGGAAAAGTTTTCCACGCTATAAATAAAAAACCATGCACTGTACAGAAAAAATTTTTCAATAAAAGTTGTAGAGAATTTTATCATCTATAAAAAACATTTTAACTATTTTTGTTGTATGATGCACAGTTTACGAGAAATTTAATAAAACGTGTTATCAACGATGGCGGCTGAAGCTCAACCCCCCGCATCTTGTCAACTTGAATTTTCACTCAGGGAACAACCCTGAAACTTTTCCAAAAGCAAAATAAATTCTGTAGATTGCAGAAAAAATAGCTAGAATGACTGGACTAATCCTGAACCTGGGTTTATTAGTTTGTTGACGGTTTATTAGTTTATTTTATCGAAGCTGAAAGGATTCTCTAAAAAACTTTCTATTTATTTATCGATTTACTATCTTTATCGTGTAGCCAGCGAATCTTCGAGAAATTTGCTGCGACGTGCGCACAACCCCACCACTGTTATACTTTCTCAAGCTTTTTCGATTTATTAAAGATTGTCCAAGGCTAGACTTCCTTTAGCTCCCAACAAAAAAAGATACTCGGAGAGCTCAATTATCAAATTCGTTCATGCATTGACTCAGTGCTACTCAGTGATTTATATTTAAAAAACTATTTCATCATCGTCATCAACGATTATATTACATTGCGTAAACATTCATCTAAAGAAACATCGGCGTTATTTTAATTAATAGCGACGGAAGTCCTTGTCATTCGCGGTTTCGACCAAACCTTACGCGAACGAGATGTACGACCCCATTTCGACTTGAGTGTTAAGCGAGTCATATCGCGAGACTGGATAAAACACTAACCTTACAACATCGAATCTTGAGCTTAATAGAATGCAAATAAAATTATGCGGAACTGTCCGAGTGACTGTTAATTTTTTTCGTCGGTTTGAGATGTACAATCACTGAACGATTTGAATTCATGCAGACATCGATAGAGTGCATATTCTATGAGGGAAGCGTATCTTCGGGAGCTGTCACTTTCGTTTGGCAAGATCGATCGATGTCTAGACGCATTTCAGCTCGCTCCATTAAGGCTTTGAACACTGCAGAAGTGATTTTCTCTCGTCGAGTATGTATATATACAGATATACACACTCGGCGAGAGAAAGAGACGTTATTATTGCGTGATTGCGGGACGCAAATTAGTCTCGCACCGTTTGTACTGGCTATAATACACGCTCGGGCTATCTCTCTATCCCTGTACATATGAAGATTATTATATTAACGCTTGGACGCTCGTGCCGCATTCACTCTTTCCCTCTTCCCCGTGGTCCATTAGCTTCTTGATCACAGACGGACTTTACGTGAAAACCAGCGGACTCGCGGTTATCATCCGATGAGCCGACTACGCGCATGCAACTCCGTGCATTCGGTACGTACCGCGATGTTTTCATCGCGCATGAATTATATATGAATTAAGGGCAATCAGCGAACGAAACTCATCGAGCAGGTTTTCACGATGAACGATTCTTTTTCGTCTCTCTATCACGTACTCGTACACGTGAATTCACGATACATACTATATATATATGCGTGTGCGCGAATCATCATCTATATGCGAACGAGAGAGGGGGAAACATCGTGGGATGTGTACACGTATAGTTGAGATTACCGAGATGATCGACCGTCCGCGAGCTGTTGTGATACGTGAAATCGCGGGAAAATCGATTTTACCATATCGCTTGCATCTCTCGTCTTTAATTGCTGATCGTGCATTGAATTTCCCGTGTCAGAATCGTAGGGGAATTCATCATAATCGTTATGGAAAGTTGCGCGATCCACGTGTGTGTATAACGCACGGCGGGTGGGGGACTTAAGCCATTTTCAAGTGAGCACGTATGAATATGTAATTGCACTTTGTGTATCATCTTTCGAGTTATGTAAAAGCGAAATTATTCAAGAAATGTATATTTAGACAGAGAGAGAGAGAGAGAGAGAGATAGAGAGAGAGAGAGAGAGAGAGAGAGAGAGAGAGAGAGAGGATAATACTTATTATGTTAGACTGGTTGCATTCGACAATTTAATTTTCAAGCTCGTAATATATTTGTCATTACCTCGCCCGGATTCGTTCAAATTATCTGCAGAAAAAAAAATAATAATTTTTCTGATTCGTATAAATGTTTCACGAGGCAAATGAAATTCATATCAAGAGAATAAAATTGAATTTCAAGCAACGCAATTTATCACACCGGACACTTGAATCGAACGTGTACGGTTTGCGGGTTAAATAAATTTGATCGGAGTGAAATAAATTTTTCATCTCCCTTCGGTGATTCGGCATTTAAGCACAGACGAGTCTATGGGAATAATTCACGGATTCACTGGTAGCCGTGGATTTTTTGTTTGTTTTACTACCGAATCGAAAACGAGAGAACAAGCGATACACGACTCAAGTAGATCCTTCATGGAATACGTAGTGCAATCGAGATTATAAATTGCCATCGCGATCACACAATTTGCAATGTACGGTCTCACGATCGGCGATGTAGCAACACCGTGAGTCTTCTCGAACAGTTAGGATATGCATAGACGTTTGTACTATATGTATATGGATATATATATGCGTTTATAATAGTCCTGGATAACCGATGGGTACATAATATAATGCTTGCACACTTTTCGCGAGCCGTGAATCTCTCGCGAGACAGCCGCCGTATCTTAAGCCTGATCCCATATCACTGATTCCTCGATATGGGTTTGACACAGCTTTTAAATCGACGCTAAGTACCCCGAATGTCAGGCAAAACGTATAAATCCGCCACGGAAAGGAGCATTCGCGACCCCGATAGAATCCTCTCTCGGCATTTCGGTATGCATTTCGAGCTTTCTTGGTCCAATCGATGGTCGCTGTCATTGTGACTCAAGCTGTAGACTCAGAGATGAACCTTTTCGACAATATTCAGGGGCGGAGGGGGGGGGGCATTGTACGAACATTGTCACAACGAACGACTCCAAACTGTCATCCTCTCAGATTCTTCTCGAATTATGTGAAATTGTTATGTCACTTACAAGTAAGTGTGTCAGCTAATAATTGCGAAAATATTTCTTTTATAAAACTGATGGTTTTGATTTTAAATAAAGCGGTGGTTAAAAAAAAAATGCTCTTACACAAAATATCAAATTTTCACAAAGTTTGAACAGACGGTGAGAAACTTATGGGTCGCTCGATTTGACATGGTTCATGTTTATTTAATTTATATATGCATTCACACCTGTGGTGGATATACTCAACCCAGACCGTGACTAAATATACACGTATGTAACAGAAGTCACGGTTAATTCGAAAATGTTTCGCTAACCTCGTGAACAGCAGCGTCCTCGGGTACCGGAGCTCCATCTGCAACAAAGAAAAAAGAACCTCTTAAGTTCTCGGTTTCATGTGGATACCAGCGCGGTATCGGCAGCATTTCAACGAAAAATGATTAAAAACAAATTTTCAACTTGACAATGAATCGTTTAACTTTGAAAAAATGTTGAAATATTTATTCTTTTGTCATACTTCTACATAATCATTCGGTTATTAAAGTAATTTAAATGATATTTCATTCGAACAGGATCCATCTCTGGTAGACACGGAATAGTTACCATGGATGTAAATAATTATCACGATTAAGAAGCTCAAATGGTGAGAGAACCGAGTACAAATAAGCATATCCTAGAGCGCAGAATCGCAACTTAGAACAAAATTTATAACGTAAGTGAATCTTAAGTTGAACCTTCTTGCATAACTTCATGAAACTTAAAATCGAACAAAAAAAAGTTGATTTTCGATCTAGAATTGCAATATGAGGCCTACTACGCCAATTTGTCGTACCTCTTAGGTGTAACAAAAAATTAGCCAGGCTCAAGAAATCTCATTACAATTGGTGGGTACAACTTTAAGTATAAAATGATCAGATAAATGAGCAGCAAAACGAAATGATTTTTTCACAATGTTTAGCCCTCGCTGCGTCAAAATCAGGTTTTAAGTATGAGTTAAATTTGAAATTCTATCTCAAATATAAACTTAATTTCAAATTTGAGATCGACTTCAGTTCCAAAATTTGGATCTTACCTTACGAAATATGTCTATCAATTTGTGAAAAATATAATAAAAGAATGAATATGAATGCACCACATCGTAATGATCGAATCTTGTTGATTGAAAACACTCTTTGTACGTTTCAGATACTCTGTGCGTTCATCGCTAAGCAACTGCGATGATGTTCGTTGTTTGCAAGCAGCAGCCATTTGTTTATAAAGTCATATCTAACTCAGCAACATCAATTGAAATCCTTTTGTTGCTGAAGCGGCGTACAAAATAATCTGTCACCAATCAAGAACAAAGCATTCCTTGTAGATTGTTCTTAAAAAAAAAAACTCCTACGAATAAATGTTTTGCGGATTATTGAAAAAAATTAAACTAAGCTTGTATACATTCATAACTATTAATTTTCTGCCCATCAAGTACATATTTTCTTCAACATTCTTAACATCACTTTTCTTGTCATAAATGTCTGCAAAAAACTCTTCGATTTTTAGAGCGCGCTTGGCCTGTCTTTACCGTGACGAAGCCTCCTCAGACAGAAGAGATAAAATAAAAATAAAAATAACCTTTCGCAATGAATAACAATCGAAAATTTTAGATTAGGTTCGTAAGTGGTTTGAATATATTCTGCGTGAGCTCCGTCACTGGATTCAATATCATTCATAAAAACTGCCTTAATCGAAAGGGCTGATCACTTTCAACAAAAGCGAGTTATTGCTCTCGAGTCTTGAGAAAGATTTTTTAAAAACAAGTAACGCACGCTACGTGCAATTTGATAAATTTGCTATTCCTGTTTGGTGAAGGATACCGCAATGCCACTAAATATACCGCTTGATAAAAGCAGAGTTCAATGTGGCAGTAGGTAATCAGAGGTCTATCGAAGCTCTTAAGGTTCCACTCGCACCGAATCACCGTTGGTGCGTTATCTGGTATAAATTTAAAAAAATGAAAAGAACGAGTGAAAAAAAAGAGAAATCTGAGAAGGAACTGGAACCCTGAAAACAGGATATCCAAGGAAAGAAAGTGCGTCGAAATTCTTGAGGAGTGCGCTAAGCCATCAACAGGCCCACCAGCGCACCACAGGTGGATCAGTCCAGTACAGAAATCGTTTGCCTGGATCCTGCCTCTCGTAAAGTTCTCTCGCAACGACTGCGTGGACACATGCATACGATAATCGTTGTTTTTTTTTTTTTCGATCAAGAAGCAGAAAAGAAGTTAAAGGACTCGTTTACCTTGGAATAAATAATAAATAATTCTTCCTGTAGAGATGGTTTCTTCGACAAGAATTTTTGTACGCAGGACTATATCGTGTCGCATTGCCTCTATGGTATCATGAATAATCCCTTCGAGAGTTCTTAGTGTGAGCTATACGAAAAAAGAAAAAATACATTCACACTTATTTCAATAATGTGATTGTCAAATGTCTGGACTCTGAGTAGAAATGCTTGAAATAAACTTTTTCTCGCATAATGAGGTTACTTGGAAAGTACACTATAGTTTTTTATTCTCTGTGAAAGACACACATGCACACACGCATAAAAACTATCCCTTTCTCTGGAGTGACTGTCGAATCCCTTTCTTCCATTCTCCCTCATTATTAATTAGTTCGAATCCACGGGTATGTCGCAGCACGAGAGGAATCCGTGCAGATAATCACCGCTATAGTCTCTCTCCCTCGTTTCTCAGCTCGCAAGTCTCGTACTGTGGTTAACGATTAATTACGTCCACGCTGAGTACACAAACTGTCTTTATGCACCTATGTATATGTATAATATGCTGTATTATATATTTCCCTACTGTTGCACCGGTGTAAACTCACGGGAGTTTAAGTTCCTCCCTCTTATAACGAGGGAGAAAGTCAATTACATCGAGGGACGAGTACGGTTTATATCACTATATAGCGAAAAACTCGCGGACATTGGACGTTTGGCGAGAACGAGAGAAGTCTCCCGAGATTATTGCTCGATTCTCTTTTCAACCTATATATATGTAGAGACTCGACGAAGCGATACACACCCGTTCTACTCCCCATGCATTCGTTTCAATTGCCGATTACCACCGTGACTTCTGTATATATATGATACACAGCATCGTGCACCTGCTGTCTCGTGAGTCTCCGCTCGTTGGATCATTACGTTTTATCATAAAACGACAGAACACTTCCGACGTTTAGATTTTTGTCACGTGGGTTTTTGCGAAGAATTTTTATTTTCGAGTGAAAAGTTCATCTTCGTTGACAGCATACAATTTCAAGATGAAAAGACTCGACACATCGCAAACGATTAGATTTTATCCCGTGATTAGCAGAAAAAAAACTCTCCATCGACATAGAAAGTTATGTTTTTATCGAAAACAGTCTGCATATATTTATAAAACTATATGTGTGTATCAGATGCTAACACTCGAAAGTGCACAACCAGAATCACTTTACGTGGTAATTCGAGTGAGTTGAGCCCTATAGTTTGCCAGCAGCAGTCGATGTATCCCGTAATAAGCATACGGAAAGTTTGACTGGTATATATATCTCTTCATTTTTCTCCAAAAGGTTTTATGTGGAAGGAAGCTCTAGAGACTCACTTCCGCCCTGAGTTTCATAGTGTTTTTTTTTTTTCGCAGCCAGTACTTTCGCGCTTGGCCGATCTACCGAATCACTTTCGTTTCGTGTTTCTTCTCGCCGCGATCTCTCGGAGAGAACAGAAGGCCATTTTCTTCCGATTGAGGGGGGCCCAATATTTGTTTTTTCTCATCATCGCCTCCATTAAAAGTGACTGTGTAACGATAAACTTTCGAAGCAATTGAACCTATATAAAATCTGACGAAGAAATTAAGTTGGCGAACGAATGATTTTCTACTCTGTGAGTCTATTGAAATCATATAAATTTTGTGTGGCCCAGATAAAGTTTGCTTAAAATTTCTTTCAGCACATTTTACTCGGTCTCCACATTCTCTTTTTGCTTCCTCACACAGAGGCAACTTTGTTTTCGTAAATTTTTCTATGCAAATGGGTTCTATAAATACCAAAAAACGCGGATTTTTTTTCAGTTTTGTTACGACAGGCACACATTCGCGCACAGAGAGAGAGAGAGAGAGAGAGAGACATCCATCACCAGTTTTTTTTTCTTCTGAATATGACTTGACGATTTTAAACATTCTAGCATTTATCACGATTTTTTTTCATGAAAGAAAAGCTGTATTTCTATGGAGACGAAAAAAGTTGTGAATGCAAACTTGAATATTTTTTTCTGATCGTTTTTTCGCATTCTAAAACTTCCACTCTGATGAAGCCAAAAATGAGAATAAGCCACTAACTCAAAGAGCGAGATTTGCGAGTTGGAAAAAAAGATGAGGAAGCAGTATTATTATTATTTTTTTTAAATTTATTAGTGTATTCTATTTGATATCTTTTCAGGTTTTTTAGACTCTTTCGCAGCTACTGTTCGCATTTGCACGTGGGCACAAAGAAACTCCAAAAATCCTAATCGTTAAAATTGGCTCTATATCATACTGACTTTCAATTATTGTATTGCCATTGTAAATTCAAAAAAAGGCCTCCCACTCAAATACCGGTGCCCAAGCAAGTGTACGGCTATAAGTGGTCACCCATCTCAGTACTGAATGGGGCCAATATTGTTTAACTTAAAAGACCGCCGAAGCCATACGCACCAACCAACGAAGCACTATACGAAAGTTCCGATTTGCACATTTGTTTCTCAAATTCCTTTGATTAATAGTCAAGAATGATTGTTTTTTACTTGGAACTTTTACTTGTTTTTTACACCTGGAAATTTTGCACGAAAATCCAAGCCCCAGGATATGGACTCGTCAACATCGCTCGCTTGGGCACGGTTATCCGGCGTTTGTACATCTTTCACGCACCGGCAATTATCGATCGCGAGAATTAGTAATGTGTCGCACGAATTGGCAATTTATCCAAGTACGAAATATATGCGACAGGGCTCTGCGTGCTGGCGTAATTTATCGCATGCTTATATGTCTCTCTCTCTCTCTCTCTCTCTCTCTCTCTCTCTCTCTCTCTCTCTCTCTCTCTCTCTCTCTCTCTCTCTCTCTCTCTCTCTCTCTCTTCTCCCTCTGTCTCTGTCTCTCTCTCACTGTCGTGATCCGAATGTTGGATCGTCGCGAATCCCTCGTCGTATACGTTTCGCTAATTTCAAAGTGTTGTGTTTATTGCACTTAGCAGGATCTATTACGGCAGAAACGACATTGTAGATTGCTCTTTAAAAATTCTTAAAATCACGATCTCCATGTAAGCTGTTGCGTCGATGCACAATTTTACCAAAGCAGTATATATAGGTATTATCATTATTCAAATGAAGTGCATTTATTTAAGCGTTGTATTAATTTGTGATGTTAAATAAATTTCAAGTCAATCGGTCAACGTCAATAATCGTAAGGTGTGGAAAAAATATTGATTCAACAAAATGCATGAATGCACTTGCATCAAGCGGGATTTAAAACATCCTTTTTGTATATATATATATTCAGTGGGAGTTTGTACCATTTAGGCTGTGCCCCTTCAAACTGCAACAGAAAACAAGCCTAACCCTAACAGACTAAAACCTCGGGTCTTTTAATTGACCCCAGCTCAACCTAACACTCTTGTACACGGTAACAACGAGATATTTATATAATACAAAAAGAGAGACAGAGGGAGAGAAAGAAAGATGTTACATAAATTTCATAGAAAAAAGTCTATCATCTCGGGAGACTACCCTGAGAATACAGTCTCTTACAATAGCGATAATTCAGACTCGCGAAGCGATAACGACGATCGACTTCGTGACTCAGCTAGGAAAATTAGTATTGATTTTTTTTCTCGATAGATTGCGAGTGTGAGATCGTATGCCGAGAAACGTCTCTGGTCTCCCTCTCGAAAATCATTGCTTAGCCAACGCTTATTTTACGATGATCTCGAAATACTCTTCACACATCTTTTAGAATAGAAGGCGAACAATAGTTTAATGGATCGACGGCGTCGTCAATTATGTTCAGTCTTGCACAGCGTGTGTTGCACGTATATAATAACGTCATGAACAATATTGCGGCATAGTTGCGTTGCCCGGATTGTCTTGAGGAAAACGCTGAAGTACACTTTTGCCATCCCATCATCGTCATCATTGCATCGTTCTCTTTACATCTCTCTCTCTCTCTCTCTCTCTCTCTCTCTCCCTCTTTCTGTTTCTTTCTTCATCTGTCTGCTTTTATCTTGAGTGACTGGATAGCACACGCCTCGAGGTCTTTTGAAATTGTAATTGGTACACAGTCCATGAACGACATAATCGAATAGCGAATAAACAGACCGGATTCTTATATGGTGGTCTCTGCCCTAGAGCGATCTACGTATCAACGTAGACGAGGAAGTGATTTGAATCGATCTCGTGTAAACTGTGCGTCGTTTGTCTTTTAACTGTCTTTCTCGTCCTCCTTCCCCCCCGCCCCTGCTCTTTTTGTCGCAATTCTATGTTCCCGATTAAGAGAGAGAGAGAGAGAGAGAGAGAGAGAGAGAGAGAGAGAGAGAGCAATTGGTATCGACGTGTCGTTAAAAACAAACGTGAATTTATCTTCATACACGCGCCGGAAAAACTTCACGAGGAATCGATCTCTACTCGTCGAAACTATCAGCCACGAGGAATCACGTACTTCCTGTACAGTTTTCTCTTTTTTTCTCTCCCATAATCATCCCTTTGACTTTTACCTTCTGATAGTATTCTCCGTCAGTGCTGAAGCACGTGGCGAACAAGAAAAAAAAAAGAAAAAAAACGAAAAGATACAGATCCTATATAAAACAGCCAATTTGTAACGGCATAACGCGCGCGCTTCAAGCTCTGTAATTCGCGGAAGGGAAAACTGACTCTGACGGGTTTCGAGCAGCGTCGGCAAAAAGACATTCGAACCCTTGTGGCTATGCGACGATATATTTATGTGTGCGCATCAGCCGAGGAGTGGCAAGTCATCGGAGGAGTATCGCGCGATATTCAGGAAGCGCCACCAGTTCGCGCATCAATATCGTTAACGAGACAGCACGGACATTGTGCTCGATGGCCTGAGACTCGGGCATTCGTGCATGCAGATATGCAAGAGAGCTTCTTAAAAACTCTTCTCATGTAACTCTGTCGTCATGACGCAGGAGAATGTATTACTCGTTGGATATAAATGTACCATGGCAAACGGAAAATATCTCTCGTATACAATCGCCTCGTCCGATCATTCACCAACAGAGAGCCAGAAGCCCGTGGAGAGTTTGCACGTTTCAGCAGTAGCGATGAAAGAGCTTTTTCGTTCTACAGTGAGGAACGCTCAATATTAATTTCATTGTGCATAATCGCATCCCCCGTAGCGGGATAAGATAAGGCAATTTCGTGAATCCAAAATAATTTAATCGCTGACACTTTTTCGCTTCCTCATAGGGGCAGCTTTTTTTTTGTTAAATTTTTTAATGTTAGTTTTATTTAGATTCTTTTTCTATCGCTAACAAAGATGCCTTTATATGAGAAAGCCAAAATTCAAAAACTCATTCGGTCATAGAGGAAGTTATTATGAGCGAGGCGAGAGAAGCGTTATAAAACTTCAAAAATTACAAGGAAGTGATGTGCAAGTTTCAGTTAGAAACTTTTTTTTTTATAGTGCCAGTTCCAGATCGCGTTAACGACTATTTTATCAAGAAAAATCATCTCTCTACGAGCTTGATTGGAAAACTAATCTATTCAGGTACCAAAGAACTGGATTCAATCAATAATCAATTTGCTCACGAAACTCTTCGTTTTCAATCGATCACGTAAAAAAAAAAAGTGAGATTGTGGGATATTTGGCAAAGGCATTTCGAATTACCGATTACCTGAGTTTAGCCAGTTTACATTGCAATCGCAATCTGCGATCAGGGCTCTGCTATGAGTGTTGAAGTACTAGCGGTAAAATATAGCCAACTGGGCCAAGTTTTCTGCAGTTTCCTTGTGCCCTCGTATAAATGCTATACAGTAGTGCATTTAGACAAGATAGACTGCGAACAACACTTCGGGGGAGTCTCGAGGAATTAAATCGAAAGTGACAAGGGAAATAAGACGTAAAAACCTGAAAAGTTATATAATGGAAATACTGATTTAGAAAAAAAATTAATACTTTGCGAGTTTGAAATTATTCTGTCAAAGCTTCTCATCAATCGAATGAAACACACTCTATAACGATTTCCCTCGTGACGAAATTATTAATTTTATAAATATGCTCATTAATTAAAAATATTATAATGATAATAATATTAATTATTACCGTCATTATTGATGATAACGATATCATGGTGAAATGTTTTTATTGTCTAATTTCTATCTCGCATTTACGTTTAAAACATTGCCAATCCCGAAGGCTACGACTCTATTGTCAGGAATAGCGCTCGATGTATAGTATAAATTTGTGAACGCGGTCGGTTATAAAAACATTCGAATTATCAGAGTATTGAGTACATAACGATTTGCGATGATTTCTTTATGAAACCATTGCAGAAAGTAATTTATATGATGAGTCATAATTACAAATATATTCGTTACGCATTTTACCTACACCACAGTTCATGATTAGTTTGCCAATCCGATTTCTCTGTTATACCAGTATATGTACATGTTATACGCGGTACAGTTCAGTCGGGTCGAACTAGGAAATGGTTTTACACGCTCCGCACAATAATCAAAATAACCGATAATTCTTTCACATTTTCACAAACGATTTCTATGTATATGAGAGAGCAAACTATACATATAGATTGTTCTCCGCGATGTAGATAAAATTACGTATAGTCACTTTAAATACGATTTGGTTTGACACACATTTTCGGGTTATCAGACTTATAACTGTTTCGAACACATTTCACGATTTTACGACAAATTCCATCTAAAGCCTTCTTCACATCCCATTTTTAGAAAGTGATCGCACGGAATCGATTACCGCTTATTTTCATAGCTATCGTTCGAATAAAAAATTTCCTAAAAAACACATTCAACATTGTCGTATTTACATCGATACATCACATTTTGCTGGTACATAGCGTGTAACGATTCTCAACAATTTTCTTCGAGTAAATCGTGCAATCGAAACTTGGGAATGTTCCAAGATGCCGCGGAGGACGATCGTGGGAGTTGGCTTAGAATCCGTTTGACCCAAAGATCGCGGCCACACCTTGCACAAGATGTTGCTACACACGAAACTGATTTCCGAGCATAATTCTATGCCGATCCAGTGAGAAAACTTGGATTGTACGATTAGGCAGCTCTTCTAATGCCATCTCCTTCACATTTCGTAAATACAAGAAATGATATTTTTCGACGAGAAGAGAGTGAAAGCACATGTAGAAAAGTATCGATCGGTGTGGCGAACTGCTCGAAAGCAAAAGCAAAGATCAAACTTTCATTTGACACCAGTGGCTCCATGCATTCGCATCTGAATACGTACATACATTATATACGCACGCACGTGTGTGCGCGCGCGCGCGCGTGTGTGTGTGTGTAGTGACACACAGTACGCTTAAGAACCGAAAGTCAATCGGGATTATAACTTTCTCCCGAAGGGAAGAAGCATCAGTTCTTGCAGTCGCCATCCGCCTTTTGCCCGGTATGCGCTTAATATTTCCTTTTAATACCTCCACGCTCGTAAAGTACATTCCCAGATATATTCATTTCAGCTGCCCTCGCGGCTCTCCATACTTATGCATAGCAGATACGCGCAAGCTACAACATGCATAATACATTTATGTATGTTACACGTAACCGAGCGTACCGTTGCGTATAACTGTGAGAGTTTAAACGATTCTCAATCAAACGCATAATCAAGCCCGTTAAATTGGCGTTTTTTTCGACGATTATCACTCGGATTATGAGCGACGAATCTTGTAAAACGATCGACGAGCTTTCGTTGAAGAAAAAGCAATGAGGTGATTTAACATCAAACAACTTTTATGATGACTCACATAATTTCATGAGTTTTCCGACTTTTCATTCTAAAATCCGTTTGTGTGTTCTCTCTAGTTTGTAGCTTAATGATTGAGATGGAGAATCTATTAGCTTAAAGTTCGGAAAAAATTAATTGCCTTTACTGGGACAGATTTTAAAAAATTATTCGGAAACGAACGAAAGATCATTGTCCCCTCGAAGGCTCGATCGCAATACTTTTTGCCGAGTTTTTTGAATTGATAATGATCGCTTGGCGATGATTTTTGAATCATAGGTATGAAGATAGCGCGATCGAGCATACAGTGAAGATTGAAGACTGTACGTCTGACCCAGATCAGAACTGACCACCGACCGATGATCGATCGCCTACGTTTCACGCTTCTGACGCTCGAGATCGGTGGCCTTGACAATGTGCGACCATTGGCACTGGACTCTTGTTCCTTTTCCTTCCATCATAAGGTATCTGGGTCTCACTCACGCTCTCTCTCTCTCTCTCTCTCTCTCTCTCTCTCTCTCTCTCTCTCTCTCGTTCCTTCTCTCTCATTATTTCTCTCTTGATCATCTGATCGCCTCAGAAACCACGAAGGTAGGCGTTCCGAGTTGTTTATATAGGTATTATAATGATGCGTTTGCGCGATCGTTCGCGAACGATCAGGCTTACCTGAACGTGAGTTCGTTGGCACTCTCGTGAGGGCAATTCGCGACGGGAATCTTGGACAACAAAGATAAAGGATCAGTTTGAAAACCCGTTCTTAATCCCACGCCCGAAATTCTCGACAAAATTCTATTCTTGGCTCGCGAACGACGAGAGAAAAGACAAAGAACTGCATTGTAAAGTATGTATGGGATTTTTTTGTATGCAAAAAGGAAGATGCATATTAATTTAAAGTGAATTATCAATTACTAATTATTTCTTATTAATTATTAATTAACTCTTCATCCTTCATTTTACTCCACGATCTATTATTATTTATTTTTATTAATTATTCACGATGGTCAATTATAAATGCAGTAATTATTTGTTTATTGGTTCGTTCCAACCGTATAACTTCTTCAGCCTTTTACTATCCCTCTCTCTCGTTCTCTCTTTCTCTTTCTTTCTCCCCGTCTCTTCTTATGACACTGTCAGTCCTTTTTCACTCCGCCACCATCAATTATTATTAGCAATTTACATTAGTTATACATTATCATCATATTAATTAAGCTCATGCGCGCATAATACTTGTTTGGAATTTGATGCATTCACTTGGAAATATTGTATTAATAACGACGCGGGGATTCACGAAGCAACGAGAGCGAAACGACGAGCCACGTTGCTTAATCGAATGAACTCATTAATATCAATCCAACCATACTCAACTATATATGCACTATACATTCTCCCTTCACGAGATGCTAATAATTCTTCGTAGCATAAACGTACATTATGGATAACCAAAGTATACACGCATCACAACTGGAAGACAGCATGAAAATCGTAGCAGCCACGGTGATTAGAGAGTTGCGTTGCGGAATCTCGCGTGATAGCGATATTGAACTGAACGGGGTCCGTATACCTAGTCAGGGGTTCGAAAAAGTGGATTTTTAAGATTTTTTCTTATCGCAAGCATCTAATTGTTCAAAAGTTTCGTATTTGAAAAAGTAACATTTGAAGAATACTGAATAGTTTTTTTCGTGCAAAAATATTTATTTTTCGGGAAGTTACATACAGCCGATTTTCAGGAAGTGCTTCGTGAAAAATACTTTTCGCGATGAACACTGCCGTTCAGAACCAGGATATTCAAAATTAAACAAAAAAAAAACCAAACCATGCAATTTTGTTAGTATATATCAGTTTATCACCTGATTATAATCGATGGAATTTTCGAAATCTTAAGTTTGAACAAAATGGCGGGTGTGCTCTCGTTCATCAAAACGGAAACGTACGTCAGAAAAAATAGTACGATTAAATACCAGATTTTGATATCCAAAAAAGTACAAAAAGTTTTATAAAGATCGATGCGGTAGTTCTTGAAATATTTCGTTCCCCATATAATTATGAAAACGTACTTCCCAGATATCGGCTATAACTTCCTAACAAATGAATGTTTTTTCTCGAAAAAATTTCTGGACTTTCTTCAAATGTTACTTTTTCAAATAACAAAACTTCTGGACAAATTTATGCCTCATTATTTTTCAAAAAAACATTTTTCACAAATTCGTTTTTTCGGCCTCCTAATCAGGTATAATCTCTTAAACGCAATATATTCGTAACGATTGATCGTGGCGAGCTCACGTCATGATCCAATTAATCGTCATAGCGATACAAATAATTTTTTTTTCGTTGAAACGCAAAACGCTCACGACTTTTATCATTCGATTCCCAGCCGAGATTTCGTTTGTACGTATATATATATGAGACATTCCACGTCAACTCAGCCACCCCGTTTTTTTTATTGTCTCGAAAAAATTATTCAGTATGGGCATTTCAAAGGACAATATATCCATGACATTTTACCAAAATTTCATCCCCCCACTATTGTTGGTTCTCGAGATAATGATTAATGAAGTCTCAATTTTGTAAAAATCATAACTTCGTAACTACTGATCGGATTTAAACGATTAAAAAAAGAATCTTTTTGATTTTTTTTGCTCTTTTCGAAAAAAAATATGTCATCATCGGATAAAAGCTCATTAGACATTTTTCGGAGTAAATTAACAAAAAACAATTTTTCCCTCTTCACTGATGCCTTGTTCCATTTTGAAAAAATCCTGCGGAGTTGTGTATTGCCTCCCTCTATCAGAAAAAAAAATACTGAGTAGAATTCCGATTGGCCCTTTCGTGAAAAAAAAAAAAAAATCGAAAAATTTTCCCGAAAACTGTCCAATGAACTTTTCTCCAATGACGGCATATTTTTTTTCAAAAAGGGTAAAAAAAATAAAAAAGATTCGTTTTTTAATCGTGAAAATCCGATCAGCCGTTACGAAGTTATGATTTTTACAAAATTGAGAATTTATTAATCATTATCTCGAGAACCAACAATAGTGGGGGGATGAAATTTTGGTAAAATTTCATGGATATATTGTACTTTGAAATGCTTATACTGAATAATTTTTTCGAGACAAAAAAAAACGGGGTGGCTAATGAGTTAACGTGGAATACGACACGTGAACGCAGCCACGTCAACTCGGCAACCCCGTTTTTTTTTTTGGTCTCGAAAAAATTATTCAGTATAAGCATTTCAAAGTACAATATATCCATGAAATTTTACCAAAATTTCATCCTCCCACTATTGTTGGTTCTCGAGATAATGATTAATAAATTCTCAATTTTGTGAAAATCATAACTTCGTAACGGCTGATCGGATTTTAACGACTAAAAAAAGAATCTTTTTTATTTTTTTTACCCTTTTTGAAAAAAAATATGCCGTCATTGGAGAAAAGTTCATTAGACAGTTTTCGGGGAAATTTTTCGATTTTTTTTTTTTTTTCCACGAAAGGGCCAATCGGAATTCTACTCAGTATTTTTTTTTCTGATAGAGGGAGGCAATACACAACTCCGCAGGATTTTTTCAAAATGGAACAAGGCATCAGTGAAGAGGGAAAAATTGTTTTTTGTTAATTTACTCCGAAAACTGTCTAATGAGCTTTTATCCGATGATGACATATTTTTTTTCGAAAAGAGCAAAAAAAATCAAAAAGATTCTTTTTTTAATCGTTTAAATCCGATCAGTAGTTACGAAGTTATGATTTTTACAAAATTGAGACTTCATTAATCATTATCTCGAGAACCAACAATAGTGGGGGGATGAAATTTTGGTAAAATGTCATGGATATATTGTCCTTTGAAATGCCCAGACTGAATAATTTTTTCGAGACAATAAAAAAAACGGGGTGGCTGAGTTGACGTGGAATGCGACATATATATATACGTATAGTACACTCTCGGGGGACTGCATCGAGCGAAAACCTCAAGGCCCAGAGGAGTTCCATAAGAGTTCCCGATGTATCTCGTTTTCCTTGCACGTATCACTTTCTCTCGCATCGTGAGGCACGCGCGCACGATTTCCGGGTTATCAGGAAAAAAAAAATTTCAGGGATGGCACATCCGATGACTGATGGCGTCGCAGAGGCGCGTTTTTTTTTTGCTTGGATACATCAACGACGATTACAGGGAGATATGAGAAACGAAAAACATTTTCCGAATCTTAAGTCACCAGTAAATTCAGTCAACGATGATTTGACGGACACCAGTGAGTAGAGATTGATAAATTTGTTCAATACTGTTCTTAGGATTTGCTGCAAAATTGCTTTCATACATAATTATTCCTGACTCATTGATATACGTTGCTTTTTCAATCATTACACTCACATCGGTATTTTATAAATCGAGCAACATCGTTACTGACTCATAATAAGAATTTTTTATTTATGAAAACCCATGATGATTAAACCATTGGTTTCTATGGTTAATTCACTTGTCAACAACCATCCGAGAACAATTCCGAAAAAAATCCAAATATTCGACGATAAATCTTATTCAAAGCCTTTAAGAGTAAATATAGCTTTCAAGAGTAGATACATAGGGTCTCTCAGTCATGACGCTCCCTTCATTCATTAATTGCAGAAAAAGGGAAAAGCAAAGTAATGGTAAAATGTTTTGTTTCACGTTGTATGAAGTAGTCCAGAAATATTTGTCTAGCGATAGAAATTGAACATCGGTCTTTGCATAATATCTGCAAAGGTAAACTGACCTTTTCGATGATTCGTTTTTCTGCATTATCGAGCGCGTAGTACGAAAAGCTTTAATAACTCATAGTTCAGTCGATTATCTGCTGAAATTAATCGTCCGGTGACTAATTATCGAATTATACAAGTGCAGTGGATCACCGTTGATAAATTTATGATTTACGTATATGCTTGATACCTTGACTACTGCAAGACTGAAGCATCCTTGTTATCGTTTTTCTTCCTACGCTGATTTGAAAAGTGCAATGTGCATTTAAACAAGAGGAAAGGTGCAACGTCGAGGGGCGCATCAGGATCTGGAACACGCTGAGCTGAGATGACGAGTAACGATCGGTGCAAGGACGTGACGATCGTTAACGTTCTCTGGGATTCAATTAGACGTTCGAGTGCGCTCGTCCGTATTAATCTATTTATGTATACATAATATACTCACTCATCACTCTTATTTTGTTATACCTGCCACATGGCTATCAATTATAATGCAGATTTCTATGGAAATTGGAGCAAGATTAAAAAAAGGTCAACAACAACAACCAAAGCCCAGCCAGCTCTGACGAAGGAAACGCCGTGATTTTTGTCTATAGAAATTTACTTCACAATTCAGCCTAATTTAATAATTACATAATCACGTTTAAACGTTTCTGTGTTTAGTTATGTGGTCCATGTAATAGCTACTCAAACCTTGTGCAAGCCTATGACGTTTACATGTACACATAATCGACTGTTAGCAACCAAAAGGG
Source organism: Rhorus exstirpatorius (assembly GCA_963564615.1). Lineage (NCBI taxonomy): Eukaryota > Metazoa > Arthropoda > Insecta > Hymenoptera > Ichneumonidae > Rhorus > Rhorus exstirpatorius. The sequence continues at coordinate 46,904,476 of OY751313.1, forward strand.
CACAACTCACATAATTTTACGTGATATGTCTTACGGGTCACGTTCTTTTGTTTAATAAAAGCCGATAATTTGTGTACATTGGGTAGAGAGGTATAAGGAGCATGAATGTATGAAGGAAAGTCGAGCGGTGAAAGAGAGAGAGAGACCCTCCGGTCGAACGATTTAGCCAGCCTGTCCTGCGTCTGACAGTTGAAACCGTAACAACCGACAGTCATTGACTAACGAAGTTACTCTCTCAAAGTCGTGCGGCGGGATTTGCTACCGCGTGTTTGACTGCGACGATCAATTCGGACTCTGGGGTCCGTACGAAGCTGTCCAGGCTGTTGAGTCATCGTCTATTTTCGATACAAAAGCAAATTGGTATTGCTCGACTGGTTTTCTCCTATTGTCGACTTTTCGTTGATGCTTCATTGAGCCATCATTTTTATTGGCCAGGTTTTATTTCCGAGCTTATATCAAACGATTCCATTGATTTACTAATCGACGTCGTAAGAATCATTGCCATTGGTCGCACCAAAAATGAGTTTGTTCCATTTGGATAGTTTCGGTAAAATAAAAATTATGATAATGAACGCCGATTAATTTGAGTCAATCATGGTTCATTAGGACGGAAGAGCTCAATTTACAATTTGGTCAAATTTGTGTATCACATGAATCCAATAAATGTCATTCAATCGCGAAACAAAGTGGGGTTGAAGATCAGATCAACAACCATCAGGCCAAGCTCGATCAATGGCATAACTAAAAATCTGCCATATTAGAACGATTCTTGATATTCTGGGTCTACAATTTTCACCGATGGATGCAATCATCTTTCGCCGATACATTTAATTTTACGACAAGGATCGTCGTTAGTGCATCAATAGCGATAAATAAATTGTCCGTTGAAACCAACAGCGATGGGTACGCGGTCGGTGCGCGGCTTTGACGATCACCGAGCTAAGCAGCATCGGTCGAGGCCAATACTTGGAGCGGTGACCGCTTAGCCACACGCTGGCTGGTGCATCGAATCGCTGAGCGGGAGGTCATCCTTCCAGAGTCCGGGTTCCCTGTGGGGAATACGAACTCTGCCGAAAGAGCCAATTTTATTAGGACAGATTTTCCGCCGTTTCTCTGTGTCCTCGTGCGAATGCGATACAGAAGGGGATTAGGAAAGAGCGGCTGCGGACTCTGGGAGGGGGGGCCTCGTGGAATAGAGAAACTGGAACATGGAAAAAGAGGTTAGGGACTGCTAAAAGGGGAAAGACCCCAGGCACTGGTAAAAAAAAACTTGTCCATTGACATTGCAAGGGACTGTAAATTTAAAAATAATCGGAATTTCATTATAACATCCACGACTTGTGATTGACGTAAAATTGAAAAAAAAAGGATCATGAGCGAGATTGAGGACATGTAAAAGAGCCGAGAGATGGAAGAGAGAGAGGGACATGTAAAAGAGAACATTGTTCGCGTTCGAGCTGTATGCCTATCTGAACATTAAAAACCGCAGACTTGTCGCAACTGCATATGCATTTTATGCGTAGGTTTTTCTTCGATTCATTGTCAGGCTCAAATTGCGTGAGTGTCGGTGTGTTCTCATCCGGAGAGAGAACAGCACGCGTGAATGACGTCAAGGGAGGTTGTTATCGATCACGTGAGCACGCGTACAGCGACCCAAAGAACTCCGACTCATGAGCCTTGGCACGCATACACAACACTCACACATATTTGAATGTTTGACGACGCCCGTTACATTGATTCGCCATGCAGCTGTAGCTTTGTTTCTCTATTTCGCGACGTCTATTGCTCAATGCAATATTAGTTATTGCGACTACCATAATCCGCCCACATCGACACAACTGGCAATAAAATATAATCATATGAAAAATCATTTAACCCCCCCCCCCCCCCCCCCTTGATGATCACACTGCTGGAGGCAACGCGTCTGGGTGAATCAGCATCTGGGAGAGCCTTCATACCATGAATATGATGGAATAGATCGCGATTAGTCATCTTCCCGAGATGATCTTGAGAATAAATTAAACGCCGATGCATGATGAAGGAAGCAACGATCACTGTCGATGGTATTCATTAATTAACAGAGAACCGATTGAAAATAGTAATTAAGTCATTCCAGCAGGGAAAAATTTTAAGTAAACACTAACTTTATTTCTCTGTAAAACAAAACATACCCGATTCAAGTGGTAATTATCCGTTCTATTTTTCATAAAGTTATTAAGTTTCTAACGTAATCATATAATAATTATATTAATATTCCTTTCCGCCTTCGCGGTATATACATTATGTGAGGAAACCCGGCAATGAGCTTACGTCGTGTTGATTATACTACGTACATTCGATTTTGGAAGAAAGTGCCGGTTTTCGAAAAATGCAACGAAATAAACCGGCCCTACAATTTTTTCAGCATAGTTGCCCAATTGAAATAGAATTAAAGTGCGAACACAAATCGTGTGAAATGAATTTTATATAAATTAAGTAAAGTTCAATTTCATAATATTAATCCGTTGTATCGCTCGGTATGATAATTTCTTTTATCTCTTTCTCCTCGGTACGATATCTCGCATTCGCGTGCGGAAGGAAACTTTCGTCTCGTGGGATGCATCAGCGAGACCGGTGCGCATCGGGATGTTTATAACAGCAGCGATGCAACGAAGCGGCTCGTATGCGAACGCACATAAAACATATCTACGCGGAGTGCAGCTGGGCGCATCGTGAAAATTAATGCACTTTCACGTCGTTGTCGGCGTGTGCTCGCTCAAGAGCTTTACGTACCGGATAGAAAGTATACATAATTGCGCAAAACAATCGCATACACTTAACCCGGCAAGTGCGTGGTTTTAACATTTGACGGGCGTCAAAAAACATCGTCCGGACATCCTTTATGTAGAATTGTATGAATATCCATATGGACACAGTAAGTCTCGAGATGCTGCACGAGTTAAGAGATAAACGATGAAACATGGAAAATGTATCATCAAGTATTTACTGAGCACAATCATAAAAAAATTATTTCAATCAACCTGAAAGAATCATTCCAATAATAATTTCATAATTACTAAACGCTAACACTAAACAGCGTGCCAACGGTGTACAAGTTCAATTTTTTTTTTTACGCTGTACAACGTACCCTCAATTTTGAGGGTATAAAAAGAAATTGTCATTGATTGCTCCCACAGCAGTTAAAATGATGAAAATATACTGTAAGACCAGTACACAATCCAACATTCGAACCACTTGTCGAATTGTTGTAAGAAAAATCAATGAATAGAGAATATCATGAAAACTAGATAGATCCAACCTAAAAACTGATGAACTGACTTTTATATTTGACGATTCAAAAAAATTTAATCTTAACTTTTTATCATTGCTGGGATATTTTGCAAAATTTTTATATTTCTACAAGTTTACACCTGTTCGTATAATCATTGATCAAACAAGACAATGACCATTGGTCATAGAATCGATGTTTGAAATTGGGTCAAGTAATTTTTTGCCATTTTCCGAAACATATTGCACAAAGAAATCGTCAAAATCAGTTGATCACTGGGAAACGCATAACTCCCGTCTTTTTTCCCGGCGGGCAGTCATGAGTTAAAACTGTATCGTGAGAAGAAACATTCACAGGGAACGAATTTTACAGTTTACAACACTCATCCAATTTAACTTTGTCGTCCACGATACTGTTAAATTTAATGAAAAATAACATTGTTGTCAAAAAAATCGCTGTGATCGCAAGAGGCATATGCTCACTTTGCTAATCCATAATTTGCCGTGTAAGAATACTTTATAGAGAGCGACTTGTCAGTAAGCTCAATCCTGCGGAATGAGACAGGATTGTACATTCGATTAAGAGAGAATATACAGTAAGGTCCAAGGAATAATCTCCATGAATTTTAAGAGGCTTTTTAATAATTGTGTTTATAGAGGAACCTCCTTAATCTCATATTCCGTGTGAAAACTCGTGCAAACAATTTTTCACACCTTGCTGCTCGAATTGACGTGACTGTATACATACTACCGAAGCCACGTTTTATACAGTCGGTGGAATCACTTTCTCACATACGCGGAGGTGAGTCTCCAGTTAATTTATTCTGTTCTTCGGTAGCGGGTATGTGCACGTACGAACACCCAAACAGCTGAGAAATATAGGTGAATAAATATCGTAAGGATTCTGGCCAGCTCGTGAAGAAAAAAAAACGTGTTAAAAAAAAAAGTTCTGACGCGTGGCAAAGTGAGAAACCGCAAGAGTGAATAATGTATATACGCATACATATATAGAAGAATATAAATATGTATAAAAAAGGAAGAGGTATACACCGATGCTCTGCTTCCTGATTGATGTACATAACTTTCATCGTTCCTTATTTATCTATATATAGGTATATACATACACATTTATTTCTTATAACGCTAGTGGTTTCTTTGCAGAACGTAAAGACTTCCTCGTAAATAATGCGATCTGCGGTTTCTGAAATAATCTTCAGTTGCCGTTAACGGTATGACATAAATTATTCCAAGATTCATCCATATGGTTCGTTGAATGGTGAAAAAAGAATTCTCATGAAAGATCAACACAGTTGCAAGCAAGTTCGACTGCATACACAGGAAGATCGAGCAAGTCTAGAAAAGATATTAGAGAATGAATTGAAATAGATTCGATCGGGAGCAAATTTTGTTATTCGCAAAAATTTTGCAGTACCTCTCCGAAGCTACACGTGTACAGCTGATTCAGTGCCAAACCGCTCATTGCCAAATTTAGTTAAGCAAGCAATTTTGCTCCGATTCGCAAGATATATATGTACGCATTGCGAAAACGAGGTCTGGCGAAAGTTTTAATATTTTTATACACTCACTAAATAATATGGAATTCGATCCCAAACTCACAAATTAATCTCTCGCGGTATATGCCGAAGTTCTCTCGCGTTTACGCTCGTATAGAACTCTATCGATGATTCGGTGTACGAAAATGAGTAACACATACTCATACTCACGAATATATACAAGAGAGAAAGAGAGATGGAGAGGGGGGGGGGGAGAGAGAGAGAGAGAGAGAGAGAGAGAGAGAGAGAGAGAGAAAAGTCGAGTGAAAGATATTCCGGTCCAGCTGGATCCGGAGAAAGTAGCCTCTGCCTTGCCTGATGCTTCAAGCCTTGCATTTACGTGTGTGTGTGTGTGTAAGTATATGCGAATATCCATATATAGATACAAGTGTATGTGGAGATGTGATGACTCGAGGATTCCTCATCTCTAGATCGCGTTTCATCGCACCCGAGAAACACCCACGAGATATAATAACCGCGACGATCCTCTTCTCACGATCAAAGATCGTTTATCGATCATTATTATAATCCGTTGACGCGATCTCTCACTTGACTATTATAAAGATCAAGCCAATTTCCAAGTTCATTCAATACATTATTACACCATTATTATATCCAAGATGTCTCTCAACGTCTGTATTATACTACAATGATTATTATTATTTTTTTCCTTTTCATTCCATTCCACGAAAATTATTATATACTCGCTGTCAATCTCGAATGATTTCCTAACGATATTTCACATCCACGATTTATCCGTCTGCCTGAATTGTCCGATATGAGAAATCGTTCTTGAGTCGCGAAAAGAAAAACGGCCGTGGTCAGTTGACTTGTGGTCGTTTGCCAAGTAATGAACATACACACACACATACACACATAACTCGAACACTCAGTCAATTGCTTCCTCTCGCATCTTGTGAGAGTGATGGCAATCAAGATCACTGAGGCTCGTTCTTTCTGTCGTCAGCGAATTGTCTGTGGACTGTCGTGAAGTGATCTACTTGGGGATACGGATTTCCCAACTATAGTCGGGTGGAAATCGATTGAAAATACATTTTTAATTCTTCTGAATAAATGATTAACGGCGGGTGAACATTCGTTGCTAGGAACTTGGGCTCTTTGGCTACGCACCAGTGAGTGAACGATTACTCGCAACGGGCTTGTTATCACGGTTTTTTTCTTTCATTCAATGATATTCGATTGAATGAAATTGGACGATTTAATAACACAGTTATCCTTGATTTTTTCTTGAACGATTCAAACATATTGTCGCTGCAAACCGCTGCGAAGATTCAAGATGGCTCAAATGTTTGGAACTTCATCGTTCTGCATCGTTTGGAACTGCATCGTCCTACCCTAAACAGTGTGACCTCGGTTTAGGGAAAAACGTCGGTATACTGGTACTCTGTCGCACTTGCTGAAATATAAGTTGTGCACTTTACTATGTGCAGCTGACCTTGTAGCTAGCAGTACCGCAATAGGTTCACCGCTTTTCCCACCATACGCCGCGCCTATTGATCTCCTTCGCACAGTACGTGGACTGCGGAAATCGAAGTTTTCCAAAATGAGGTTCTAGCTCACTTAAAGAGACTGTCTCGTGGCATCGAGGTCAAATGAGCGTCCAATCACCAACCAGTTAAAATGAATGGATACCAATACCGATTCTAAAAATAATTTTACTAATTACGGTACACACCCGCGAATAAAAAATAATTCAAATATGTATACATGCTACGATGGATTTATTTTCGGTCACTGATTTGATGTAACATCACCGGGGTATCAGTAGCTGTAGTATAAATTTTCAGAAAGATGTATGGGTGAGTGCATCACGGGGCAACCTGCATTTTTCGTGTATACAAGTCGGTTCATACCGTGGTTCATACGGACGGACGGTCTTAACCTCAAAATTGTCTGGCTGTCGAATGAATCGACACAACATTCGTAATATATGATACGATGTACATTGTATGTGGGCTGCCATAGAATAACAAGGAGAATCGGAGTGGTTATACACTGAGAAAAGAAAATAGTCAAATCAAATAAATAAATTTAGTTGACTCCGAATTGGTTGACTCAACCCTGATATAGTCTGAATAACTGAATATTTATTAGAGTTGACAAAATGAGTTATTCTGTATACTAATATTTAGTTCACCCTACTGTACACTCTCTTGACAGCCCGTGTACGCCAGATTTAGTCCAGCGAACAAAATTTTCAATGATTCAACAAATTTATTTTCTCAGTGTACTATATCGCAGTACGATGCTCTGCACATAATTATGCATTTACTATCATATGTAGAAGAATTGAAATCAATAGCCCTGGCTCGAGACAAATTCGAAACGTATGGGAATGAAAGTGCCACTCACACATATATTATTTTGTGTATGGCAGGGTGTACCGGTGTTGACGGTACTTCCTGAGAGCCTTCGCGCGCAAGTCTTTCACTTGGATTCCTCTATTTTGTGATAGTTTTCTTAACACTTCTTTGTCAAATATCCGATGACACGAGGTTTTTTTGGGCTCGTTGAAATCTTTAATACCTAATGCACAAATGGAAACTTTGTTCATTGGAGTGATATAATCATCTAATGTGTGAAAGAGATGTGTTTGAAAAGCTGAGTGAGTAGCTCTCCCATACGATGGTATGTTAAATACTAGGTTTTTTGTATTGAATTTCACGCAAAAAAGTTCCTTAAGAGGTCCTCAGATTTCACAATACTAAAATAGAATACTTAATTTTGAGAATATTTCAAATCAGTAACTAAATTTAATACCTTGAGCAACCAGACGACCTCCGTAATCGACCGCAAATTTATGTTACTTGCTCATCAAAAACTTTGTTTCAATGAAACAAACCCATTAACTCTAAAAACAGTCGTGTTAATTCAACATTTTTTAGGTATAGGTATCTTGTCTCTTATTCGCAAGTCGAGCATCATGTGTTGTTTCAACGTATGCCTCGCGCACAACACATCTGGTATGGGTGTGTGAGTTGTTTTAACACGCTTGACAACACACTTGTTTTTAGAGTGTGCGTCATTCAATTCTGATTAAAAATTGATTTAAACCTGTATGGATTTAAAGCGTACATCATCTATCGCTGTTGAACTTCAACCTAACAGGCTAACCATACGTATAAATATGTATGAGCATTTTTTACGGTTTACCATGAGGATTCTTCATCTCCCGGAGATGCATTATTATTTTGAGATTAAGCGAGCTCGAGTGTGCCAGATTCTTGGCTCGAGGCACGTGTGTTTGCTGAAGTGTCAGTTGCAAATGTCTATGGATTTCGAAATTGACGTGTATGTAACGTTCGTGAGCAAAATATATAGATCCGCTTTACGTCGTGAAAGGGTGCGCTCAAGCCCTGAGCTCTGCCAATCGTCCTTTACTCAGTCGTGGGATGCAACCATCATTGTGACGCCGAGAGACTCACCGGTTAGATACAAAGTATATACGATTGCAAATCATTAAAGTTATTCTTGTAGTCTCTTTCTTCCTCTCTATCTCTCTCAACTTATATCTCTCTCTCTTTCTCTCTCTCTCTCTCTCTCTCTCTCTCCCTCCCTCCCACCTTCTCTTTCTCTCTCTCCCTCTCTCTCTCTCTCTCTCTCTTTCGCGCTCTCTCTCTCTCTCTCTTTCTCTTTATGTCTTTCCTTTCTCCATCTGTATTTTTCTCCGGATGAACTTGGCTCGGTGAATATTTATGTCTGGTTATGTACTTTATTTTTACTGGCCCGGACTTCCCTGTCCATAAGAACATACATATTAATCCCACACGTTTGTGCTTTTATTGCAAGACTTAGCGTGCAATGACGAACAACAATTCCGTAAGAAAATCGTCATTGCGCAATACTCGATCGAGAGACGGTCTATCATCTGGACTTCAACTATGAAATTGAAATAATTGAAAAATTAACTATACGAGCAAGCAAATATTTTTACCCGATGTTTAAAGAATAAGTACACTTTAAGTGTCTTTTAAATTTTTAACTTTTCTTTTTATGGTAATTTTTTTAAGTAGCTGCAGCCCTCGGCACTTAGCATTAGTGTTAAATTTCAAAAAAAAAACAAAATTTACACTTTTTTACACATGAACCAAAAGTAATCGATGTGTGACCTGCACTGCCGCTTGTGTAGTCAAACAGAAGAGACTCATTAGCAGTGAATTGTTTATAAACAAGTTTACCTGGAGAATACTCTCAGGAAATACAAATTTAAATTGAATATGAATTCAATGTATGTTTATCATATATATATTTCACATTTATGTTTCGAAAATATAAAAAATATATATTGGTTAGTTATTTACGTTTCAGTAAACCTTTTATTCTCTTTTATAAAGCTAAACATTTCGCGTACACGTTGAAGATTGGGCCTACTCTTGAGCAGTCGCTCACAATTATTTACTTAAAGCACATAATACCTTCGCGTGTATTCTTTTTCCGAAATTACTTCCTCTCTTGCATCCTACGTATACGCGATGACGAAATCATTAACGAATACTCGTAGTGCGAGTTGCCATGTTTTCAAATGAATACTCTAATTCATTTCTTTCTTCATTTCTCATTGAGCGCCCTGTCTATTAATTGATAGTGCTTTGGTTACCACGAGCCTTCGATCACTCTATTCCAAGCCATTGATCGAGTAAATAATTCTTCGGTAATCACGGGCTGCATCGCAATACTCAACTTGTCGTATACATATATATCTAAACGAGGAATCAGAAATAAAAGCTTGCGTACACGATCTCATAGAGATCGTGTACAACAGAGGACGACAAGTCCGACAGCTTCCTCGTTTTACCAACCGGCCATATCCATATGTCGTGGCTACTACATTGAAACTTTTGCACCGCACCATATCGCTGTATATACATAATATATATATATACGTGTACACGAGGTCCACGATATGTGACTCTGGTGAGAGTGCAGGTGATCTCGCGACTTCAAAGAATTGACCGTTACAAATCACGCTCAGGTTTGAGACAGTGAGAGACAGCTGTAAAGGTAAGTGCGCGATCTACATAGTTATATGGATCACGGAATATCGTCGTGGACATATACCCGATGTGTGCTGCGCCACCGATGGAGCCTTCCCGTGCCCAACAGATGGGGAATGTCCACGACTTGCCATTTTCGTAAATAAATTCCCGCACGATGGCGGCGCTTGAAGATCTCGGGACGTCGACAATGTGGTCCGGTAATACATTTATACATGCGTACATATGTATTCGTATATACATGTACGCGTACGGTATTACGCACTTATAGACGTTACGTTTTCTTGCATTCCACGTGTGGCAAAGCCGCTCTTCTGCGATCCTGACATAAGTCCCGCTGACACGAGGTGCGAGAGATACGCGTTACTTCATCGGGTGTTTCGTATCGCGCGCGCAGTGCGTTCTCCGCCCGGAGTTGAAGCGTGAGCTCGAGTCTTAAAAGGGCCGAGATATGAGGAACCACTGCGAGTCGAGCAGGCTGAATCCGCGTGCTTCTACCTTATACCTTGCAATGCGACTCGAGTTTTTTCTATCCGTATCCTTTTATATTTTTTTTCCCCCGTCGATTCTTTCCTCTCTTGTCTCTTCCCTTTCATCGAGCGCTTGCCGGAGCTATACAGCTCGCCCGCTCACACGGATACGTATATATTTCTCGCTATGCATGGTCCCCCGAGAAATCGCATCTCGAGAGGTGAATTATCGCAGAGACGAACGTGACACGCATGAACTGTACATTCGAGAGCGTTATAACGTTGTCCACATCGAGACTCTTTTTTTTTTTTTTTTCGTCTTTCCGTGCACTCTCTTTTTTTCTTGCTCGGCGACTTGGTTCGTGAGCTCGTGCACACACACCCACGTGATATATATATTTTCTCGTTACAACTCATCGTTACACGAGCCCGCAAAGTCGCTCTTTTCTCGTTACACTTATCTCATCGTGTGGAAGTATCTCAGACGTGCCTGCGATTTGAATACGATAATTCTGATTGGATCAAATCAATACAGTATGCGATAAAATTGCCCGCGGAGCGGCAATAACTCTGAGGCTTGGCGTGAACGATATGGATATAATGGCAAATATAATGATTGGGTAATCTTGTCGGAAGATATATTAACAGCTATAGCAGGGTCGAGGAGGAAAATTCTTTGAGAATCGGAGCTTACAAGGATTTCTGTCTCTCTCTCTCTCCCACTAATATCTTCAATGATTTTTGTGACAACATAGCGAGAATATACAAATTCGTCACAGTTCTGTGGTTGATGTTTCATGATATTTTGGGCATAATTAATCAAATAATAATAAAAAGAAATTGTTTCCTCGAAAATACGAAAAAAAATCATTTTCTCTAATTGAGCGGTGTGTTTGCTGAAGTCAGGGAAAAGCATATATGGACGTAATTATAGATTTAATGGGGTTGACAAAGAGCGTTATCAGGTTCTAGATGATACCGTTTAAATACGGAAAAAAATATTTGTTTGTATTATCAAAGAATCATTTTTCAGTCGGGGATTTTTTTTTTTTTTTGTATTTTGTAACTTTATTATCTCCTCTATAAAGTATGCAATGGTTAAACGGACCGTGCACTCTCTCGTTGGAAAAAACATACCCACCTCTTTCGCTTTCCTATTAAATCGTCCAGACGGCGTGGTGTCGTAACATTTTTGTTGCCGGGAACGTTTTTATTGGTACTTCGCGAAGAAAGAGAGTGGGAAGTCAAAATGGTAATACGAGAAGGATAAAGAAAAGCGTTCGCTTTGTTGTCGGTGTAAATCATCATCATTCGATATAGTTTTCTGATTTTATGGAGCAAGTACATTCTCGTTCCTCAGGATAGTCCGTATATCCGCAGGTACTCCTTATGCGTGTATACCGCAAAACGGAGCACAAACTTTCGAGGGATAAGTCAAGGCGAAATTCGTATGCATAAATACATGTATTACACCCGATGACCTGTCGTCCTCGAACTTCACTGATTCGTGAACAAAAAATTACTTCGTAAGCGAGTTTGGTTCTTCAACGTGCTTGCGTCTCCGTCTCAAATGAGGAGACAAAAAAAATCCTTGTAAAACATTCCCACGATCGGAAAATTTTTTAAAGTTCCTGCCACAGATTGAAGGTTTTTTTACTTTGAAGATTTTAAAACATAGAGAATATCGAAAGATCCCATTGATATGGGATTTTCAGAATTTCAAAATGAGTATTCAATCTAAAATTCAACCAAAAATATGTGAAATTGTAGCAAGCATTTATTGCCCTTTTAGGTATCCAGTCCTTTTTTTCAAAACTTCGTTTCACTTTTCATAAAAAAGGTCCTGTAAAAATAGCACGTACGATGATTAATTTCAGAGATACGAATGTTAAGTAAATAAATTTCTAAAATTGACACAGATATTTGCCGACTGGTTGACTTTTTAGATAACGTTAGATGAAGAGTCAAAAACAGAAAATAATACTAATGCTTTAATAATGAATTTTTTTTAGTACTGCCTTCTAAAAATCATTGCTATAAATTTATTTTCTGGGTTATAATTTTTTCGGCATTTGAGTATTTTTTTCTTGGGCCTATCTCATTTGAAAAATGCCTGATTTTTCGTGAAAATGACAATGGTACTCACGAACGATTGACTGGGATTTACAAATTTTTTACTTTTATAAAATTTCATTTTAAAAAATCTTTATCCCCGCCAACCAGTGGTCACAGGCGAGATTTTGAAAATCTTATTTTATTTAGAACAAAATCAATAACACTTATGTTTTCGGTATGATTAATTTTGAAATATTTCAATCTCGAAAAAGATTTTATTCTCCGATAGTCATCGCTGAATATTTCTTCGTTTTCGGGGATCTCTCACGAGTATTTTTTTAAAATTCAATACCGCTATTACGTGTATCCCGTCCGATTAAAAAAAAAACCATAAAAATGGAATACTCTAATCTACATATATTTATTAACGGTGACTAATAAAAAGTCAATAAAATAGAATGAAAATGTGGTACGCGGAAGAAAGAAAGGGTTCGAGGGAAAAATCCGTCTATGTACTATTCAGATCGTAAAATTTACCGCAACTCTCGTGAATAAGTGTCTGTAACGACCTCGCGACTTTCATTACCACACGCACTCTTGTTATGCATATATAATATTAATTTTAACTCTCTCTCTCTCTCTCTATCGCTTTCGCCCCCTTGACGTGCTTCCAGTTAAACGTTCTCAAGGTGTGTGGTTAACTAACATGAATTAATTATTTTTCTAATATCAATCCGATGGGTACTTGGGGCGAGTACTAAGTGGCAAAAAAATCACGTGGAAACCAACATACTCATCAAGGCTGAGGAGACACCACTAACGGGAAAATCCGGAAATCGACAATTCGAAAATTTTTTTATTTCTTCCCGACTCGAGTGATAATGCCAGAAAGTCATCTTCTCAGTTTAAAGGGGCTCACCTTCAGATGAGAATTCTCGATGATTGACGCGAAGAGTGAAAAAGTTAATGATCCCTCGGGTGTGGCAAACAGACGGTGTAAAATTAGAATTTCTTGCGGTTAACCGACATAACCTGTAACGATCATTGGAGAAATAGCTATCTCTTTGTTCCCTTTTAATCATGTGCTTGGATAACAACATTCCTGTCGTGGACACAACGATCCACAAGACGGTAAAAATGAAATAGATACGATGAACAGAAGAATAATAATTAAGTCTTTAACTTAAAAATTTTATAATTGCAACTTGACAAGAAAATATTACCTAACTGATCATGGTTAATAAAATAGCAACTTTGATTCAAACGTTGCACTTGCACGTTTTTTTTTTCAATAACAATTTAATAATCGTAATAAAAAAAAAACTATACAGCATCTGAATTTTCTCAAAAGGTGCTAATTCATCGGTTCTCCTGAGAAATTTAATGCACCGGAAGTAAATGTTTTTGCCAGAAAGCCAGTTAAGATTGGTCTGAAACCCCTTATTGCACCCTTTATCTGTTCTTTTTCACTCTATTCCAAGAGGACTCGGTGCTTAGTGTACAAATTTTCGCGATATTGGTCGAACGTTGCAGTAAAATGATGGTACGAAGAGACGGACGAAATGTGGCATGAAAGCCGAGATGATGGAACGACAAGGTGAGCTCGCTGAAAGGAAAAGCCTGTGTGCCAGTAGCCACCAGTTGCGCAAAGTGCATCTGCAGTGTAGCAGCTCTTCTGAGACGTGTGCGCAAGTTACGATCCACTATTCGCGTCGTTACCAGCGTGGTAATTACCGACGAGGAAAAATAAAGATATTTCTAGCACAAGTGCCACGCGAACGCGTTTAATCTTTCATACTGAACCCTACACATGTACGGGGTATTCTGTGCTAATTCGATCAATGAATGAACGTAATTCTCTCGGACCCAATTCACGAATCTTCCCCTTATTATTGTATTGACTCTAAAACACACTGAGATTTTCCGCATTTTTTTTCTTATCGTAGCTACGATTTAATTATGATTCATTGAAGTTAAAATAACAATTCCTTTTCTAAAAGCATTTGAAATAATTACTAGAAAATTTCTGTCACACGTAGGTATTTTCTTTAAAATCATCATATTACATCGTCTCTATTGGATCTTTGGTATTGCATTTCTATACATTCATATATTTAGATACAGTGTCTCGATTTCTCTCATTCAACGCCTTAATTCCGTAAACTACTAGCACTAAACATACCGATCAGATATCGGCTCGACATCTGCTTTTTTAGCCACTAGAGATTCACAATCAGCGACTATCCTCACACTCGCTAATGAAGATCCATCACCCAGCGCATAGAGTATCTTGTCTAAATATATATACCAGAATGCACGTTCACCTCGTTTCGAATTCCAGAGAAGCCACGTGCTTGACTCCAATGCAGCCTGCTTAGGACGAGAGACGGTTCTTTCGTCGAGCGTCTTTTTCAGCGAGCACGCAGCCTCGCTCCATTTGTTCTTCTGCACGTCTTCCGTTTCTTGACTTCTCCATGAAACTTGCGAGTAATATCAAATTTTATGCAATCGCTTCACTCGTCCAATTAAGCTGTACTCTCGGTTTGTCCCGATGACTCATTCACCTCGCAATATTATACAAAGTCATGTTTTACTTTGAGAATAACAATGTCGGTCTCTTGGAAATGAGACTGCGACTACGGTGCATCGGTCTTGCTGCATGAGTGTATGTCCCTGCGGACGTTGCGCTGTAGACTCATTAGAAGTGGCATTACGATCATCCGAGTGATAGTTCCTCAGCGCGGCGTATATTATTAATCCCGCCTTGGACGGACCTATAGGGAATAACCCCGTTAAAGGAACTAAAAAATTGTCTCTATCGAAGTATGACGAAGCCCATAAAGAATATTACGATTATTTCACGGCTAGGAAAAAACAGTAATTAGACAAGGCCCCGGTGCAAAAAATTGCACCTTCTTCGATCTCTTGCGCACTGAGAAAGTCATATTAGTCGTAGTATTGAAAGTTTTATCGTCCGGACTAAATTAAGCGAACACGGAATATCGGAAGGTTATACAGTTGGCGAAACAACCTATCTTTGTTACTGGTTAGTACGAAAAATTATCGATTCGTTTTTTGAATTTTTATTATTATTAATATTTTCATCGTTGAAATAACGGTGCTTGAGACCCCTAGACTGTCGTCCACAGGTACTTTCGAAATGCACTACTATATCGCATTTGCACGACGGCAAATAGTAATTGCGCAAAACCTGACTGATGCAGATAGTTACACTCTCAAACTAGTTTATGGTTATGTTTTGTTGTTGCATTGTCAAAAACTCTTCTCCTTGTCAGATTAGGTTTGAGGACCGGATCGAGTGTTTTGTTGTTATAAGCACGAGAGTATATGTAGCAATAGATAAAAATAAACAGAAGTTGCTAATCTCAGAGGTAGGTCAAAGCTCCTGCGAGATCGAAGTCGGATCATACAATTTCGGTTCGATTGGGTTGCGCTGTGTTACATTCTACTGTTACTCGGACTCACTTGCGACAAAACACTCGCCAATTCGCCATCTGACGTCGGTTGGAGGAACGACACCGACGCGGAGACGTCAGGCGCATATCGCGACGCTTGCGAGATTTCTGTTCTATCTTTGGATTTGCACAAACCAATTTCAGTGCCACAGAAAATTTAGTGCCCGACGCGTTCACCTAATTGCATGCAGTGAACTGTTTTCATTAGCATAACGAATTATTTTTTATGGCCAACTATAATGAACGTTGCTTCAACTAGCTGAACTATAATGAACTATAATGAACTATAATGAACTATAAGAACGTTGCTTAAACGAGCTGAACTATAATGAACGTTGCTGAAACTGAGAAGTCAACTGGATTTGTTTATTGGATTTGATTATTTTATATTCACGTTTGTAGGATGCTTGAGCTATATGGGACGACTGTAGTGATATATTTATTTTCAATAAAACATTAATGAACGTTGAATCCACGATCGAGTTCCGCGATCATTTTTTCCCCTAGACTTTGAACGCGCACTCCGATACATACCGATGTTGCAAAAGAAAATGCATGAATATCATCGTTTGTCCCACTATTCAGAATAAACCACGATTCCGAAATCCCATGAGTAGTCTTGTCATTCCGAGCACGTGCTGAAACTCATCAGACGCAAAACACACGACAAACTTCTTGGTGCATTGCCCAGCGTTCATTTGAATGTACGCAGCGATGCGCTTTCCTCAGGCTTGCAAATGCATGTGAATTATAAGAACTATGTTCTGTTCTGCATCACGCATCGCTGGTCACAGACCAAAGGATTCGCCACTGCCATCGTGCTCGTAAAATCGATGATACCAATTCCAGTCTCTATCGACACTAAATTCTTTGCTATACTCTGAAATTTTTTACTTTCCCATTACGACATTTCCAAGGATTTTTAACGTATTCGCAAAGCAAATCGTACTTTTTCTTCTGGAAAATAAATCTTGCTCCATATAAAAAAAAAACTCGAGACAAAAATCCATATAGCTTCCCGCCACTCGAATAAATTCTGTTCCAGCTGAATAAACTTTAATCCAATCGAATAAATTCGTTTTTCGTCTGTTTGTTTGCAAATAGCGGTTTTAGCGTGTTACGCGGTCAGCAACGAGTGCAAAACCGCGCATGATGTGTGCAACGAAAGAGTTTTCGCGATGTTCACGCATACGTAATCTCGCGATAAATGAATTGTAATGAAATTCTAGAATTAGCTTGCAAGCTCTTATATGTATATATTTAACACAATCGTAACTCGATCGTAACTCTAGGTGCGCGGCTCGAGGAGCATGCAGCTAGAGCGTACGTGTACGCGCGTGGCTATGAAATTGATGTGTGTGCACATATTACAAGATCGAAAATATAACACCAATGTATAATCGAGTTTTATCAGAACTGCTCTCTCACGTGTTTCACGCAAATGAGACACACGCCAGCCCGAGTAATATAAACGAACATAAATACCGTACCAGTACGTGGCACTGTATGCTATCTGTACAGATACATGTCTTTTTATATTATTAGCAAATCTCACCATCACTGCTACCACATACAAGAATGGAAGGCTTGGGCACTGCGTGTCCAATTTTAACGACTTCGTTTAGGTTGGGGCATTTGGTTTCGTTGGGTCAGACTGAACGAATCACTCTTACGTCAAACATCATGTACGGCTGATTAAGTGTCGCCCAACGATACGCATCTCCTTCGATATAACAACCAATATACAAAATGGAAATCCAAAAAATTGCTTTAAATTACCCTGGATGATTGTAATGAAATTAAACTGAAATACAATTACTTGGCGTGATTCGTAAGTGATGATTTTTTAATTATAGTTTTACACAACTGGGTGCCTGATATAAAAAGAATTATTATCCTCTCGAGTAAAGCGGTTTCTATTTCCTATAAGAGGATCAAAGTCCGAAAGCGGAGCTTTCAAATTTAAGGTAGGTCGAAACTGCGAGCCATGCGAGGAAGCTTCGCACCTGAGCCTCACATAGCCCTTCTATACAGCACGTATACGTATATTAGAGATTGTAAAAGTGTCTCGTTGGACCTCGTTAAGATCGCTCTGGGCTTGGCACAGAAGCTATCAATGCCGTTTTCTTTTCTCTCACCTGTGTATGTGAAGAGAAGTAAAAGTGAGGAGAGGAAAAAAAAACATGTATACCGCATGATTACATCGGCTGCAGCGTGTGATAAAACGCGTTCGTAGGATACGTATATATCCTACGAACGAAGGTCGCATTATTCATTGACGATATTATGTATATACATACGCGACGAAGAAAGAATGCGTTAGATACGAGATACCGCCAATTATTTATTCAAGCTTATTTCATACATTATTATAGGAACAGGCGGTACACCGCTATCGCTCGCGATATCGATTTCCGCGGATTGAAATTCAGTTCTTCGAGAGCTAACGGCGATCACAATGGAGCAGCAAGATCGTTCGAGAGAATCAATGGCATATGTGTTATGGGGAGTGAGGTCGTGATACAGGTCGCGCGGACAGCCGAGAGTCTTTCGCGCCTTTAGCTCGAGGCAATCTGATTCGATCCCTCTTCTATACCTCTCGCTCAATCACCTTTCCCATTCGTTTACCTATACGTATGAAAAAGTGTCGATAGTATCGAAACGTTTAAATCGCGCCTATACGCCACCCATACACCAGATTCCTAGTGATCAAACTCTCGATTTGCATACTCAAGTGCATGCAATCGCACGAGAGTTTGGATTACAGTTTCAACAGTTGTTACGTACACACACACACACACACACACACACACACACACACACACACACACACACACACACACACACACACACACACACACACACACACACACACACACACACACACACACACACACACACACACACACACACACACACACACACACACACACACACACACACACACACACACACACACACACACACACACACACACACACACACACCACCCGCTGATAACTGAGAATTTGCCGATCTTGTGTGGAGTTTGCGCGGCAATATCGTACAGTAGCATAACATGTTCGCATTGTGGATATACACGTGAGTGTATACCTCAATAACTAATAGCCCTTTGGCACTGTGAGCACCGTGACGAGAGAGCTTTGTCGACGCGAATACTCCAATGAACGAGGCGGAGCTCGGATACGAATGTTGCTGAGCTTGTGTTTTATACATCGTCTATTATCTGTATCGATTTTTCGTGGAGGAAGAGTACTTTTGCAAAGAGAAATTTTTCAACCGTGCCGTATCCTTCTGTCTATTAAAGTTTATTGACAATAACAGATTTAAACGTTGAGGCTTCAACCATACCCGAAAAAAATGCCATTAAAAATTTGCTTCTTCATTATTTTATATTGCTCACAAACTGCCCCTCTGTGTGCAAATAGGGGTTTTTTTTTTTAATTCTTAGCCTTGTGTCACCAAAACACGTCATCACGGGGGACATTAAAGTCATAGATTTCTGTCTCCATGCAATTTTATTTCTGAGTAGGAATGGAAGGTCTTTGAAAGTTGATTTCATGAATCCGTGAATCGTCTACGTGGATCAGTGAAATCTGCAATAGACAAATGATAAAAAAAAGGATAAGAGGCAGAGACGACGCAGAGTTCGCTGGAGGTAAAGCGAACTGAGAAGGCGAGAACTCTGCATCGAAAAGTCTCTCGACCATGAGAAACACTATACTGAGGCCTAGACTCTCTGTGCAAATGTTGCGTCAACGTCTCTCTCTCTCTCTCGCTCTCTCTCTCTCTCTCTCTCTCTCTCTCTCTCTCTCTCTCTCTCTCTCACTCTCTTTCTTTCTTTTTCTCTCACTGAGTCGTTGCTCCTAGTAAAAGCATCAGAGAACAAAACAACAAAAGGATAGAGCGTCCACTTAAAGCGAGAGTGAACGTTCACCCGGGTGGCCCCGTTACTCCGAATAATTGTTAAGACATTAAATAAACATTTCTCGCACAGATGCCCCTCCTCAAACTCCCAATAGAAGAGCCCTCCCACCGCGCAAGCGTTTAATATATACGTAAGCGTTGTTGTGATACGTGTTATTGCACAATTTTTGCATTACATATTGTACAACAACGAGCAGCAAAGTTCGTTGTACAGCAACGAACGAACTCGCACATCAGGCATACTAAATGACGGGAGAAAGACACGTTGCTGCTGGTCAGTCATATCCACCAGAACAAAATACGAGCGAAAGAAACGAAAAAATACATTCTATCCATGAAATAGATCAATTATTTCTCCAATGGTGTCTCCTAGCTTCTTTGCAATTCTTCCCAGTGTAATATCACCGGAGGGAAAACATTTTTGAGCAATTTTCAGGCTGTACGACTCTGTCGAGTCAGTGCACGCTGATCCATCTGTGATTTGATTGATTGGAATTTTCGCTCTTTCGTAATTGCAAAAACGGTGAATTATCCTATTCTCGCTGTACAACGAATTTACCCGTACAAATGTGTACATATACATCTTGATTTCCATATAATTCGATGCAAGAGCAAGATAGCCTTTACCGGTAGCTTGTTTTTTATCAGAGCCCATAAATATATATTTCTGTACAGTCATAGATGACAATTTCATGCGTTCGGGTCTCCAGATGTGTGTAGCGAGCCATCGCGGCATCACCGAAATTATGAAACGATGATTGCCAATTGGCAACAACAATGATAACTATAGAGCATAAGATATACAGGGATGACAGCTGGAGAAAAGATCATTGAGTTCATATAAATGGCACACGTACCGATACATACTGATTCTGAAATTTATTAGTCCCCGTGTGACGCTGTCATTGGCTCGTAAATTAACAAATGTACGCGCTGTGCATTCCAGAGTTCCAAGTTGAGCTTCAGCAAGCCGTTCCATACGATGGGAATGCAATCGTTATGAGTAGAAAGCAGATTGAGAAAGAGAGAGAGAGAGGAACCGGATTCTTCGTAGGGCAATTTATTAATTGCGGAAACGAGAGACGAGGCTCGTGCTCCGCTATAGTATACGCGGCCTATGGGCTCTGGACGTTATACCGCTTCGCGTATATATACAATTATGTATACATCTATACCTACTGAATAAATACGCTGGATAAATCGAGAATCCCTCAAGTGCAAAGCTGATGAGCAATTTAGTCGAGCATCCTTATATCGCCGAGTCTATGCCTCAGAATTTCTGATATCCACATCGAGAGTCTGCGGTTTATCATTTTTCTTTTATTATTTCTTAAATTTTCTGGGTGTACATACTGATAAACGTATGGTCTAAAGGCCATCATGAGAACACGAAATAAAGCTGAATCGAAAACGTTTTCTCTTGGATTTTCCAACTGGTCAAGCCTGCCGTACCGTATGTATGCGTATACATAATGTTCAACCGTGTGTTATACCATACGGGAAATTAATCTGCTATACCAAAACGACTTTGAAGCTCAATGCTGGAGCTCGTGACTCCTTCGTCCTTTCCCACAGTTCCTGCATGTATATCAATATACAGTTACGCGTGTGCCGATAAACGTGGACGTATTGGTGAAGGCATGTGTAGCCTGTCGTTACGCATACCCGTTAAATCAATTCTAGCTTAACGAATGCAAAACAAGGAGGATCTGTAAATCGTGATATAAACGTCAGTGTCTGATGATGTCACAGGCTTATATTGCTGCGTTACGTCTATCGAATAGATATTATATCGAGACAGCGCATAGATACTGCCTACCATACGATTAGATACATAATATATTTAAAGGTCCATATACGTAGTATGTTTATATATACACATGAATCATGGGCTTCTATTTTCATCGATAACGTGCGCTTCAGCGTCTCTTGCCGCTGCTTAATCTCCCGCGAGACACGCACGTTAAGAGCCTCGATCGTCGTAATTATGAAAGAGCGCTGTTTAATCGATCGCTTTTCATCGGCCAATTCACGTGAGAGGTCGTAAACATTCGCAGGAGATGAACGATATGGTAGTTCTTTCTTTCATATCAATTTCGTTATTTCTCGGCTATATGGGGGAAATCCTAGGAAAGACGGGGCAAATTTTGTCGAACAGATGCACAATCTTTCTACCATTACTCCCAACGGGGCAAATAAACGTTCATCATTTATTTTGTTTGGTTCTCGATTTTTTTTCGTACACTTATAATGGGTTGACTGTGCAGTATTTTTTTTCCCCGAATTTCGTCTCGAATAGTTTTAAAGATATGTATTTAAAAAAATATCTATACGCATTTCGCTGGTGAGAATATTTTCAATCAGTCCCGAGTTTTCATTAACTCATATCAGTAATAATAGTTGATCTTGACAATTTTATATTCGTCTTATACTGCACTATTTGAAAAAAAAAAAATTCACCATCCCATCTTCCCTGGCGTTTCATCTGTTTTTGAATTTTCATTATTTATGCAAATACGTATAGGACGTATCGAATCATAAATATTTTTTGTAAACCGACAGTCCAAACCAGCTGGAAGCTTAATGACGACGATTATACTTTCCCGAGACAGCCACAACGGAAAAAAATATATAATGAATATTGGTCACAAGAAGCTTCTATATACCTAGCTTGAGCCCGTTCAAAATCGGAGAATATATATATTCATACTAATAGGAAACTATCGGGAATTTATATTATCCTTGGTATTCCGAGTACCGCAAGCATGCATAAAGTGTCCGTAGGCTATGGTGACCACGAGACGAGCGAGAGTCAGACTAATGTATGAGCTGCTCCACTGCCGGTCTATACGAATCTTTCTCTTCGCAATGTTTTTCCTTATGTACGTATACATATAGCGAGCTGTATACCTCTCCGGGGAATAGCAGATATTTATGGAACGCACGAAAAATTTCACAACTTGTCGTGACGGCTGACGAAAGGCTCTCTTGCGGTTAAACAGCTGGGAAATAAGAGAGAGAGAGAGAGAGAGAGAGAGGAAATGAGAATACACTCAAAGCAAATTATTACTCGCGCAATTGCTTTAATCGTAATTATATTGATGGTTACATAGAGAATATCATGTATGGCCGAATAAAATAAACTTATAGCGTATATAGAGCGTGTGAGTATCGGTGCGATTACGCATAATATAATAGTTCCTTGTACTGAAGCGTAAATTTTATGCCAAGGCTTCATGCAGATGGGAAAGAGAGGAAGAGAGAAAGAGAGAGAGAGAGAGAGAAAGAGAGAGAGAGAGAGAGGGAGGGAGGGATATATTTTTCTTGATTGACTGCTAGTGATTCGCATGTTTATTTTTTACATATCCCTCAGGTAATCAAGCGAATCGCTCAATCGACGATAATAAACATCTGTATACTTTCATGTACATGAGGAGGAGAATATATAGGATTGAGATTAAGTAGATCTCGACGCAAAGATCAGATGAAGAAGATACACACGCATGCATACACACACACACACACACACACACACATATATATTCCCTCATTGTATACAAAATGCAGCAGGATCTTCATGAAGTTGAGCAATTCGGAGAAAGTAACTTTATCACATAATAATTCTTTGCCGTGAGCCCGAAGAAGAGTATATATAGTAATCCCGGAAGTCGCGGTAGCTTCTGGTCGCAGGATCACGCGGCGTGGATCGTGACTGTATAATACTCTCGACGACGACAACGTCGAGGGATCTAATTGTGGGAGTGAAAACGAACTCAGCATCTTCCGCGATGTCGAGAGCGAGTGACAGCCAACAGAAATTTTCAATTAAACTCAGATGTATTGAAATTCTTGAAAAAATAAACTCCCGAATAAAAAAAAAGTGTGATTCAGGAAATATTGAAATAATGGCATGGAGTCAGAAAGAATTATATATAAGTGTAGCCATATTTTCCAGGGAATTTCATCGTCTTATAGGCGAGTAAACTGTCACATTGATCAGTCTCTTTTGTAAATTACTGAAATAATAAAATTCGATTGCATACAGGCCTCGGTCAATAGTGGGATTGGGGTGACTGCGCTTAGCCGGGTATTGGCTTGCGTGCTGATGACTGAGCGAGATACAGTTTTTCTGATTATCTGATGGGATGCAACTGAAACTCAAATAAAACGTACAGCCGACGGTATCAACCAGGTTATCCGCAGTTTCCCTAGGCCCTCGTGCAAATGCGATACAGCAGGGTTTTATAAAAAAGTAACTGTGAACAACACTCTGGGGAGAGCCTCATGAAATGAAATGGAATATGGAAATTCGAAGGGATAGAGGAATGGAGGACTAGGTGAAGGATACACCGTATGATTGGAAAAACGTCGAAAAAAAAGACCAAAAATTCATTAAAAATATGAAAGAAAATTTCATTAAGGGATCGTGAAACTCTGACAACATTATTCAGCATGAAAATTTTAAATTCTTGTTTTTTCGATGGCCTAAAGAATCCATTAATAAAGGGTTTATCGAATATGTTGAAAAATATTAAATTGCATTAAGTGAATCTACCAGTTCACTTTATTCTTCATTTTTTTAATGCATTGTGTTTAATACAAGGCTAATTGAAAACCGACATACAATGATTGTTTGCAGCTTATACAAATTTTTTTTAACGAGGTATAAGCTTGCATACATGAAAAAAGTAGTTGCTTGTTCGCTCTATTTTGGAATTTGTAGCCTAATTAAACAGGGCTGTTGGTTAATGAAGAAACATGGATTTCGCAATGTCAAATAAAAAATTCGTCATAATCGAATGACTAATTTCACGTCGTGACGTTCATTACAACCAGATTGACGCGATTTACTTTCTATTTAAATGAAAAAATTCGAGAATTACGAGATCGCGTTGTGCTTCATGGTTACGTGAAATTTGGCCGATGCAGTCGAGCGGAGCATCAAAATGAAATCAATGCCCCGAAGACGAGATATATCAGCGCAAATTCACTGTACGTTCCAGAGTTACCATGAATATCGTTTCGATCAGAACTCTGATCAAATTGATCTCATCTAATATGCTTATTACCAAGGCAATGATATATATACTCCGCTGGGCGATTAGATTTCTTGAGGTGAACGGACTTGAAGCTCGACTCTCTGCTGGAGTTTTACGATCATAGACATCGGGTAGAAGTAGATTTATTTGATGGGAGCAAACTTTCATGCAAACGGAACAAAATTTGTATCTAAGTAATACAATTTGTTGGTCATATTTCATAATTCAAATTTATCATCCTAATAAATATTAGTCTTAATGAATTTTATAAGATCCGACCGCACTTTCTTCGATTGAAATAAAATTTATTAAAATTGAGTATGAACATATATTTTTTTTTTTCTCGGCGTACGAGAAATCGACTGGCATATTCGACTCTATGTAATTCGTAATTGTGAAATTGCTCACATGAGGTATTGTTGGAGATATCGATGAAGATTTTCTTTTTATTATCGATGATAATACGTTGCGCACATAAACACACACACACACACGCATATATATATGACCACAAAGATGTTGCAACGTAAATATTACCAAAATTACAGGGTAAGTGCATTTTTGTACGATGCACGTATTATCATTAAGACGAGTGCATAAATATTACATAGTACGAAAATAGTATACCGTCGATAGTATTTTGTTGCGTGGAGCAAAAATCCTCTGTGTAATAATTCACCAGCCGAATAAGAATTTGAGTGAAAAAAAACGGTTTAAATCGTGCGCCATAAATCCATATTCATGTAGCCCGGTAGTTCATGCGGTTCTCTCGATGAACATACACAGAGACGTGAGTAAATACAAAAACCGTCCAAGCACGGGGATGGATTGACGATAATTATGGTAAATTTATTATCGACGCGAAGTACTCGATATAAATGTTGTCAGAAATGATTGGCGAGTTGCTAAGGCGCGTTGCGTCTAATGCCGGAAGAACAATAATAACAATACGAAGTTTTGAGTGGAGGGATGAAAGGCCTCCCGCGGATCAACGAGCAACGAGTTCACGGTATAAATCACAATGTTTGACTGATAATTCGTTTCGATACAACAGCCTGTAGCCTATCGAAATGCCATTTTTATCAAATTTACAGTTGAAGCAAAAATGTATTTCATCCATGCTGCAGCGCTTATAAGCTTCCTCAATGTGAATCACGAAATTGTATAACCTGTTCTAGCTTCAAATTATTCGTATTGAATTCAGAAAACGAAAATGTACAAATTGTAAATTTACGCCAGTTTCCCCAATATATTATCTCGCATACGAGCTTCGTCAACGAGGAAGCCAAAAATGGCTAGCCGATCTGCTCACAGAGAGAGCTTAATGAACCAGATAATTTGTAACGATGCAATGTACAAGCTTTTACCGACAGCAATGGATACGTGGTTGGTTTGCGGATCGGGCGATCATCTCGCATGTCGAGCTGTATTGGCGCAATCAGTACTGGGATCGGTGACCGCTTAGACGTGCTAGTGCGGGCTGATTGCCGAGCGAAATGCAATCGTTTTGAGTTTCCGGTGGCAGCGCAACGGAAAATCAGAAAAACATTGCCAACGGTATTGGCCAGGTTTTCCGCAATTTCTCTGTGCCCTGGTGCAAATGCGATACAGCAGTGCTTGAGGAAAACGTGGGGAGTCTCGAGGAACTGAATAGAAAGTCAAAGTAGGCAGAGGTAAAGGTATAGGATACGTGAACGACAAGGGAAGCTGTACGATTGGAAAAAGTAATACAAATAAATAAATAAATAAGAAATATATGTTCTCGTAAATACAGTACCCGCCCAAAAGATTCCATCAACCAAAAAAACATCTCAGATGAAAAATAGAATTTACAATTATGGTATTCTAATAACGTACTAACGATTGTCCAGACTCTCCATACACTAATCCGACTCTCCTAGAAACGTGTTTCTTTTTCGACACTCGAAAATTTTTAAATATTAATAATAATCGAATATCCTCTGCGGCAAATAGAAGTCAACATCTTCGAAAACCTAAGAGGCTGCCCATACTGTGCAATTCCGAAAAAAAAAACCTGCAGTTTGTCGATAAACAGTGTTTCCATCTACATCTCTTCTAGAAAAATGGTCGAGGCATTGAAAATTACGACCGCTATACTCAAGCCCTGAATAAGGCCTTGATTTCGCCCATATGTAAATCGATAGGATCTCGACACAGTATCTATAAGGTCTATGGATGGGAAGCTGCGAAAATATCATGCTTGGATCGTTCTTTTCCGTTTTTATTACAATATTAATTAAGCCAACGAAACAGAAGTGAAAAATTTCCCTCTCATTCTCGATTTCCATCATTTCCGCTGACGTTCCCTTCCCCCGTAATTAATGTAATTGTCCTATACATGTATGCTTCAGATGCATTGGTAAATTCTACACTCTCGGTCAAAGAATAAACTCGCAACTATACTCGTATTTTAACTGCATGTATGTATATACATCTATACGTATGATGTACTACGTGCTAGCTCGTTCTCTCAACGATAGCATATCTCGTAGCTTTCGCATTCACATTAGCGAGTTGAGAAGCCGAGATCTCCCTCCCGAATACACTGCGATCATACATTTCACATGTATATTTTGATGATGATTGTCTATATGAATTGCATCCCGCTGCGATTACGATTGGCAGTTGTGCGCAAGCGAATAACGTCCAAGTATCAATCGCGATACAATAATGCACAATAATAAACAATGCCCATTGGCTCAATTTGCAGACTTTTGATTGAAAAAAAAAACATATGAGCCAGGAGCAATAATTAAGCTGTGGAAATATCAAATGCCCCAGGGCAATGGAAAGCGTGTGTGTTTTACTTGTATTTATTACTGTCTATATCGTCAGGAGGGCTCTCGCAGTTTCCGGTAAGTAGAGATATCCTATATTGATCGTATTTTTTTTTAAAGAATATATACCGGATTAGAAGTTATAATAATTTTTCCCTATCTCTTGTGGAGAAGCTGTTTATATGCTACGTACGCTCGAAGAATACCAATTTCTCGCTGAAAACGCCTCGTGCATGCTGTTTTTTTACACCCTGCTATGTCTATAGCGTTGAACTGCCACTCTCAGTCAAGTCAATCGACGTGTGCCTGATGTCGTTTCGCGATTATCCAATAGTCGTCGAGCTTGACAGTTTTATAATGTTGAATGCGCCATATTTCACTGGATCGATTATTCCCTCGAGTGACATTATATAGAGAGAGGAAGAGAATGTGTAATTCGCCTATTTGAAAATTTATATTGCAACAAGCGCCCGTGATGGAGAGCGGAAGGAAGAGCATGTGCAATCCAGCCATTCAGGGATTTCCTGTTCCCAATACGTCCGGTGAGTTTCATAACTGATATACGTCCGATGATAATATCTACGAGCGTAAATCCATGACAAAAAATTACATTATAATATTGCGCGAGGATAATCCGTAATAAAAAATGTGTAATTAAGAATTAATATCCTCTCGATATTGGAATAAAAATGATGTGAATTGAAAGTTGCTTCCTAAAAAACTAAAAACGCCACGAAACCCGAGTTTAATCTGTGAGAAAGCAAAATTGCGAGGCCCTGAAGCATCATATAACGCCATCTAATTAAAAGAAAAGTCGCAAAAGTGTACACCGTGTGCCACTCTGCATATATACCACGCGTATACGCGCTGTAATATATTCATGCGGATGTTTTTAGAAAGAACGGGTAGAGAGGATTATGAACCGGAGGCAATCGGAGATTATAATTGATTATCAATAAATTATGCGATATCCTCGATTTTTCTCCTCGATATATATGCATGATGATGAAGAAGAGGAAAGTTGCCAGCTCTTTTTGGTACGGAAGGAAGAGTCGCGAGCAACGAGTTGCGCAAAGCTAATATGGAAACCAGGCAAGGATTAATCTTGTATGTTTCATGAGAAAAGAGAAGTCTCATTTCCATCATATGCATGTATATATGTACACGAGAGCCCGAGTTAAGTCGTTATGAGTTATGAGAGAGCACAAGCGCGAGGATTGGGCCAAGGAAAAATGTGTGACCCATCCGAGAAAGTGGATAACACGAGATCGAAACGTATGTGCATGAGTCTTGTATAGAAATATATATATTTATATTTATATTACGTGTTTGATAATAATATACACGGACGACAATTCACCATGTAACACATTCTTGAATAGCATTGCGTCGACGTCTATTCAACGCATTATTCATAATATTTATAAAAGATGTAACGTTTCGACGAATTTTACAGTTCTCCGCAATGTCTATTACTTATTATTCATTTATTCGGAAAAACAAATGAAATCGCGTCTCAATATATACATATAAATGTATATATATAAGGCATTTCATAGGTTTTCAGCAAGGTGAAAACGTTCACTATTTTTCAGATTCTCACAACTTTTTTTATCATCAAAGAACTAGAAGTGTCTGTGATTTTTTTCAAATTTTTTTCACGAGCCCTGCTCCAGATTTTTCAATTTTTGCAAAATGACCCTCAATTTTTAACATAAAGTATCTTAAAAACTATCGGCCGGATACAAAAGTGTTATCCTCACATAAAATGCTTATCACCTTGCTAAAAAAAAGTATGGAACTCGCCTGTGGGTCAACACTCACAACAGAAAATTCAGTAAAATTTGGAGCGAAATTAAACGTGACATACCTTTCTAAAATCCGTTTTTTTTTTTTTTTACTTTATTCACCCCAACTTCACAATGAGACTTAAAATTTTTTTCAATGTTCTTGATCAAAAGTTTCTTCAAAACCGCTGGTCTTATGTGCAGAACACTTTTCTTTGTCGGGCCCATAGTGTTTAAGATACTTTGAGTTAATAATTGAGTGTCATTTTGCAAAAATTGAAAAATCTGGAGCAGCTGGATGAAGAAAAAATTTGAAAAAACCATCGGCACTCCTAGTGCGTACTCTTTGATAATAAAAAAAAGTTATAAGACTGAAAAATATAGTGAGGGTTTTCACCTTGCTGAAAGCCTGAGGAATGCCCCATATAAAACATGAAAGATAGCGCAATATACACACCCGGAAAGCACGTTAATTTATTTCAAGTATTTTATGTTTCATTTCGTACGTAATTTATATGCATTGAGATGCCTCATTACTCCGCACTCTTACACTCCGGGCGCGTATATACAAGATTGACTTGAAAAAAAAAAACGCAAAATTATGTATTAGAAAAATACATGAAATTACTCAGCATCAACCGTCTCTTGAACAGGATTTCTGACCCACAAATGATACGTGCGGACTATGTGTGATATACGACGGAATTAGTTAATTAATTACGCTTTAAATTAACACGCTTGCCTCTACACGAGAGAGGATAATCAAAAGAACTTCGCGCGTATCGCGGTAGTGATTTAAAATACACCGGTTGATCGGCAAGAAAAAAAGCTTCGTCTGTCCCCTTAAATTATCATTTATTTTCATTTGCTATCACTTGCCCCTTATCTTGACGAGGAAAATATAGCTATTCGCGTGTGGACAGCATGTAGAGCAAACTTTTCATACTCGGACACCTATATATATATATATATATAAATTTATAAACATATATATATATATATATGAAGGTAAAACAAGCTTTGCGCACCTCTTGCTTTGCTATTACGCTTATCTAGATTCTCCCCGCGCAAGGTACACTCGGCTTAGTTCCCAATTACGACCGCCGTAAAACGAGGTGTAACACGGTCACTTATGTAAATAAGACGTTCATATAGCGTGTGGCGAATTCAATGACGATGAGGTGGGGATGTCTAATATGTACGAAGGCTCTATCATTTTCGTGGGCAAGATCTTTCCGGTGTTGCATTTTGCAAAATGGAATGTTCGGCACACGCGAACCAAATATATGTATATATGGATAAAATGAATATCAGTTTACTAAAGCACGTAATCGTCACTTACCGATCGGCGCCTCGAGCTCGATTGCTTCGAATTTATGAGTCTTAATGCGAACACGAAATTTTTTTTTTAATAAATATTGCGTCAATAATTAAGAACACTTAGCGATTGAAATCGCATAATAGCAAAGTGCACCGATCGTAACGTTCCTGAACGAAATGTGCGTAAAAAATCCAACTGGTAATATGTAATGTTATCTGTCGAGAGCTCTAATATTGTGAATTGTGATTTGAATTGCCCAGCGGTAAGAGAGAAGGTATACGTCACGTGTCGCGGGAGAGTTTAGATGAGCATGGCAAATCGAGAATTCTGAATGAGGGTTATCCAATTCAGGTAATATCGAGAGAACGCGCGATGAATGCGATATAGGGTCCATGTCGTAATCTAAAATGGACGCGAACATTGTCGGTCTTGTGGATATCAAAGCGAGTCGATAAGCGTATAATAAATTAACGATCAATGAGGAATAGAAAAGGAAATCTCGAACAAGTTTGTCAAGACGTTTTAGCGATGGATAATGTTTTTTTTGTGTCACTAGCAGGATGTATCTCGTGTTGAGTAAGTATTGCTGCTGCGGGTAGTGAAAAAGTTATGATAGAAAGGTACAGCTCGAAGGAAATGATAATGATAAATTGAAAAATGTTGTCAATTCATATGAATTTTCCACTAATATCAAAGGTTAATTTTCAATTTGCACCATCGAAGATTTGTTATCTGATATTCAATTGTACTTTTGTTTTTCATATCAAAAGCAATGACTCTAAAGAGATTGCATATTATACAGCGTTGAGGTCAGCCGAAGATTAAAAACTAGATGGTGAAAACAATATTTATTTTTTTGCTCCCTTTGTGAACGTTTATTGTACCGCAAGATAAGTTTTTTCTTGTCTACACTGTTTTATGATTACAAAAAGTATTATAAAGTACAGATTTGATTGTTTGATCCATTAGAGTCCATGTATAAAAACGCATTTTCTTATTTTTTATTCTCCGAAACTACATGGCCAAACCTGATGAAATTATAACAGTATATTTCGTTTAGTCAAACGAATTCCCTTAAAAAAATTAGAAAATTCCCATCGTTTTGGTCCAATTGAATAACTTCCTCAATTACTTTTTCAAGCATGTGAAAAAAATACGAACATACATCATTTTTTTCGACTGCTACTGATCCACTTAAGGATGTACAACTTTCGTCCAAAATCCGACTTTAAGTCGCAATTTTTTTGATGTTACAAACAAATACCTTTACGCAACTATTTACAGAATGGATGAGTAGCGATCACAATTAATAATTATAATAATATTGAATACAAATTGGACCAGCGATAATTATTTTTAATCTAAGAAATTTTTTGACTCAAAATCACATGTCATAGATCCTCAGGATGGACTGTTATCCTTAACAAATTCAAATTATGTAAAAAAAAACTTTCATTTTCGACTCACAAATTTAAATTTATCGAAACAAGGCAATTACTGATTTTACTCAATCGTAAAAGAACCCATTCCGAATTTAAAAAAAAAACCGACGAATCAATTGTTTTTTGTTTTGTTTTTGAAATAACGGAAACAACAACGATCGTTCGTGTTCAACATTTTTATTTATCAGAACAAACGATACTTCCGTGTGTAAATGATTTATTCGAAAGAAACGAGGTCTCAGAAACAATCACGATCAATATACTCGTGCCAGGTGTACAAGTTGATCGTGTGTAGTGTGATCGAGTCCCTTCGCTATAACGCGCTCACGATTAATGATTTCTGCATTCCTTGAATTTACGAACATTGGGGAAAAAAAAACAGCAACAACATATCAATGAATACTCATTATCGTGTCGTACAGTATAACACTACATGGTTAATAAATTTGTGAAACAGGATTGATAGAATTTTTCAGCAATAATACACGGGATATCGGTATCTCGATCGAAGATCGATATCTTTCACTCTCGCAACGAAAAAAAAAGTATGCCCGTTATGCCACGGCTGCACGTAGAAATGCTTCAATCACCCACAACACGATAACTTTTCTCGAGCGAATCCGCGGTGGACTTGACGCGAGAAGAAAATTCTTCTCTCGGTACTCTGGTGAAATTTCATCGAGCACTGACCAAAGAGCCTGCGGCCTGTGTGATATCGCTTTTGCGAAATATATCGTGTGGTCGATGTCACCCAGGCGTGTGCGGTGTGCCTATACAACATAGTAAACCAGCTGGACGATAGACCTTAAATTAATGTAAAAAAAAAAACTTGTTGCAATTATCTCGCGTATTGAAACATACCAAGACAACGAAAGAGAGGTGAATGGCGCACAACAATTCTCCATCGTCACCCAATCGCAAACTGAAATTTTCAACGATTTTTTTTCTTCTCGATTGAATTTCGCGAGTTGCGCGGATATTCTTACGAAATCTGCGTGCACTTCGGTTTAGCATTATTTGCGATATCGCGGTATGTACGAGTGTCAGTGTAGATCGATTTTTTTTTTTTTCATTGGGTAAATAAATTGTTCATTTAATTGTGAATTGATATTTTTTTTTAAATTAATTGCAGATTTACAGAAATTGTCAGTCAGGATGGAAATGGTGAAAGACAAATTTTGGTTGTATGTGTAAGAATGTTTTATTAAAAAATAATTACACCTCTATTTTGTAAGAGACTTTTGAAAAGACGAATTGAAAAAAAAAAAAATTTTGTAAAATTTCGATTTATCAATATATTTTTTGTTCCCATTTGCTCATTTTGAACTTTTGCCAAACCGTTATTTTTTATAAAAATTGAAAAAAAAAAGATTCTATTTGAGGCTTGAAAATTCAAAATGAGTCAAAAAGATAATATTAGAGAGTTTTCTTCGTGACCTCGGCATTTTTCAACATTCTTCAGAGAGAAAAATCGTGTGCGTTCTTCAAACTTGTAAAACGCACGTGTACTTCGATTTTGTAAGATGAAACTTTATTGTGCTGAAAAAAAAAATACGAGAAATAAGCCTTTTTGGAATGAGTTGGTGCGCAACCACATTAATATACATAATAATAATTAACCAATCGAAAATTATTCCAGAGAACGAACAAATGATCATTTCGATATCCGATTCATAAATCATTTACCTCTGACCGACAATGAGAACACCCATAATCGTTTCAAAAGCCGCGAAAAGTTTTCAAAAAAGTTTCACGTATGATACCTACGAATTCTGCGAAAATTCATTTTTTTTTACGTAATAAATATCACGCAAACTTCCGCATGTCGATTTCATTTGATAACGAACCTTTGGTACGTAAAACTTGTCGACAGTTTCCAGAAACGAGTACCACGGTTTTTTTCAATATCGGTATGTCTTTTACAAATCGAAAGTAATGCGATTTTTTTTTTTCATTGCATGAGGCATAAAGTATCGTTTAGTGGAAAATATATCGACTTGGAAAGCGAACGTTCGGTACGTGAACGCGAATGTGAGTAATCCGCTAGTCCGACGACAAGGATTCGTGCATTTTGAAACACCAAATTGTACATCGATTATTAGGAAAGTCTCGTTAATTCGCATCTGCGACGAGACGAAAAATTACGCTCCACCGGAGCATCCATTGAAGACTTTGCGAGAGGTATGTTTTAGCCGATAAAGATGCCGTTTGTCACGATGAAATAAGAGTATATATTTGCTGGCAACAGGCGAGAAAGGTATAGCAACGTGGTTTATAATCGAGCACCAGCTATTTACCTGCTGCAGAGATTACTGTACAGCCGCGAGAGGCGAGGTAAAAGAAGAGTATAGTCCCGACCTCCGACAAATTACCAGGCCCACGATCCCGCGCGTGAGATTCGCCTGTTATTCCCGCACTATGAGCGCGAGAGATCGTGCTTCGGCAATTTCTCTGTCTCACTCAATCTAGTAGATTGCGCAATATTAAACGAGTTGCGAGAAAGACGTAAGGAATAATTGTTTCGATATTCCCGTTGAAGCTTCAAGAGTCTCGAAGGTTTTGAACGATCATATAGTCAATAGGATGATAGAGGAAAAGATAGAGAGAGAGAGAGAGAGAGAGAGAGAGAGAGAGAGAGAGAGAGAAAGAGAGGGAGGGAGGGAGAAAGATTGCGATCGACACGAAAGAGTGTTATGGGATCAATTACTATTAATGCGGTTTAGGAGAACGTATGGTGGTTAGGTATTCTATTCAAAAAACAGACAACTTTGGCATAATGGACTTAACAAAAATATTACAATTGTTAGATTTTTGTCTAATCGTCTGTTCGTATATTTCAAAGTTGAATCTATGAATAAAAATTTGAAAAAAAAAACACAATTAATAATTAAAGAAGTATACACTACATTAGCAGAAGTAACGGATAAAAATTATAGTCGCATTCGAACCGAATGGTAACGAAAAATTTGATGGAAAAAAGAAAGTGAATCTTATGATATAAGGTAAGGTGTTAATATACAGGTATATTCCGCAACAGCGTGTTTTTTTGGACGTCACTTGGAAAGAAATGATTGGGCATCGATAACGCCCAAGAAATGTATGTCCAATGGTACAATTTTCGAGATAGGATCTTGATTTAAGAACACTGGCTCACGGTAACAAAACTTGCAATCAAATTTTTTCGAAGCTTCCTTGAGTTTCGGCGAAAAGGCTATAAATCTTACGGACTGCGTCCAACAGTTCTGCGTGCTGCAATATTTTCCCTTTTCCCGGACAATCAATGCAATTTAAAAAATCCAAAATTTCGGGATTGAATAGGTCCTAAATGGGGATTTCACGTCGCCTTAACGGTCTTTGATTTGCGTCACAATCCCCCACCATACGGTGCTTATCGATTGGCGCGGCATATACGGTGGGAGAAGCGCTGGGCCAATTACGGCATCGCTGGTTACAAAAAGTCAGTTGCGCAGAGGTAAGCGCGCAACCTCGATTTAACAAGATGCCATGCAGAACCGGCCCTGCCGTTTGCAGTCAAATCGAGGTCCTAGTGTCCTTCACTCAAAAATTCATGCAGTTGAAATATTATACAGGAAATATATTATGTGACATATTCAAGATTTTGCGCCTAAAATATTTGTTCCATATATT
The DNA here is from genome assembly GCA_963564615.1 of Rhorus exstirpatorius. Lineage (NCBI taxonomy): Eukaryota > Metazoa > Arthropoda > Insecta > Hymenoptera > Ichneumonidae > Rhorus > Rhorus exstirpatorius. Next base: position 46,940,274 of record OY751313.1, read on the forward strand.
TCACATACATTTTTTACATATAAAAAAAATAATATATGCGAAAAAAATATTAGTTTTCGCACTATGTCAAGCTTGGTGCATTAATAATCTACGAGTTGATGAATTTTTCGTTTATTTCTCAAGGTAACGCGATACAAATGTGTGTCTCAAGAAACCCTGAGACTGCAAACAATGCCCCAGTGGTTCACAGTAACTCTTGCAAATGTACTGTTTCTCGATCACGATCTCTCGCAAAGAGATCGCGAAACCTTTCTTCACCTTCGCTCCAGTTTTATCTCTCTGTGTATGCGTGTATATTTTACACGACATTTATTCTTCGAGAACAGGTGATACACGTGTACAGTTATAATATTTACTGATAAATTTCAATAAGCTTCTCGCTAATGTTTCATACCGAACACAATAATGTTTTGAGTACGAGAATTCGAATACGAATGAGTACGAGAATTCGAAGAATAGAGCCACATTGGGAGAGAGTTAAAAAAATGCATCGGCAATGAGAAAAAAAAAAGAGAAAATGAAGTGCGGTACAGCTCAATATGGTGACAGCTGAATGAGCAAAAATAAAAACAGCGTAGAAATTTCGTTGACCGCGGAAAAATGATCGTACATCGCGTTGGGTATAGTAAGAGTATAAAAAAAACAGCTCTCTAATATTTTTCTTGACGTAAAAGTGCGTTCTCGTAAAAGTCACGCAAGCGAGACAAGAGGTTGGTCAATAACACTCGGTGAGCCGACATACTTTTTCTCCCGAGAATAGCAAAATGAATTTCTTTCCGTTTTTTTTCTTTTTGTTTTTTCTTTCGAGTCTCCGAAGACCGTCGAAAGATTCAAAGGGAAATTGAAACTATTTTTTTTTCCTTCGAGTATGGCTCACGATTTATAAACGTATTGCAACATATTTTTGCTTCAATTAAAATTACATAAAATGTGCAAATATAAACTCATACGGTATTTCTTCATATTTTTTTCCGTTATGAAAGCCTTCTTTGTCAGCCTTTTGTTGCACCTTTTTGCATCCTCATGGAGGAATTCTTGTGATGGCGAGCCATATATTTTATGCGAGTTTCCAATGACATCATAGTATGTTTAGAACGATCCAAAACATCGAAAAATCAGATTTAACAAAAATTCTGGACCTACGTGTGTGTAAGTATGTTTGAATGAACCAAGAACTTCATTTACTGCAATTTTCGTTGAAATTACTCGAGAATTAATCATTTTACGGCAGTAAGAAATTTTCAAATTCCTCAATACTTGAGATCGATGAATAAATTTTTCAACATGACTAGAATAGAATACATTGGTATTAAACTCATCGTGATCTAGAGTAAGACAGCAGATTTCATTAAATTTTTGAATTTTCGTGAAATGTTTGTGATTACCCTAATTCAGACGAATTGTAAGATGTAATTGTCAGATGTTTTGTGCAGGCACTTGCCATGCGAATTGGGAAGGCAGCAACCATGTTTGCTATTGAATTTGAAACGAATTAGCAAAGCGGTTGATGCCCGTGAAAGCCGGTGAATAACAAAAATAATAAGAGTAAAAGGCGTTGCACGATAAAGTAGATGCGTCGTTAAGGTAGGATTTCAGAATTCCTGGAGTGCATGTGAGCAGGGTTTCCTCAGGAACTCGAGAAAAAAGAAACGATGAGATAACTTCTGGAGGAATCGAGTTGCCAAAGGAGTACGAAAAGATAAGGAGAGGTTAAGAGGAATTCTTAAGGTGCGATGGGTTTCCTCAGGAACACGATAGAGGTTACAAGAATTTCCTGGGGTGTGCACGTGGCTGAGCTCTGCCTCAAGAGTATTTATGGCTAGGACGATATGCAGCGTAAGGGATCTTATACATGACCGTTATATAGCTCCACAGTAGAAATACAGCGCCTCATTTACGACAAAAATGAGGCAGGGGATCGGTCGAAAATTGCGAGCACACAGGCTGAGCGTTGATGGAAATTTTCGAGGACAATTTCAATCTCCTTCAACATGAATCTTTAGTCCAAACGTATCAAAAATCAAAAGAAGAATAAAAAAAGAAGTATCAAAAAGAAGGAGAATCTGCTGTTTAAAAATTTCGTACAACATCAAAAAGATGAGAGCAATCCATATCCTGAAAAACGAGAGCAATTTTCACCGACTCCTTCATACATACAGTCATAAATTTTGCTATTGATATTCTCTTTTATCCTCCTGTTTGTGAAACGGGAATCTTTGGAACAATACGAAGCGTTTTTATTTCGATTTTTCCCTGTAGAGTGTACACAATTCCGTAGGCACTTTTACCGATCTTTCGCTGCACTCGGTTGCATTCCATGGGCTCGACTCAAGGCCTGCTCGATGGCGATGCCACGGGAGCCCGGCAAAAGTCACCGGTTATCGCTGCAGCCGTAGGAGCTGCGGCTGCAGCACGAGACTCTCGTGACGATGCATGCAATCCACCGGGAGCGCGAGTTTCCTTCATCACGTGAATACGATTAACGTTCACGCTGTGGATATCGTGGCGAAACATACACACACTCATACACACATGTATATGTACACGTCGTTGCATGGGCGTGGGAGAGAGGCTTCGTCTTCACCACGAGGTCGAGGGTTATTAGCCGCACCTGCATTATTACCTATAGATGTGGTACACTGAATCGATGAGTTTGCAACTTGGCCATGATTTACAATTTAGAAATGATGAACGTTCCAATGATACGTTTTCGAAGAATCCAGTTCTTTGCCAGTCATTAGCTTGCTAACAACTGATGTTCTTTGATGTATATTGGTAAGTTGCGGAATGAAAATTTTCTCGCTATTCATAGCGACAACCAATTTGCTATTTTGTTTAAATTTTTTCTAAAAGACTTATTTAAACGACGATGAAAATTTTTGTCAATATTTCGGAACTTCTATTCAATTCATTATATTTATTATCTAAAGTTACATTCTTTTATATTTTATTTATAGTATATTTACTACATTCCGCAGAAAAAATGACGTTTATTTGTCAGCGATAGACAATCGTAATGTCTGTCTAAAATTAATTTTTTTTCTTACAAGGACAAACCTACTCTCGTCCAGATCCTAATTAGAATTGTTTTGCAGAGAAAAAAAACATTTTTAAGCTGGTAACGCTTATTTTAAATTTGAAGAGTTCACTTTATTTTCGTTCAATTTGTACTTTAGGTAGTTTGAGAGCATCCAGAGATGAGTTTAATATTTTCGAGGCTACGGTTATTCAATATTTTTCTTGTTTTTGAAAATTTCCCAGTGTGTAATTCTCCGTTGTTTCCTTGCAAAATAATTTTTCCCGTAGCAATTACTTCAGACCTATTGTAGGGTTACTCCTTAGGGGTTAAAGACAGTAAATGAGGTCTTATTTTAATGCCATTATAGACTCTACTTTGTACCTAAAAGTTTCTCAAGTTTCCCGACTTATCAAGTTAAACGTCGAAGTAGAGAGTTTGGTTGAAACCCTATGTATGGTTAGATGTTTTCGAAGAAACCCTACTTTAAAGCTAAACTGTACATTAGATTTTGAGGTTTTCGAGAAAAAACTCTTCTTTGAAGCTACACTTGGCAAGTCGGGTTCATAGGAACAACGGTTAATCCAATCTCGGATCATCGATTTACGTGTCAAGTTATTATGTATATGTTACTCCCTTTTGTTTGCTAGCAGTCCGTATAAATGACATATAGTATATATCCTGCATTCTTAAGCTATTGTCGTCCCGAGGATCACGGATTTATGAGTACTCTGATGGTATTTTCTATTCAACGGTCCATTGTCCAAGCGGTACGATCGACCATCAAGACGACAACGGCTTCCTAAGACAGTAGCACAACCGCTGTTATTTTCAACCGCTGTGAAAATGATCTAAGCTGTCGAAAGCGGTTACGAATATCCGAGGGTGTATCCAAAAGAATTGTGGGCTCTGTGGCGAGGCAACTATGTGCTTGTCAATAGAGTAAAGAACTTGCCACGTGACGTAACGACCTTAAAACACGCCAATAGCGCTTGTTCTTGGCCAAACGTGGTACGAAGTGTATTTTAAAATCGTAAATCCTACAGTTAGTGAACGTTTATCCGGTATATATGTGACACGAAAATGCGCCATAACTTTAACGTTACATTTGCTACCGCTCTGAGGATTGGATAACCATTACGCAAGGTAAAAAAAGGCCATAACCGTCTTTGGTTGCGCTAAAGAAATTTGTTTTGAAAAAACTAACCGCAGTAAAAAAGAGTTGTAGACAAAAGGATATGTACGAAAAGCAGGTTCTTTCATTACTAAAATTAATAGTCAATAGACGATCGTTAAGAATTCCTGAGTCTCAAGTCGGGGTATACATTAAGCGTGGAGAATTACGGACGAAAAATAGTACAAAAGTGAGACAACCAAACGGAGGAATTAAGAAGGCTTCATGCAATAATACGGTCAGTTCGATCGAGCTATAAGTTTGAAAAATTGTTTCTAAAAGTTTTCTGAAGGAAAGTATAAGTTAAGATAAGCATTTGTATTAAGTTATTTGTATAAGTTAAGATAAGCATTTGTAAACTAATTCTTGATTACCAAGGATCTTTGTCGTGCAATTTAAAAAATATGTAAAACACTTCAGGGTCTCGCATAGAATGTACGAAATGCCTTATTTGTTGTACGAACCGATGAATCCATTTTTTTTGTTCTTTACAACTTGGGTACTCTTTGATCTAGACTAACTTTTATTTAGACCAGTTTCCCTCTACAAATATATTTAAAAAATGCTTATGACTCGATATTCGGTTGATATGAATATGCGAATAGAATTTCCTTGAATATAAAAAATCCCAATTCTAATTCCTCATTCGATCCAGCAACTTCCGTTTGAGCCTCTCCGCTGTTTTTGACAAATTCCAAAAGCTCTATTTTTCCATTACCGTTGAACTAACGCGTGCATGAAACCCACGTGACCAGCTTATCTTTACATTCGGTCCAAAGATGTAGCGGATCGTCAGTGATCGGTTGCCTCTAAATTTTCATGCCTTTGTCCGCCTCGATCGACCCAAATGCCACGGGTGCCTTCTCGTTCAAGTGGAATGTCGAGATCGGCATCCAGATTGTTGTTGCTCGTAGAGAAAAATATGTTTGCGGTGTGGGAAGATATATATATATATATATATATATATATATATATATGTATTCCTCGCCATAACCTTCCTCAACGTTGTATACACGAAGAGAAAGACCGACGCCGTTGACCTTTTTACAAGCTGATCACAAAATCGGCGCCAAGCGACTGAAATATTAGAAATAACTCCCCACTATTTAACTCGCCAAATGATGTTTGTTACGATCACTTTTTAGCCCAAAGTCTGTAGATATACGTACACCCATTCTTTGTCATTTTTCACATATTGCCGATGCAAAATCAGCGAACGTTACCACGTGATCTCTCGATCTCCGACTGCAACGTAAATTACGAGATTCCTCAAGCGTATATTGCCAACCCTATTTCTTCAAGTTCCCTCGCAATGCGTGTTACTGATTGATTATGATTCCGTTCGTTGAGAATTAGATTTAATTACACGGCAATCGTCAAAGTATATCGGTGCATACGTGGCGAGATGTCTAAACGAGAGAGGGTGTCGTAAATCACACGCCTCGGTCACGAACAGAGGGAGATCAGCGATCGGGTATATGAGCCTCGTCACTTGCGCGAGAGACAGAGAAGCCGCGAGAAAGCGCAAGGTGTGCGAGTGAACAAGTGATACATCACGACTAATTATTCGTGTTCTTGATTGACACAAGCCACACCGGCTGTCGACACCTCTGGTCGGCTTCAGAGAGACGAGCATCAAAGAGTCGATGAAGGAAAATTGGCACTTTGCCGAGGAAGGGGGTTTTTTTTTTATTATAACCACTTAAGGAGCCGGTGATTGAAAAACTTTCAAATCATTTTTATCATTGTAACAGCGGTTGGAATGCATTCTAAGCTTTATTTTTCTCGTTCAGTAGCACCGATAAAACCGCCACGGTAGTAGAGAGATGCATGACAACATAATAATGCATAGTGAGATAATTTATCGGTTAGTTATTGTTAATCCATTGGCAGAACATGAGAGATAATAATCGAGAACTTGGTGATACGAGAGCGGACTTTTAAAGAGAGTCATGGCAAGTTAATAGGTTGAGAGTTAGATCGTTATGAAAACAATAATAATAAATATATATTTATAAGATATAAATTTTTTATCTTGAGTGAATCGTACATACATGCACATAAATACATATTACATATAGTGTTGTATCGATCACGTTAAAAATTTTATTTTTTTTATTTTTATTTTTTATTTCATCGATCGATCGTGACGCGAGAGTTGTGCACGATCGTCGATCACCGAAGGCTGTTCGGCTTTTCATCATTGGCACTATAAAAAAAAAAAAGTACATATTTGCGCGAGTGCAATTCACCCTGTCCCACTCTACTTTTCATTTTACGAGAGCAAAGAACCCCAGCTTAATTACAATGCTCGCGAGAGAGCTCCGTGTTTAATATGCCTGATAATACGCCATAACTCGCTTCGAGCCACGACAATTACGATTTGTTCGCGCCGGTCAGTCGCTGCAGACTTGGCGGATCTCACGAGAGAAGGAAAACCGAGGAGATCGAGAAGTCACCGCGCGCCCGTAGAAACGACAAGATCAAGGGAATCTGGTTTCTGGTCTATCGCTCGCCGTGCACCGGCTCAAAGCCGCGAAATGTATGTATTATATACACGCGACGAGTGGCCACGAGCTCGGTCAACCGTTGCAAATTAATTCAGTATTACTCAATTTGACTATCGGACACGAGCGCAGTGAAATCCCATCTAGATGATGACTCTCGTTCATCCGACATTGCACACGATATGATACTTTTAGTTCCGTGTGTTTTCAGATTATATCCCCGCACTTTGGCGCCATAATTAGCGAATTTAGTGAATTATGGAAATATGTTAATCGCGCAACACCTTTTTTTTAAGGCTGCAAAGTTACAATTGAATAAATATTATCAACCCGTCCTGGGCTCATTGGGATGCAAGCACGTGAAACAAGATTTTGAAATCCAATTATCAATATTCCAGCATATGTATAACGGCTCCGGGTCTCTCGAATGCAGATAAAATAAAGCAAAACTCTAAAGATTTTTCGTATGTATAAACCTAAACGTGATCCGTTGATTCAAGTTGGAGTTTTGTGTATTTGAAAATCATGTTAAAACAGCATGACTTACAGTGAGCCCAGGAATGGTTAGGAATATGAAAAAATATATGCATGCGGTATTAAATAATTTTGCGAATAAATAATCTCTACGGCAAACATAGCATGGATGGCACAAATTTTATTCAGTTTGTAGAAACCATTTTTCAAGAAAATAAAAGTTCATGAAAAATTAAGTTCCATAATGCTCCGTCAAGTTATACTTATACAACCGGAGCTCTATATTTTTTTGCTAACAATAAATGGAAGAGTCGAAATAGGGTGAGAGGAACGTCTATACTTGCATACGTATATTTATGCACTCCAAAAGGGATATTCTTCCCAAGAAACGTGACCACGGATCTTATCCTTCGACCACGATCGACCTATACCTTCTATAAATATCTGCTCGGTGCACCATCCGTTCTCTTCATCATCCTCTGGCTATACAAACCTTCTTTTTCTCCATTCAAATGTTTTATACATATAGTTACTTGCATGCAATATACAGATATCTGCTACATATACTCATCACGTTGTCGATCATCATTCTTGCATAGACTCCGGGGAGGGGATAATTCAAATATTCTTGAAAAAATACTACGAAGAATCAGTAGATACATCGATAAATCCTCATATATTTAATTCACTTGACATTCATTTGGATGAAGGGAAACGTAATTGAATCAAATTGAAAACAAAAAAAACGTTTGATAATCGTTATTTGATTGAATATTGATCAATTAATTGATCAATATTTAATCGAATGACGTTTGACATTATGAAAAGATTTTACAAATTTACAATGAATCGTCGTCAATTCAACCGAATTTCCGTTATGACAAAATAATTAATTTGTTTTTATGACATATTTAATTAAACGTGAGCCAGCGACAGCCGACAATTATTGTTGAGAAATTTGAAATGATTTTGCTTAAAATTGCCTGCCTTTTCATCGAGCTGTGCGGTACGCTCGACTATAAATTTTGCGGTAAAATTTAGAGCGGCGGGCGTGTGATTGAAATTCGCATCGATCGATCTTCGATTAGTCGGTATTGCGCTTTATTGACAAGCCACTACTTCATTTCCTTTTTCAGTGTCGCCTTTGCAAAAACCGCCTGTATATATATATATATATATATACATATATATAAATGTATACCCAACATGTATACATATATCTAAATTAAACTTTTATACGACGATTATTATTGAATAGTCGAATGAATAGCGAAAGAAGTAGGACGCGGGGAATTTCGCGGTGTAGATGTTTATACACGCCGACGTTCAAATCAGCGTCGCAATCGTACTCTAATTATGCCGCTTTATTGACCCTCTACAGACGCGTATTATATGGACTTTATAACGAGCGAATGACTCTCGTGTTCTGTATAAATCGTCGGAACATATATAAATGATGCAAAGTTTATTTCATGTGGGCCTCAAGATACGAAATTACAAATTGAACGTTTACACACACACACACACACACACACATATATATATATATCTATATATAATGTATTGTTAATGTGCGTGAAAATATATCCGGACTTATACGTCGACGGGTATTTTCAAAATACATACAAAATTCACTCTGAATGGATACTGGATATAAGCGTAATCGATTTAACTATGCCAAGAATTCTCTTGACATAGTTAAATTAATTAAGTTTATATTCAGTAACCATTCATATCCGTGGAAACTTAGCACTTGAACCTCGATAAGATTTTACCGAAATTCACTCTGAATGGATGTTGAATTCAAGTTTAATCGATTTAACTATGTCAAGAATTCTCTTGATACATAGTTAAATCGATTGTACTTATATTCAGTAACCATTCAGAGTGAATTTTTGTGAAATCTTATCAAGGTTGGAGTGCCAAGTTTCCATATCCTCCCACCGCTGCGCACGATGCGTACCAGCTGCACATATGCGGCCCATTTGCTGCTGGCTGATTCCATAACCGCATGTACGCTAGAGTGTAGTACTTCTCGACCGCCGTTAGGTGGCTAGCCGAGAGTAGTTTCTCCGAAATGAAAAAGCATTTCTCGGTGATACACTAGGACTTCGATTTAACGGCCAGTGGCGGGACCGGCTCCGCATCGCACCTTGTTAAATCGAGAGTGCGTACGCCCGCCCATGCTGTATCTGTGCATCGGCACTCCGTGCTACGGGCCTGATCGGGGAGACTATAAGCGTCCCCCACCATCTCCCACCACGCGAAAAACGGATCGATAAATGCGACATGGTGGGGACTGTCTAATAAATCGAGGGCCGTTAAGGTAGTACTGTCGATACTGCAAGAGTCAAATGTATACACCGTCATGTTTGACTCACGCAGTATTTAGAATAGGCAACGTCACGTCTATAATGAACCGATAGAAAAGTACATTTTGGATATTTATTTCCGAATTACTACTCTCACATGCTCTGAACCTGTACTTGTAAGGATTTAAAATGTTCCTTATAATATTTTTTCTTATTGTAGCAATTTTTATTGAAATCTGAACGGTACATTTTGAAAAATACGATGAAAACTGTGATTTCTCATAAGACTCAATGCTAAATGTATGAAATTACAAATGCCAATATCTTTTTGCTGGTTCTCTGTAGACTTTTAAAAATTGAACTGAATCGTTTTCTTATCATAATCTACCAATACACAAAATTTTATTAAATTCTGAACGGTAATTCTATAATCGACAGTACTACCTTAAATCGAGGTCCTAGTGTATACTTCCGAGGTCTTGGATGCTGCTTGCGCACAACTGTGCACGATCATTCGTACCATTCACAGGATTTGCACTCGTAGTGACGAGTACTACACACGTCTATCATCTTGGTATTTTAAATTTAATCTATGAGCAGTACTTGCTTAAACAAATCATGCACTAATCCCTGAAATATATTCCTCGATGTCGGTACAGACATTTTAGTCGTCTAAAACATATACACATCAATTAGTATAACTATACCAAACACGAAAGCGCATCAACACGTTCTTACCAAATAAAAATTACTCTAAATTACTGGCCTCCAGAAACAAGCTTACGCATTAATAACACCGGGAGACCAACGATCTCCAATCACAGAAAGCCTGGGTACGTCTCTTCGGGACTATAGTTAGGAGCTAAGGTAGTGTTTTTTTCTGTAGAGTTATTTCCGGAGATAGGTACACTGGTGGAGTTGTCATTTTGTTGGACTGCTGTATATTTGCTAATGTTGCTATTAGGGTCAATCTTAATTTGATAGAAAAGTTAAGATACAGTATACGGTCATTTTTTGGTTAGCTTATAACTGGTACGGCAGTCGATGCTTATCCCTCACAATTTCCCGATGTGGCACAATATCTTACCTTCGAACACTGAATATATATATATATTTACAATCAAAGTTAGAGTTCATCAGAAAACCGAGTATTACTGTTCTTGTGCCATTGGCAAATGCACGGAAGGAAAAGAACAGAAATGAGGATAGCCAGTAATCGATTGCATTCCCTTGATTGGTTGACCCAAGTTAATCCTTGGTTCTTCCGACTGACCTTATTCAATCTTTCTTTTCCCCGTGGATTTCATTATTTCGTCACATTTTTCGATGACACATAATTCACTCTACCGGGAATCTGTGAATTGAGATGAAGCAACTATACCAGAAAGTTTAACCAAAGCGGTGTACTGGATTGTGCGTCAATAATCCTTGTGTTTCTCGCTACACTGAATCTCTCTGTGCCTGAAACTCCTCTCGATATACCGCTTGAGCACATAATTCTCGATACAAACTGTAAATATACCGCTTCACGCGCGTGTCCGCTCAAAGCAGCTTCTGTTTTCAACGCGTTGGCGAGTATCTTGGACGTGAAATGAAAGGAAAATCATACCAAGGGATTCTAACCAGAAAAGGGCCCGAGTGTGCAAGTTAAAGCTATTTACACCGTGTCAAGAGACTCGTTACTTCGTGCAGACTCGTTACCTCGTGCATATCTGTATACACACATCAAGTACTCACTAATTTATTACTTTCAATTGTCCTGGTGTGGTAACGTGTATGCCTCGTATCTGCGTGTGCTATCATGGGCTATATAATGGTACGTTTAACGATCGTTGGAAGTGTTGGAGGCTCGGGCACGTGTGGTATACAATTGCACCGGCTGCGCGCGTTGCCCGATTAGGAGTAACGGGTACACATCTCTAACGTTGAACGTTTTTTTTTGCTTTCCCACTTTTTTTTTTTATATTCCTTTGGATTGCGTTTGAATCACTTATTGAGAGGTCATAGCAGATGGATGAATCAATGTCGTGGGATTCTTCGCGATGTGGTATACATGAGATTCGCTGCGCGCATACGTATCAAATTCTCGCGCTTCGGATCAACGGCACGAATCATACGGGTCTGCGATCAAGAGATCCGTATTACATGTACATATATCATCTTTTTCCTTTCCTCCGGACATACGACCTACACTTATACCTTTAACGAGCCAATTATCCGCGTCTCTAGCGGATCCCGCGTTTACGCACGTCTTACTCATACATCCATTTAAGACCGCGACGAGTAATTAGACTCTCGAGATATATAATAAAGCATTCCCATTGCAACGTCGTTTCGTGAGAGATTATAACACCCTGTGTATGTGGTTCGAACGATGCGGGACGAAACCTGACACACGCATATATGTATTCGCATGCGTATGTCCAGGCGTCCCTTGCGTATAGTTGTGTTAAACGCGCGCAGCACGGCATGACGATGATCTACATCGAGTTTAGCCCTGATCTCCACGATCTCCAAGATCCAAGATCGCGATATTTGCCGCAGACGAGTGGCATCGACGCAATATTCTATTTGTAAGTGAAATATACCTCGACCGAGGGACATTATGTGTGCGTGTATTTGTGTGAACGTATTTGCACACTCGAGAGATTTCGTACTCGCGCTTACACGACTCTATTACACAACGCGTGATTGCATGCAGACCGATAAATAAATTCCTCCCATATGAAGTTGCAATTCCGCATTATGTTATTTCATTCGGTGTTGAATGATCGATTGCTGAGAACACAAAGGGACAGAAAGCATGCATTTCACGGAGAACGACTCGTTCATTCATGAGTGAGATGATAAAGAAAGAAGTGATCAATTTCATTGAATTCATGCCGAAGAATTTTGTCGCATACTAAAAGATACAGGATTAATGTGTATATAGGCAGGTTATGAAGCGATTGAAAAAAAAAGTACTTCGCAACATTTTCAAAGTTTGCTAATGGTTCGTGGACAACAATATTGAAAAGAAAATTTTACAATCCGGCAATTAACCATATTCATAAATTTATATAAGTTCATTTATATTAATTAGATTAGTTTATTTGATTTTTATCATTATTAGAAGGCATCGTGAGGCTTTTTATCATAAGTTCGCAACGAGTCACATGAATTTACAAATTTAACAGGCGTATCTTTGACATGTAGCACATAAATCTTTTAAACTGTCGATACGGAATCGAATGAATATATAGAATCAGAGTCGCCGAAGGCAAATCTTCCTGGCAGGAAAAAAGACGAATCTTGGCTATCGAGCGCACAGTGGGGGCTATGCCATTTGGTATTACTAAAAAAAGTATCTAGAGCACGAGTGCGTGCCCGAAGCATAATAAAACCAAACGACTTGGAGTCAATGTGGTCGACGAGTCCGGACGCGGACATAACTTTCAATAATCGACGCAGCTTCCAGCACCCCCTTATTCGGCATATTCAATTTACAAACGATCAGGTATTAACCCCGATTGGGGAAAAGTTAGCAGTCACGGCGGGTGGTTTCACCTGCCTTACATCAATCAATTGTGTCGCGATTCTTGTATTATATATATATATATATATATCTAACGACACAGACACGGGATAACCGTGCCAATTCAAACCCCAGAATACAAACTACGGCTATAGCTATTTTATCGAGGAACGTTAGACTTTCCCTACACCATTACACTATAGTTAGATGACTGAATGTTTCCAGGAAACTGAATTTAAAAACTGTGGAAATTAGAAATTTTCTTTCTATTCATTTTTCCCCTTTTTTAGAATGATTTTCTCCATGAGCAAGCATCACAAAGAGACTGCAGCTCTTAATGTCCTCATAGCTTTGTGAATAAGAGGAAGTTGTTCGGGAACAGTGGGAAAATTTCTAAACCGTTGCACTTTTTTCTACACCAATTATGATCTTTAATTCCATCCAGATTAATTGTTTTTTCTATTAACTTCCTAATGCGCATGAATCAAGCTCGATAGAACAAAGTTTTTATTAGTTTAAAAGCATTCATTTTTAAAAGAATTTAAAATTTCATAAAATTTGGACAGCTCTATCGATTCTCGCCCAACTCAATGCCAAATATCCCTACAGTGTCCTCATGTAGAAATCTCGATACCTCAAGTATACTTTAAAATTACGTCAAGGTCGAACAATCATTGAGTTTCTGCAAACTTCTACAAATTTTAAACTTTTATCTTAACATATGAATCTTTTCGAAAATTTCTCCCATGGAAACAGAAAATGTAAGTGCAAAAATTAAATTTTTCGATGTTATAATATATGAAAAACATATTTCAATACACATTATATATTTTACATGTAGCATTTTTTTTCTAACAATAATTGCAATATTTTGAACATTTAAAGAAAAAAAAATTTCATACCACCAAAGCTTTCTTTTCGGGTAAGCAAATGTAGAATTGAAATACGGGAATTGCGATATAATGACGATTACATTTTCATGAGAAAAATTCCCACCGTTAACTTTCAAAAAACGCGATAGCGTCTCGATGCCAAAAGTACCAAATTGATTTTACTGCAAGCAATCCTAACAAATCCAATTTAAGTGTAATTTGAGAAAGTGCGATGGTTAAATGCATGAAATTTGTTTGTGCATGAAGTACATATTGATGTTAAAATTTATTGTATGAGAAGCTTTAATGATCAAATTCATGACCTCAATCTAAGAAAGTTCGTAAACGTCAGTATCTCAATAAATAAGACGGTAAAATAAATCCGGTGTCTGCCCACAGTTCACCGAGAAAAAAAGTATGGTGAAAGAAATGACAAAAATAAACTTATGACTTCAGCAACAATTATTTTGCTTATGCGAACGATAATTTTGATATTTGAACCATGCAAAGGTCGACGAAATATTCCAAATGGTTCCAAAGACCATAAAATATTTCGATCCCCTTACTTAACTATATACACTGTAGAAATTTTTTTAAGCGAAGAAATTATGGCCGAGTATTATGGCCAAAAACACCATCCTACAATTGGAATTCGAATTCTTAAGCTTTAGGAAAGGTCAACGATCTGGAGTCCATCAATTTCAACTTTGAATTTTTTTAAAATTCTTACTATAATATCGAAGGAAACTTCTGGATGAAAGCCCTTCGATGCACAAATATATGTAACGATAATCTCATACGCTTTGAATTCCTATATCGACGTGTGACCAACTATGAGACAAACACTCATCAATGAACGTATAATTGCTAGCTGGCGATCGAGAAATAAAAGTAACCGTGCAATTCGTGAATATGGAAAATCGGTGTCACAGCTGAACAGGCAAAGGGTGGAACATTTTTTTTTTTTTCTTGACATACGAAATACTTATTCGTTGGGGAAAGACGGATATACGAGACCAGAAGTTTCGTTCTGTTTATCGATATGTCGGTATTTATGTCTCGATCGTTTTTCGATTGCGAATCGAGTCCATCGAACAGAATCAACGCAAAATATGGAGATTGAGATTGGTCTCTGCTGAATTGCGTCAGGACCCTTGCGCCCGCAACAACATATACCTATAAACGCATATATATATATATATAAGTTGGGAAGTTAAATATTTGTGAAAAAGTCACATTCGCCGTTTTATTTCCACACACATACATTCAAATATTATACCACCAGTTCATTTAGCGTAATTATGTTCACCGCTGCACAAGCGCAGTTACATATATATATATATAGAGCGAAATGTATTTTTTTTATCCGCCAGAAAGGCGGGCGCGAGCGAGTCTTTTAAATCACCGTTAAGATCCCGTAACGATCCCGGGGCAATGTGACATACGTGCGGTTAGTTTTTCATTATTCTTTCCTCATTTCATTTCTTCTTTTTTCCACCTTTTTTTTATGAAATACCCCACGGTCCAGAAACGCGTGTAGTCCGTTCATTGATCGAGTTGCGAAAACTTGATGAATGCTCGGAGCCAAACGTTGGCACGAGTTGGGCGGAGATTTTTTTCCCTTAAAATATTTATATACACATATACATTCATGTGCGTCACTGCCTTACGAACAATTCTTGCCAAGTCAACGCGCGTCTACAGTCCTCGTAATATTTTGCAATTTAATAACGAGACCGCGCGTCCACCGGGGGATAAAAATATTGAATCATTTTACGACAACGACGGAAACGAAATAATGATACCAATAGTCTCCGATTGAATCTCAGATATGACTCGAGTCGATGAAAAAAAATTGAGAGAGTCCGATTCTAGCGCTGGGTGAACTTTTCTTTATAAGCTTTTTTTTTTATCTGCATTGTGCTGGTATTATTGTGACGAAGACCGGTTTTCATTGGGGAGTTTGATTGACCGAGCATTCAATGACACACGGAGCTATATTTATATATAAACATTTGCATAAATCTCGAGCAATACAGGGAGATATATGTACACAAGCGTATGTTCCAGCATCCCGTTGCACCAGACGCGTGCAGTCAGCGCATTATTACGGGTATAGGTGCTGTACATTTAGTATGTATCCAAGTCTCGTGTCTCCTTTGGCTATTAACTCTTTCGCGTTCGCTACATTGCTGTATTCTCTAGACAATTTATACACACATATACACATACACACACACATACATAGGTGTATATTGTTTTGCATCTATATCGCGTGCCAGCCACCTCTCGATGCATTTATACACGTGACACTCGGTCACGTGCGAACGCTACGACGTCCACGCTCTCGAGCACGTGAATTCTCCATACATGAATCAATCCGTGATTGCTAAAGGGAGAGACTCTCATTTCTCGGGCGAAACACGAACATACGTGCTGGCAAAATACTAAATGACTCGTATATGATTGGATGTTAATGCGACAGCTGAACTCTCTGGTTATAACTAATTAGTATATGCACATCCGCTTCGTCGATTAATTCCTTATTCTTCATTTTTTTTTTGAACTTTTAATTTAAGGAATTTGAATTTACAAGTGCTCGCAAAATGTGCCATTCGGTGTGCTATTAAAAATAGAATTGATCTTCCATTGCTTCAGACAGAATCAAAATTAAGAAATTCTTGTCAAGAATGAAAAGACTTATCGAAATGTCGATGGTATTGCCATTTCTCGCGCAGCGGAAAAAATGATAATAGTCATATTTATCCTTGATAAAAATACCTTGATTCCCATCGCTGAAGCAGTGTTATATCAATGGCATGATTAAATTCCTATTTATGATACATTTTGCTAAGGACAGGGCGCCGATTCTCGCTAAGAGACAAGGCAACGAGTCTCGATTGAAAAGAACGTTTGCACCAGCTTTCAATGCATCAGCAGCTCACCCTGCTTACAAGAGCGACCCCAACCGTTCACTATTTAGCGCTTCTTTTGCGGACCACATTGAAAATACGACAGATTCCGTGTATGATCGAAACGGAAGTGAGAATGCATGCCAGTATACTGTTCTTTATACGGGCTTTTCTATTCCCCAATTCTTATTGAGATTGCACTAACCACCATTGACCTTCAATCAATGAAATTTCGGATTCTCATGTACTCTTTATTTTCGCAGAGTTACCATTGGCATGTCAATTCAATGGATACAAAAAAAAATTGTCACTGGAGATTCCTATTGGATTTGCAATCATCAATCCTTGAGTCGTCTCCGTTGGCTTTTCCATATAATTGATATTTTAATTCTGTAGCAACCGCACATCTTGTCGTCGACTGCCGTTAAGAACAATGAAAAATTTTGCTAAAAAGAGAATTGTGTAGGTTGTCAGCTCAAAAAAAGGGCTACTTTATTTCCGAGGTAACTTGATCCAGGCAATTCATTTATGCTACGGCACAGTGAGTGCATCATTGAGTGAACATTGAGATTGATCATTGAGTTGAGTGAACATTAAGATTGTTCATAAAATTGAACGCGAAAGTCAGTGATATGACACTCACAACCTGCAATTTCAGGACTTATTTTTATGCAAGTACTAAGTAACTCTCTGTCCTATTTATAAAAAAAAAGGTACTGCTTTAATTTTCAGAAAATTAATTCATTTGGGCAAGCACTTGCAAATCGTTTATTCTAAAAGAAAAGTTTTTCTTTTATTTCTCAGGAACTCGATTGAGCCAAAAGTTTTTCGAGCACTTGAACGCAGATAGCAATTATTCGGGACTCAGACTCGAAAAAATTCTGCATGGTGAACGCGACATCATTCACAAACAAAATTACATCTGCAATTCGATTCTTAAGCATCGTAGTTTGATGGTTGATGGTTATAGCTACTCAAATGTCGATTGTTCGGGATATTGTGTATCTTTATTTTTACCCCACATGTTTTCAGCTCCGGCTTGATCGTTGCCGGTGTGAAGATCTTTTTCGGCTATACATACGCGTGAAAACATACTCAACTCTCACATAGCGATATATACGACGCACTAGGTCACTAGCATGATTTAATTTGCGTGGCGGAAAATATGTTTACGATCCCTTCTCCTCGAGGCAAGACAATTATACGATCTTGTATGTCAAAAGGCGAATGAGCCAGACCTCCACGCGTAGTATTGATAGATATACGCACGTATACATATCTCTACTCAACCATACAGTTGCACATTGCTAAACTGAGCTACAATAGTTATTTGCAGAGCGCCACACACTGCACGATTTTCTTACAGTATAACGAAAATAAATCATGCAAAGATATACGTGCGTTGATCTCAGTTCGACAGAGAAACTTGCTCGTGTAAATCTTTCTGTTCTATCGGTACTTGGACATAATGAGCCTTTGGAATTTTCAATCATCTATACCGACGTATCAATTTGATATGCTCGTTGGACGGCATATCACTGACATATCATCTATCTGGATAGCTATCGTACACACGTGTGTGTGTGTTCTGGTCACAAGTAGAATCGAGGACAGAAATCGTGAGGTTCGGCGAAGCGAAGGGCGAGGGAAAAAAAAAAAAATTTGAAACTCGTTCGAGTGGACATTTCGCGATTGTTCAGAGACATAAAACGCTAGTACAGCGTTGCAAGTGCTTGAAGAATTCGGACGAAAAAGTGTATGCGACCGAGGGTGGAGATTTATTATCTGTATATCTATGTATATGGATTTGTGAAATGGGAAGGATAGGAGAATGGAAGGGACATAAAACTTCAGGTGCTCACTGTGCCTCGGGCGGGTTAAATGGCAACGGGGCACAATAATTGGTCGCGAAGAATGCGAGTACTTATATCTAATTATATATAGAGATATATATACTATATATCTGAATTCATACATGAGCCGGGTTGTGTTGAGAGGCAAAAACGATACATTAGGAAACGTGTGTGCGCTAAACGTATAAACACATGAAAGTTGGGTGCACACCCAGGCCACCCTAAAAGGCACGATAAATCAGCCTACGTGAAATACGTCGGGTATCATAGAAAAACTGGAGTAACAGGCGTAACGTAATGTTGAGATCGCCGTATAACAGTATTTTCAGGAATAATAATGTTAATTGCCACCGGAATGCCCCCCCCCCCCCCCATGCCCATGCTACACGTTAGGGTTCTCTGGGGTCCTAAAGGCACGTCAAGCTACGATATCATTAACATCGTAAGTATGTTCATTCATTGCATATACGCGACTCCTCGGGAATCCATCCATCCATCCACCGCTCGGATTCATCGGGTAGAAAATTGATCATAACTGAAGTGATCCACGTGTGAAAACGTTGGGACTAAAAATAACGGATTTATCTTATTTAAGTAATTCCCATTTGAGTGGAACGATTTATTTAAGAATGATACTTTGAAACTTGAACGAGAGATACCAAGCGTCGTTGGTTCGAAAAATAAACTCAGTTAGGCAGATTGCAATGACTTAGAATTATTTTTATTAAAATAATTATTAGACCTGCCAGTCATGGCCGGATTGAATTACTGTTGAAGAGCTGCTCGAATAAGCACTCCTGGTATTCGTATCTACATGAGTTGATCCCGCATTACCAGACGAAGATTAAGTATAGGCACTCACTCTATCAATGGCAGGTTTTCCGCAGTTTCCCTGTGACCGAGGCGATCGTGATACAGTACAGTATTTCGGTAGTCGAAATATCGAATTGGGATCGATAAGCCTGGATAAGGTAAATTTCCGTAGGAACATCCAAATTAAAAAAATTGTATCAATACGTAAAGATATAAAGAATGTATCGAATGAGAAGGAGGGGAGGAGTACGCAGAAGGAATCACGTAACGCATACAATTGACACGTGTCAAATTTTCATGACGGTAACTTTGATAAAAATTTAAGGACTGTGGATTATGCCCTTCCATGAGCCTGTAGGAGGCAGTGAGTTTCTTTTGTATCACTGTGCCAGCTCGTTAAGCTTAGAGAAGCCACAATACTGGGGTCTTGAATATTTTTTTGGACCTAAGAGACTCATGCGTGTACTCCTAGGGCTAAGATTTTGAAATTTTCCAACCACTTGATTACTTTTCTCATGCTATTTCCTCCAATTTTTTTTTTCATATGAGCGAATATTCGATTAACGTGAGACATTCACCGTATCCCCATTCCTGCGATAGTAGCAATTTGCTCCTAATTAAGCATTATGATTTTGTGAAAAGAATACGACGCTAGTTGAGCGAGACACGGGCGTGCCGGATTTTCCGGAGACTCGCATAAATCTCCAGCGTACAATACACACTCACAATATATATATTATGGCTAGCAATCAGAACAAATATAGAGCAGAGCATAAATTGTCAGGATCCGCGCCATATAAAGCCCTGAAGTGTCTCGAGTTCGAGTCAAGTCTATGCTCTGCCATTCTGATGAAAAAGAAAGGGGTTCTCGAGGTCCTAGTGATCAACTAACGTATTTTCCATGATCGATAGACATACACGCATATAGGTGAGCGGGATTTGTTTCACTCGGAGCTCGAGACTCGAGCACACTTATGTTTCGGTGTTTATTTTATTTTTTCTCGCCTTTCGAAGTCATAGTATCATATATATATATATATATATATATGACGAAGAATCGCTGCTTGAGTCGCGTGTACATCGAATAGCGGATCAGTGTCAATGACGGCTGATCACTGAGCCAGCTGGGTGTAATGTTTTCTTTGTCATGCACGCATACGTTTTTTCCTGAGCTTCAGCCGGAATACTAACAAAATATAGCCTTACTACTGCGCTTTTATTTATTCATAAACATACTCCATTCGATTCTCGATTCTCCCCTCCAATCTTTCTCACGCTTTCCACGCTAACGAACTTCTCGTGAAAAGATTCCCGAAGCTGTTTATGGGAACACGATAGATATAGGTATGAATATACCGTCTGCTAGCAAACAAAAGGACATAACTCACAATACTCTACGTGCTGGATCATGTTGGTTACGCCTTTTCGTTCGCTGGCAATCGATGTACAGAGAAAAACTATATAGGGATATGCAGCGATCGGCCGGAATGAAATCGCGTGCATTTACAAGAATCTTCTTTTCATGGCAATGTCAATGACAGAGATTCTCGTCATTAGAGAGACGACGGAGAGGTACATGGTGTATAATCACTCCGTTTACGGCACTCTGCTCTCGTTACTAGCGCGGCTAATTGCGCGAAAAACTCTCATACATTTAATGATTATTATTATTGTTTTTTTATTATCCCGGAATGTACTTTGTAATATTGCAGATCTGATAACTGCATGTCGTTAAAATGTTGAGGTCTGTAATAACGCAAAGTCATGGTGCGAATAAAAAAAATAATTAAGATCTAAAATGGTGAAGGTTTTTCTAATTAAATTTTCTTCTCAAACATAATGAATTAATTAATTGAATATCATGAATGTAATGACACACCGAGAAAAATATTTGGTAAAATCGACTGAATAAACTCCTTTAGTCAACGAATGCTTTTGCCTTTGATTAGCTAAATACTTAATTACCGGCGAGCAACTATAATCCAGTTGATTCTTTCTCTCTTTACGATCCTCGGGGAATTTCTCTCTCTGTTTACGATCCTCAGGGATCGTCGACAGTATGAAAGCGATTTAAGGGCAATAAATTGAATTGATTCTGGTAGCCAGAGACTCAGATTTTGATTTTTATTTGTCTGAAGCCATACTGTTTTTGAGACCTCTTAAAGGAAATCTGGATTCAGAGCTCGGTATTTTCCACCATCACTAGATTGGATGGACCGCTATCAACGAGCGTTAATTGGAACTCAATGCAACTGAGCTTGAAGTACTTATCTGGGAACTGATACGATTTCTGGAGGGCTAAGTACGAATAACTCCATGCCACAGTGAAAATTGATTGAGGCTCTATAGTAGTTAAAATGGAAAACTACGTCATTGAGTCTGCATGAAAAGCTGTCGAAAGTTTCGACGTTGACCATGACTTTGCCTCACTACTGTCGCGTACAATGTCGATGCCAGGGGTATCAGCCCCGTCGTATAACATCCTGGGAATCAAAGAAAAAAAAATACTACCTTCTTATCTTGCCTTGTCTCTCTCGTGAGTTCACAGGAAGTGTGACGAGATTCACGGCCAATGTCAATGCTGGCACTTAAAAAATATGAAGCACGTTCATGCAATTATGAACGTGGTAAAAAAAAAGAGCGGGTATGTTTATATCTTTTTTTATTTCGTTTCAATACGCTGTCATCGTGATCGTCATGCGTGGTGAAATCGGGTGGACATGGGAGCTGGATAGACTAATTGACAGCATGGTTGAGAGCGTCGACGACGTTCACGACGGCGAAGCGACGGATAGGCCGCAGGGCGGATCACGTGATTCGAAACGATCACCAGTCTTTACGGATACTCTATAATAGCTCGCACGTGACTCACAAGGTAGACACTTTTACCTGCGGCTTTACTGATCCACGCAGGCGACGATATAGACTCGCGAAATGCTGGTCAGCCCGCTGGATTCTTATACACATAACATTATCTGCGTTCAAATGTATTTAAAGTACGTCACAAGCCATTTAGTGCAGTAACAATATGTATATATATACATTTTATGGTGAGATCGCGAGCCTCTCTCGTGAGCTAATATCCTGCTGGAGACCGCGCGAAAGATCACTGTAGCACGTGGAAGGAGCTGGTGGAATCACGTGCTGCACGTGAGCTCGCGTCCTGACTCCTTATAGTATAGATGTACGTATGCCCGTACGTAGTGCAATTTCATGTTCATAGGGTAAGGTGGTACAATTATAAACACTCGGAAATTTCAGGTGTCTCCTGTCTCCGTGATGGTTATCCCCCATGAAAAAAAGTATACTTCAGATATATAAAAAATATATATCTATATATATAGCGGCAATAAGTTCTATATCTCTTATATATCTTGGATATATCTGCCCGATATATCCGGGAGGATATATAATAGATATATAATAGATATATTACGGAGTTATAAAAATATACTTTGTGGCAATAAGTTCGATATCTCTTATATATCTCGTATATATCTTATAATATACTTCTTTTCCATATGGGTAGCATCGAAAATCTATTGAGTAATTTCATGTACCGTCATCAACGTAGATTGACGGTTTCAGATAGTGCAAAGTCAAGAAAAAGATTCGATTCGGAAAAGGCTTCTCTATCTCATTCAATTTAATTGATTGTTTCAGGAACGCAATATATATATATATATATATATATATAGATATATATATATATATATATATATATATATATATATATATATATATATATATCTTTTAATGAATATATCCGACACTTTAACAATTCAATAAATTATTCGAGTATGTTTTCCGGTTAAATAAAATCGATGTCACCAACGACGCTTTATCGAGTACCCAGAAAAGTCAAAACACCTTTCAAACACATTGTACTCTACATTTGTAAGTAACAATACAATTTGAATTGTAGTAATTTGCCTTTTCCAATCTTATCTATCCATTTTACAGTAAGTATATGGGAGATCGAAAAATGGGTATTTTTCTTTCGAAAAACGGGTAAAGGTTCAATTTTACAGCTATTACTTTTTACGTAAATTGTGTATCATCAAAGGATGTGTATTTGTTACTGAATTTTAAGAAAATCGATCAAGGTCTTCTCAGTTTATAGAATATTAGGGAAAATTGGCATGGTTGTTTGTTTAGGCTGTACAAAATGGCTTCAGAAACCGTCCTGAAATTCCGGAAACGAGTCAAGGAATAAGTCCCGTTTTTTAAAATTAGTTTTTCCATCAACTATTAATCCTTCCGATCCCTTTTCCAAGATTTCGAATGCACTATTGTATCACACATGCACGAGGGCACAGTGAAATTGCGAAAAACTTTCTGAAAAAAGTTTGCTATGTTTTTCGGAATTTCAGTTGTATTCACGAAAAAACTGCCACCCGCTCACCATTCGCTGCTCAAGCCTTTCCTTTTACCGATTTATCATTTGAATTATTATAGGTAATCGAAATTCAATGTTGATGATTTCTGTATAATCGATTATTTTCCCGTTCCTATCTCATTGAGAGGCATCAAAATTTTCATCGAATGCAATGTCTATGATTGCCTAAGCACCCTCGAATCAAGTGAACATATTTCTCGCACTGCCATTGATCCCCCCAGTGAAATACTGCATTAAAAAATTTTAAAACAATCACTGCTGACATATGTGTCACCGATAAGGAGGTCATTATCGCGACAATGCATGCACCCGCGGTTCAGAGGTCGTAACTTGTTCGCTAATTGTCACGCACATGCCTCTCGGTTACCGAGCGCCATTATCCGCTATCGTCGTATCGTAACATCGTTGGAAAAAAAAAAACAAAAGATAAATACCGAGTAAGGAGATTTGCTCGCGATTAATTCGTGACCCGTTCGCAAATACACGGATCGAGTGGAAGGCGAGCGCGTTTAACGAGTCCGAAGATATCGCTATGAGAGCGTTCCAGCAATTTCAGAAATGTCTGATAGCTCAATAGTCGATAGCGAGCGCGGTGTGTCCGTCTCGGGCGATCGAAACGACGGGAGCTACAAAAATTTACGCGTTCGTCACTCACGTGTGTGCCTCGAGAGCATTTATCGAGATCGTTTGAGCACGAGCGCGATTGCAACGAGGGCGTTTGTCGTTTGCGGCTTGCTGAACCCCCTCGTTGAAATCGTTAGGCGGGCGTTAGGTAGATAAATCGCTGGAGATTTATGACGAGGGATAAAATTAATTCACTCGTTTTCCTTATAAAGATCGAAAGTTTTTAACCAATTAGGACGTGCTGGACCGATTCTTGATATCTCATTATTTCCAAATTATCTGAAGCTTACATATATGCACATATATACTATACATTCTTATTATACAAACCAGATCGATCGACAGAGTTACAAACTTTCGTATGATGGGGTTTCATGCTAACGATCTTTTCATGGATTTATATAGTGAACTTTAAGGACAAACGTTGGCCACTACTGGGTCATTGCACAACTGAATGTTCCATTTTTGAAAGTAATATTCGAAGGCTACGAAAAAAAGAAATATTCATAATAATAAATAATAAAAAATAAATTGTTCACAATACCACAGAAATTGTCAAATTTTTAATTCTCACTGAAACCTTTTTCACTGACTCTACCTATACAATTTGTATGACGAAAACTAGTCAACATGCAAGGAAGGTAAAATAAAAATGAAAACGTAAATGTTTAAAGAGATGCTTTAATCGTATCGAGTAGGGGAAAATGGGGGATGACCATTCATTTGATAAAATCGAGTGTACCGACTTGAAAAGATCTATAGATTTATCTTTCAGCTACTCGCCCACAGGAGAACCAAATTAATAAGCCTCGTTTTAATTTCCTGGCTTCCCTAGAATCGATTCCTGATGTGATACATAATTTTACACGTTTGGTATATTCGTGTGAGAAATGCTTCTTCTTTCTAGTGATGTATTTACGCCTTTGCTTAATTCTAAACACGAGTTTTAGCGAGCAAAAATGTCGTCTTTCATTGAGTAATAATTTAAGCCCTGG
The DNA here is from genome assembly GCA_963564615.1 of Rhorus exstirpatorius. Taxonomy (NCBI): domain Eukaryota; kingdom Metazoa; phylum Arthropoda; class Insecta; order Hymenoptera; family Ichneumonidae; genus Rhorus; species Rhorus exstirpatorius. The sequence continues at coordinate 46,965,739 of OY751313.1, forward strand.
TAGAAGAATCGAAATATCAATGAATATTATATTCACGCGTTAGACATTATTTATTGGCTCTCGGGGGGGTTGTACCGGCAAACACGAAAAGTTATGGGGTGATAGGACAATCGTGATTATTAATGACATATAATTACCGATCATTCCAGAGTTATTTATTTTCATAACAATATTGATTTCTATGGTCATTATTGAACGACCAATGAATATTTATGGGGTAAACGAGCCAATTTTATCATTCGCCATCTTGAAAATGCATCGTGCTGGACATCCAGCACGATGAACGGTACTTTGAGATCGCTGCTCTATGTAAACCGTGCCGAATGACTCGATCTTATGCTTTTAAAATCTTGAAGTAAACGTTGCTCAGTGACAATCTGGTGCTTTCGCATTTAAAAGTAAAAAAAATGACTTAGCCAACATTTATACTGACGAGATAAACCTTGCGCTCAAATGAAGCTATGAACAACGTCAGAGGATAACGAAAAATAATCGTAATAATTTTCACTGTGCGCTCAATTATGCAAGGCTCACGGGGTCTCGGAATTTCGTGAAAGATCTCCACTCATTTCATTTCGACTGTATGTATCGTGTATATATGTATATATGTATATGTATATGTATATATCTCGAAAGGCATATATGTATTTTTTAACATGGTAAAAAGTCTCCGTGGCTCGAGCGAAACCCGCCTTGCACGCTCTTTGACGATCATATGAAGATTAACATCTCCAGAAGGAAGTGTTCCACTTTCTTACGAGCCAACGCGGAGATTGTTTAACACAAGCAGTGTGCATATATCTATATAAATATTTTGCATTGGTACTGCTCCTGTTTTGGCCCTGTTCTATCGAGTTATCTTGTAACATTCGTATTAATAATACTCGCCCCAAAATTCACATGACCATTCGATCGCATTGGAAATTTTTGGAAAAGAGAAATCTGATTGTTTTGCACTTAAATTTTTCTTTTACTGATATTTTGTACTTTGCTAATTGTACTCGAAGTTATACGTAATTTTACAAGCAATGCCGGGAAAACTGTGACGGTTTTATAAAATTTAGAAATTTTCTATGCCAATTTCTGCCCGTACCGAAAGCTCACTGGCTCGACAGGATAATAAGGTTATATCTAATTATCCCGGTTATCATCCACAATACTCAATTTATGCCCAAAGTAACTAATTAGGGATGAAATTTTCCATCGAACTTTGAGATTTTGTCAAGATTGAGCCGTACAAAAGACAATGTGTATTTGTCCTATTTTATGCCTGCATTTCATTATTCTGCTTATGACGTAAATACGATTTGAAAATATGAAATATGAATAATTATTTATGCAGGTTACATGAAGCACAATCCGGTGGACTTTAATGTCTAAAAATCAACGTAAGACTATAATTAAAAAAAAAATATTTTAAATTAATAATTGTTAACTATCGATTGAACTATTTGTTTACCACTTTGAGGCTTGATGGACCCAGGGAAAATCAACCTTCTAAAATATTGTTAATAATAATAATAATAATAATAATAATGATGATGATGATAACGAATTAATTGAAACGTCGTCTCAGTCTTCCCTTCCAATACAACACATAATCAATGTTGTCGTAGTAACAAGCACTGCAGCCAAGTGAAACGGAATTCCTGTCACTTTCTTGTGAAACGATTCAGCATCTTCTCACGCACGTCTTCTCGAGTCAATCATTCCCTCATTATATCACAATTTTTTAAATTTTATTTTTCACAAAAAAAAAAGTAAATCGCATGATTTATCACGAGATATATCGCGAATCAATCGCCGATAGAATGTATATACCCGATAATGGTCGATAATCGAGAAAAATTATACAGTCGACTCCTCGAATTAATTGCATCGAACGTGACATTGCAATTAATTGAAGGAATTTTTTTGCAACTCTCAACAAAAGGTCAACGAAAGTCCAGTGAGTACATTCATAAATAAAAAGTCGATTTCGACTTTAATAAAGTGCTTGCCAATAAAAGAAAAAAACTTGAAACGCTGAAAATTTCATTCAACAAATTATAATGAATTTATAAAAATTTCGAGCGTAATAAATCTTGATAGAAAAATGAATTCGTTCCGATGGAAATTAAGTTTCGATTTCATATACGAGAATCATTCAATGCGAAAAATAACGATACATGAATTTTGATGATGTTCAGCTGCATTTGAATCAACAAGACGCATTTATTTCACACTGCGTGCAAAATTTTTCATCGAGGATCACGATGTAATTCCATACAGGAATTCATAACAGAAAGTTCTCGCTTGTCATATACAATGCTACTTATATACAATCGATCATCGCGAAGAAAGTTGCACCAGATGAATTATCTGATCGTAAAAATTCATCACTATCGCGGTCCCTCAATATTCGTGTCAGACCGCGAGAATGTATTTATATTTATCACGTTTGATTGTAAAATCTCTGCTCTGAAACGAGAGCAAGATCACGCATATGCTCACTATCACTTTTCACTCGAATATTCAATTTACTCTCCTCGTCCCTCATCTCGACGATCAAAAATTATTTGCGCGCGCATAAACGCTCTCCAGCTGATACTGCACTTGTGTTTAGAATTACAAAAAAAAAAAAATCCACCAACCTGGCATCAGTCGCTCCTGCGGTGGATATCCCAAGACTCGATTTCCCAGGATCGTTAAGATCGTCAGAATGGAAAATAACTGACTCCGCATGATTGGGCACTCTTCGTCTTCGTCGTTTGAAAAGTTTCTGCCAATTTTTCGCACAAATCAAAAAGGTGTTGCTCGATTTAAGCGCGCGTGATGAAAAAAAAATCGAATAACTCGTAAATCGAAAAAAAAAATTGTTTTTTTTTTAAAGTTCAATCAAGATTTTTTGTTTTTTTTTTGGTGTTTTTTTTTACGCGAAAGCTCTTTACCCAGAGCTGAAAGGAGTCAAAACGAATAACCGTGGAAGTATGGTACGTGACAGTGCGAGGCGCAAGGTCTTCTGGAGGGAACGGAGCGACTCGTTACGCTGTGACACTTTGCGCTAGTCTGGAGGGCCGTCAGGCGCTTTCACCGGTTTTATACGGCACGTACGGAAAGCACCTCTTCTCGTCTCGATTGCATCGGGAGTAGGGGATACATCCGAGTCCTGCCGAGTATATTGTCTCGGCAAGAGATCTCACACGCCGAGAACACGTTGCAGGCTCCAGCGAGGTTTGCTTCGCGAGAGCTATATATATTTGCGCCGAGTGTCTTCACCTCGTGTGGATCTTCTCGGGTGAGATAAATCCCCCGATGTATCCTGGTAATGATTCGCCGATACGAGACGCGAGACTGAAGCCACATCAGAAAACAACGTGAAATGTTAGCGTAAGAGCCCTATAGGGCTCACGCCCAGAGTGACCACGTCGCTGAAAGAAGCACGCAAATTCTAAAAATTTTTTTCTTCCCAACTATGGTATACAATCGATTTATATTTGAGGGGTCTATCGTGCATTATATTTACTATACGAGCATGTAAAACTTCATTAGATTTTATTGAAATTAGTCGCTGGTTAGCACCAAAATTTAGAGCCGTCGATGAGCGGAATTGACACGGTCACGGGGAAAGTCGGGAATAAAAAAGCTGCGAGTTGAAACTTGTAAATTGCTTACTTCAAATTTTGTACAATGCTCAACGCTCTCTGTGCGAGGACCTTTTGTCAATTTTGGCTTCCTCATAGAGGAAGTTTCGCGCATCGTGCGAAATTTGGAGGAAGAAATTTGTGCAAGTTTCAACTCGCACTTTTGGCCCTCCGTTTACTGTCATATATAGTTTTATTTTTTTTTTCTCTTATGCAAGTTCCAGCAAAATGACATTCGCCAATATTATATTACAAAAAATGACGTTCGGCGAAAAAACGAATTTTACGTTAAAATTTGACTTCCGTTCGAACAAAGATTCGGCGAAATAACGTTTCATAAATATATTACAACCGCAAATTTTATTTTCGGCAAAACAACGATCCGTTGAAATAATATGTTTCGTAAAAATTACAATCGTGAATGTAACTTTTGACGAAAGTTCAATGTGTCGAATAGTTATTTCGCCGACATTCATGAACGTAACTTTTACGAAACGTTATTTCAACGAATCGTTGTTTTGCCGAAAATCACGTCTGCGAATGTAATATTTGTTTTGTTGAACGTCATTTTACCGAAAATATTTTTTTGTTTGACATATCTATCTGGTCTTGCCATAATTTAAAAAAATGCTTGAATCTTCTTTGAAGTTATGTTACAGACCGTTTGAGAGGCAGCCTTCTGTTTTGCTTAAGGGAGTTCATCTGATGATCGAATTAACAAACAGATATTGATTAAAAAATTCGAGTACACTTATGAGTATCTAAAAAGTCACCTGTTCAAATTTAAAACTTTCCGGATTTCTTGTTTGTGCGCAATTAACAAATAAAATTTTTCTTAATTAACATGATCTCTTATGGATTGTCGTGTTTTTTCCATTTATAAACCTGATATTTGCAACCATTGACAAATAGTTTCGAATGAAACTTTTATAATGGATACAAAAAGATGTGAAGAACGTTTGGATAGCTTTCTTAAATCTATAGGATTCTTGTGAACTTTAGAATTAATTAGTTTGTCTCGAAAAATACTGATTTCTTGGAGGTTAGCCTCCATATTACTGCCAAACTTTTGGAGGTTAGCCTCCATATTACATGCTAAACTTATTGAACGGACTACGCTAGTCGTAACAATTTTTCTTTTGACTAACTCGGTACCAGATGAACTTCCTTAATAATTTCACTTCGCCGTAAAACGGCCACTGTGATTTTGAGGCTATGAATCAGTAAAAGAATCTTTTGAGTCGTAGTTTTATGATGGAACGATGACATGATAGTATTCGTTAAAGGGTCATGATGGTTACGAATTTACCTAAAAAATAATGACAATCACATTTCTGTCTGTCATATTTTTCGAACTTACATCACGAACTTTTTTAGAAAAAAAGAAACTCGTTTATCCGTAATTGAAAGTTGAAATATGTGATGCGTGATGTAGGCACCTTAGTTGGCCAAAATAATTATGAATAAATGAGATGACGATATTAAATCAACGATGAATGATAACGATGAGCCAACGATCGACCCAGAAGACTTTGCAGGTTGACGAACTTTTCTCTGCCTCTCCACCTCGAGTCTGCATATTCATGAGCTGTGTGCATCTCATTCGAGTCTTGTTCACGTTTCGCGAGGCTCTCTCGGGTCAATTTCGTGATCGTCGATCGGCATATCGTGAGCATATTCAATCCTTGCAACCAATTCGTGCTCGTGCGATTGTCTTCTGCAATCTTCTCTGCTCGGTGTTATAGGAAATCGGGATGGAGCTATGCGACATGCGATTTTCAACGAATCGTGCTGTTGGGCGAACGTTGCGATGGGCCAAAACACGTTTCGGAGCAAATCGATCGGCCGTGTCCTAATGTGACAACCACAATTCACTCGCTCAAGTGCATGGAAATTTTTTTCTCAGCTCAGTCTGCGAGAGAGACATCCATAATAATATGATCAGGATTGGTTTATGGCCGTGGATAAAGCAACTTATTCCTCATACACACACACACATGCAATAAGGGAGACTAAGAGAACTATTAAAAAATTAATACCTCGCCAACGCACCATAAAATACCTCGTCAGTGCGAACGACACGTGCACAGTTCCATTATACCGGGCATAGGGCTAACGATATTCTATCTTTACAAAATCGGTACATTAATACACCCACGCAAATCCATGGTTAACCGCACAAAGCGATCTCCGGAGTTTCCACGCTGTTGGACAGGAAAAGTACAACATATCGTGTCACTGATTATTCATATTCTATATACCGCATCATATATGATATAACAAATTCAGATATTGAATTTATAGTTATTGATAATTGAATTTATTTCTACGAATGAATGAAAATTCAGTTGAATAGATTAAAATATATTTAGGGCACTTGTATAAAAAATAATGAAGATTGATGCAAGTTTAATGTGAGTTAACTAATTTGGGACTTGAATCAATTTATTTTAAATTATATTTATTTCATTTAGATAAGAGTGGTTTAAGGGAGAGTGTAGTGATCGACTTTTGAAATGTCTGCACTTGTCAAGCTCTTTCTACCATGTTTGTACATTATTTTGATGTCATTTTCAACTGAAATTTGTGCGAATCCCAGAATGTTTTATGGATTATTTAGTGAAGTATTTAAGTTCGAAGGGAAAGAAGGATGAAATTCTGAAAAATTGGTTACGTATTGCGCCATCAACTGCCCAAGTTAGGATTTTTTGACAACTTAATTTGAACACTTAGCTGCAATTCTTATTACCAAATATTCAATTCTTTTTACTGGAAATAGTTTTTTTTTTTTCACAGGAAAATGTGCAGTGGATTTTTTCCCAAATTTATCAACTCAAATTTCAATTAACGTTTTTAGAAATTTTAAATTAACAAATCCGGTTAAGAGAATTATAATTTGTAGATTATTGAAGATATCATGCAAAAAATTTCAGCCTAATTTGCCGAAAGGTAATGCGCAAGTGATTTTCGGAATATCTTGAAAATCAAAGTCTTAGAAACAAATGTTCTTGTAATGGATAAGTGAATTAGTAAAATCATGAATCTTTACAGCATTATCTTCTTTCCACTTTACATACATTTCATACACGCAATGTTATAATTTAATTAAAAGCAACGTTGCATTATTTTTTAGAAAACTATCAAACGACAGTTATTTGAGGTAATATAATGATGTGGTTGCAAGTGGCTATAGTACACGGCAGATCTTAGTGGACTCTAACTATGTATCCACTCTCGTCTCGCCATTTATTTTCAATTTCTACACTGCGCTAATGGTTTTTTTTTTTCAAAATCTCATGATTTTGATGAAATTTTGCTGAGTACCTAAAGTCCGATGTCAACATCAATTCATATCACTTTTTCATTGCTGTCAAAGATTTAAAAAATGCAACACGATTCAATCTTGAAAAATAATTATGTACTTTATTACATATCGTACGTGAGAATAGCATTGAATAGTTCCAAACGTAACATAATAATTTTTTGAATTTTCATTACTCCAAATTGCCTTTTGTTTTGTACGGCCAAAAAAAAATCTCAGCATCGCGGAATTTTACAAAGAAATCGACCATATTGTCAAGAAAATAATGCAATAATTTTCAAAAAAATTTATTTATTCGTTAAAAGTCATCACAATATCCTGTGAAAATCAAATAAAATAATGTTCCTTAACCGTGTATAACCACGAGTATCAGTTAAAAGAGTCGTGTTCGCACTAAAGTACGATGATCCAAGCGTCCCTCAAACATCTTCTGTTTTTTTTTTTTTTTCAATAATTAGCCACATCGTAGGAAATGTCGAAAGCTCTTTTACAATTTTTCCTTTTAATCGCGCACTCGCGCAGTTCTTGACCGAAGCGAACTCACCAGGAATACTATATAATAGTACCACGCGGCGAAGCGAAGGAATCGCTTAGTGGATGCAATATACACACACATATGTACACGGGTATAAAATCAGAGAGGCGTATATTTCGTAATTATCTTAAGAGACATCGTGAGCTGTCGAGTATCAAAGCGCTTGACCGTGAACTGAATTTAATTAGCACAAAAATCGAGATCGCTCGACCGTCACGATTGTCGCGAAACGTCGAAAGCGTTTCGGAATTTTTATTTACTTTTCTTCAAATCAAAGTTGACGATACGCAATCTTACGCGAAAAGAAAGAATTGTAAGATCCCCATTTACGTTTATGGAGTTGCACTGAGAAAATAAAATATTTAATATTACCAGACCCATACTTGTAAATCGAGAAATAAATGTTTCGTTACGTGCAATGGCTATTATTAAAAATTCGATTCGCATTGTAATCACAATTTGAGAAGTGTAGCCAGTCGCTCCAGTTTCCCCTATACTTGCATTATTGACGAAAACCACAGTGAGGATGATAAGGCCTGTTACAGCTCTTGAAGCTCTGTCATATCAAAAAATATCTGGGATGAATCCGAATATTTGAACTTTCGATCAATTTGAATGCTCCAGATATAATCGATTAAATTCGATCCGGACGCTATTCGCAGAAATGTACAAGAATTTTATTTGACAGACTGTGATCGAACGATTCAGAGTCGATTCGACTATAATTTTTTTTTCTCCCTATACAGTGAAATAGGTAATGCATTTTTATACATTTTTTTTCAACACGTTTTGTATATGTCAGTGGCCTCAATTACCCCACGACTCTATAACATACAAAAATGTAAACAGCAAATTATTTATAAATATTTTGAATGATTAGAGACATGTATTTATATAATTTTCAAAGAGTTCCATTGTCGTTCAATTTTTTCGAATAAATATCCGTAGGTTTTTTTAAGCTTGTACTTTCGACAGCTCGTTTCATTCGTATGATTTAAGCCAAAGTTCGTTTCGCCAAACAAAAAGTGTCTGAAGCTAATGGCCTTGATGTTATATTTGAGCCTTCTGAACGATTAACGACGTTCTATACCCGATGTTCTCATATATTATACAACAATATTTATATAAACGGTTTTATGCGGCAAGCCGGTGGGGTAATGAGGGTTCAAACGTTATAGATTTCTGTCCAACCACTTGCATCGAGACGACTCACCTCTGTTTTTTTAATCTAAATGCTCTGGGTGAATGACGGCAATGAAGAATATCGTCGAAGTGTCCAAAATTAATACAGCAACTTTAAACAAACAGGATGCGAATCATCGAAAATTTAAATTGCACCAACGATGTGAATTACTTTAAAAAAATTGAATCAAATAAACCATTCAGAAATCACTGCACCTGTGTAGTTAGAGATAAGCCGCTGCAATGATTCTTTGTAATCTTAACTCGAAACGATTCGCATCACATTTTTAGTGTAAAGAGCTCGTCAGTTTTATAAATTGCCTATATGTATTCCCTTTACGTTGATGGAGCCATTTTTTCATGCACGTGATTTTCAAGATGGCGCTAACAATATTGACTGTTTCATTGTTGAATGAGTCGCCGATGACCTATATTTTCCCGCGACTTTGTTCGGTCCTCTCTCGCCCTCTCCCTCTCTATTTTCATGGTTTTTTTGTTACTATAGTCGGTCAGTACCCACGAGTGGTTTGAATCCAAGATTTTTAGCTGGAGATTTTTATTTAAATTTCATTGTATTGTATCGATCAATCTCGAAATATTTGTAAATTTGCCCTAAAGCACGTTAGGGCATAATAAAACATTAACCAATCAATAAAATGTCTCTCTCTTTTCTCTCTCTCTCTCTCTCTCTCTCTCTCTCTCTCTCGTTCTCCATCTTTCTTCATTCTCGCTCTCCCTCACTTTTCAATACATTGTCCTCCAGAGATACACCCACCCCTTCCAGTCGTGTCGGGTGAGCAAGAGCGCGGAGATCCTTTTCCTGGTTGCACGTAATCGAGCGATTCACACAGCAGCACAGAGCCTGTGAGCAATAACCAGCCAGCGATTCATACACACACAACTCCGCGTTATAGTTGCCGTTTGCGCGAACCTCAAACTTTCTTTTTCCAAGGTACTCACTGTCACCGCGACGTTATAATAGTCTCAACGAGCAAAGTTACGCCAACTATTAATAGTTATGAAGGAATTACGCGACTATTCGACCGGCTAATAGCCGGTAATAACAGCGCCAATAGTTTTTGCGAGAAGAAGACGGGAGACGGTTTGGACTGGGCATTACACACACATAGATCTGCCGCAAAAAAGATTTCATTAAAATTGAATGATTATTATACAATTTGTTTTTTTTTTTTTTTTTCATCTCACCCGAATATCCTCTTGAGCTCCTCGGGATTCATCGCGCAAGCGATCCGTACTTATAAAGTCAACGTCTTCGAATGAATCGCCGGTTTTGCGAAACTCGAGTACATCTCTTTAATACTCCCAGAACGATTTACGTAATTTACGAGTGAATCATTTTTTTCCGCTCATGGGCACATGAATATTTTATTGTGGTGTTTATTGGGACACTCGAAAGAGAATAAGAGAGAGAGAAAGAGCGAAGGGGGGGGGGGAGAAGCTTCTTCGAGGCCTATCGAGTATCACAGACATACCACAACATCTCGTTACCATTTCGAGAGAGACGCCTTGCCAATTTGTTACTAACCCGACTCGTGGCCACTTATAGAGAGTGTCGGAGAGCAAATCAGACACGGCGCAGGCAAAGTAGTAGTATAGCCAGAGTACGGAGCGACGATATCACGACGAGTGCCACTTTTTAAAAGTACACGAATGTTGTGTATTGCGCAAAATATATCTCAACCATATGCAAACCGAACGTACCCAATGTATATGTATATATAAATACATACACACAAATGCATATTCGTATATAGACAAAAATATATTGCATACATATCAGTGATAGATGAGACCAGAACCATGGAGTATATCTAATATATATCTAGTTATACGTAAAAATGTGTCAAATTAAAAAAAAGTGGTATGAAACCAACCGTATGCAAAATAAATGATCCCGAAGATAAATTCACCATATATTCTGCATGAATATTTGTACGATTGGTCAGTATACGAGTGAACTTGCAGCTGTAAAAGTGCGAATGAAGTCACTGAACCCAAAAATGTTCAAAATTCCCGATTTTAAATCAGCGTTTCGAGAAGAATGCTACAATTACACCTATATATGAGCTTCAGACTTTCCGGAGAATCGTAACGAGGCTCTTGGAAGATGCGTCAAATGAATTAAAAGGTCACGGGTGATGAAAAAAAAAAAATTTCTACCTCTCGAAATAAAGACCCGCACGTCTAACGTATAATTAAGGCGTATAGAATTATGTATTATCGCACAGTCAAAGTTCTCGCGGCTCAGCCGTTTCTAAATTAACGTCATTGCCATTAACTCGAAATCATAAACCTAGAACTTTCATTACAGGCTTTGTCTCCTACAGTCTTTCATCCCCCGGGACATCTTCACAAACGCATTCAGCCATTTGAAGCAAAGACCGTAAGGAAAATTGAAAAATACGAGGATCCTTTTCCAACCATTTGAATTACAGGGAACTCGACTGTATCGTATTTACGTTTCAATCAGGATAAATGAATACCCATTGAAGCTCAAAATCATTGATTCTTCGCGATTGATGGCGAGTTCATTAATCATGCGGATATTACTCACCGAACCGGAAGAGCCTGATCGATTATTCACGAGTGGAGACCTTGCTCTATGAAACATCGTTCTTTGTGAAGAAACACCTCGTTTTTTTTTTTTATCATTGGCCTTCGAAATAAACTTTCAGGTCCTACTTGTATTCTTTTATTCACATCGACCATACACATTTGCTTCATCGTAATAATTTCGAACATCTGTTTTTCCATAGACGTTAACGAGGCACCTCTCGGGTCCTCGGATAATTATGAATGGTTGATCGATTGAGATGATGCGTCATATCGATTGTTATTAAATCGATGTGTGGGCTCACGCACGTGGGTGCGGTCGTGAATCGATTGTGACTTGACTGGTGGAATGCTCGTGTGCGTCCTGTCGCTCGATCAATCGAGCAGATTGATGTGTATCAGCAACGATAGAGTGATCCGAGAAGCGGGGCGTTTGGGGGGTTCGCGTATCTCAAGTTTCATACTCGTGCGATTGATAATTGTTCAAATAACTTTGCACTTAGCGCGCTTGATATTCGTTGGCAAGAGGATTAAAAAAAAAACAGGGCAAAAAACGTCATAACCGAGGACCAATTATCGTCACGATCATCACAACAAATTTGAAATTCGGCATTAACTTCGGTGACGTTTGCGGTATTCCTAATGTGCTGTTACGCAAACGATCGATGGGCACGATTCGATTAAAAGCAATTGAGAATAATTATACAACAAAATGCTAATTACTATCGTTTTTTGAATGAAATATTCTTGCTGACTATTCAAAAAGTTGTAATCCTAATTATTTACAAATTCGATCTTAATTTTTAATTACATTATTCATGTTCCCTTTCTCACGCAAGTTTTGTTTTCCGAAAAATTTAAAAGAAACATTTCAAGCATTTCAGAGTCCAGTGTACGCTCTACAGAGGCGAATTCGCGGCAAGCGTCGGAATGAACGTGATGAATCTGAACAATCAAACCTCCATGAGTTAAAAGCGATTTCCGTAACAGACCTCAAATTTTACACGCAAATACAGTAGCGACTTCCGGTGATTTTCAATGGTTTTTGTGAAGTTCTATACTTGCAATTTTAATGGATTTAAATCTTTCGAAATATATACGTTTGTTTGCGAATTCTAGACACCAATCATAATAAGTTCGGCTCACAGGCAACAAATATTTTCCACGCTGTTTATCACTCAACATTTTTTTCGTTGATTAAGATTATAAGTATATGTGAAACATATAATATCTTTCATAATATTATTATATGTAAGATACGAATAGGAATTTTCACAGGAAGTCTTGAAGATATTGAAAATCTTTAAATTATGAAGCAAAAAAACGATATCCATGTTTCAAACAATATATAGGTTTATTGTATAATCATTTTTTATTTACTTTTAATGAGGTACGCGTTTTTCATGTTTCTATAATAACTAGATTCGCATGCAAGTCGAAATTTTTCAAAACGATCACCTTCCAACCGAGTTAACCAAAAGGACATCGATTTTTATTTTGGCATAGTTTTGAAGTTTTTGCCTGAATAAATGAAAAATTCCTTGACATTTTCCGGTTTCTCTAGAGAATTAAAGATTCCCTGAAATTTCAAGATTTTCCTGGGTTTTCCTGACCGCTGCAACCCAGCGATTTTTCATTGGTCGACGCGCTTCCACGTTACCTGCGTTGGAACTTTTAATATTATGATTATGTATATTATAGTGTGAGAGTGTGCAGTAAGCGGTTTTGAAATATTTCTTTCAATTAATTGGCGTCAAGAGACTGCCGCGTTTTCTCGATGTGTAAAGAAAACTTAAACGGCTACAACCGCGCGTGATGAAAATCCATATTGGAAGCGTAGGTGAAAGAACGGGTAAGAGGACTCTCTTCTCAAATGGGCGCGATTAATTTCGAACGATTAAACCACATTCCTCGACGAATATATCCTGCTAAATACGCCCGCGGAGCTAACAAATCCCGGGCATTTGTATTAGGAACTCTCTCGCGCGAAGCTGAATCGACTTGTCGTTCTATCGCTCTCTCTCTCTCTCTCTTCTATGCGCGAAAATGAAGACAAATGGTGCCCCGTCACGAAATGATTCAAAAGTTTTAGCCCGATGATTAATCTGTCAATTTTATCCCCCTCTTTCTTGCAACACCTCAATAAAACTAAATATTACTTAGTGTACATTATTTTTTAATTGTGTAACGCTGATGCCAAGCGTGCATGGCCTTGTTAATCGTGTCAAATTTGATCAAGTCTACTTCATATTTTGCTTTCAATATAGCTTAACAACGTTGGAAACTTTCTTTTCTGCTGTACGGATTTCGATAATAGAATCGAGAGTAGAAGAAGAAACTTTCTGACTAGACCCCAGTTAATCGCGGACGGATTGATTACCTCCATTTACGTATCTTGACCGAACAATTGTTTATCAAGTGCTAAAGTTTATTTTAAATGTTATAATGAATGTCCTATTATTAAAACATTTCCTTTTAATTTTCATAACAAAGGTGGTAAAATATTACCAAAAAATTGTATAAGTAATGACTCTTTAGCACTATTGTTTGCTCTAAATCCACTATTGCTGCTCATTGAAAACTTCAGCTAAGTTTACATTAAAGAGATTCAATATCCACGACCAAGATTTCCCAAAATATCAATCGAAGAATAACGAACGTAAGGAAAATTCGATTCTCGGAATTATTAGCCGTAATCATTAGCGTGAATAATTTTCTCAAAATTGTTTTGAACTTTCGATGAAAAATACCGCCAAGTAATTATACCCTTGGAAAACAACTGATGATTATCACTCGTTCCATTTCCCGACGTTTTTTCGGAGGTAATACATTGAAATTTAGCAAACGACGCTGTCTGGAATGCAGCAAATTCTCGTGCGGCAAAAAATCAGCCCCAACGATCGTTACGCTGACCATACATTTTCCATGAACAAAATTTGACGAATTTGGTTTGCATCTTATTTAGTCAAATACCACCATTGGCTGATATTTATCAGCATAAAGAGCATGAAGAGGTCCAGCTTGCCATATTGCATGGTGCCCATTCATATGACAACTCGTCAACTGACAATTCGTGCGTAAGGTAACGAGTACTACATGTATTTATATATATTCTTGTCGTCGTTCCACTATCTGTCACAGCGATCTATTTGTTGCCGATCTCACGAGATTTGTGGACCCGAAGCAGCCATAAAGAGAGGATTGATCCTCAGCATCCAGCCGTACACACAGTAAATACATAGACGACCGAATACATTTTCCTTTTGCATGCGGTGTCTCTGGATTAGCCAAGTATACGTTACAACTCTTTGCCAATTAATAAGAAAATAGTGTAAAAACTTGGTGACCCCTCTTTCAGTCTCTCCCTATATATAAGATATCGAATCATCGGTCGCGACCGTTCTTTCGTAATTTATCGTCTATTTTCATGAAACTTTTTGACATTTTTCTGCTTGACTAACGTCTTCAAGCGCTGTTTGATATGTCCCTCTGCGGATCGCGAGAGATTGGTGAAAGCGCGTGTTCGTGAAAACGTCGAAAACGTCCGATTCTCTGTTCGATTAAGTCCACGACATGATGACGGCACATATATATGGTTCACCGTCGGCACGTCCTTTTGTAAATTGGACGTGCAAAATTAGAAATATGCGCATATTGCTTCATCATTATTTTATCTTACAGACAAAGCTTCCTCTATGAGGGAGCCAAGTTTTGAAAACACACGTGCTCATAGAGGGATCTTTGTGAGCGGAATAAAATAATGAGGAAGCAATGTGCGAATTTGTAATTGTCACGCTTTTTTCACAGTTATACGTCATCAATTTTTTATTGTTCAGCGGAAATTGTCATGCGTATGAGTGATCCCAACGAGTGTGGATCGGAAAGAAAGACTTCCGCCCTAACACTTTCATATCTTCCCAACAACAGCATAATGAAGTAAAATCGTTACAAAAAGCTTTAATTCTGGCAAAAAATATTGTAAAGATAGTGCCGCACAACGGTCCAGACACCAGCAAAGCCCGTGTGCTCGGGCTGCTATTATGTTGGGCTTATCTCTACCGATCCGGTGAGTGACTCGGAGCACGCACACCCTGCGCTCTTACCGATACTTCGATATCGAATTTTTATTTCTATTTTTTTTTTTCAACTGCACGCTCGCATACCAATGATTCATTGTAGCGTGCAAGCCACAGGCGTCTCTCATTACTCCGCCCTCTAATTATCAGCGGCACACAGGAGCGTGGATTCTCCTGGTGTATACACAAGAGTTTTTGGGAAGGAAAAATTGTTAATATTTTTTTTCATACCCTGCCTAATATGCCTAATTAGAAAACTCACGAAGCGTGCTGAGTAAAATCTTCCTCGATGTATGAATTTTATTCTTTCATACACAAATGTTTATTGCAGTGCGTATTTTCGGTACTTCCGGTAGTTCTGGTAGGTTTTGGAATTTTTTTTTTAACCAGCTTTTTTCTGTATACAAGCTTCTATGAAAATGACTCTCATTTCCCTATGTAACTTTCATTCAATGATAATTTTTCCGGGACGAGATGTGAAGCTCAGCGGTCATCAGCAGGCTTTTAATTACACTCTTTAATGATAAATTTCCACGGTTTGTTGCCGTATACATGGTACTCGCGGTTGAATATCTGGAGGTGTCTTTTACGACGATACCAAAAGGACGCTTGGAGAATATGAAAGTGGTGCTAAAAGTGATTTACTCTCGCGCATCTTCCGGCTGGTATAATGTTTCTCAGATACATAGATACATATAAATGCGAACGAATTATCGCTTCGATCGTATAAGCCGAAATGTGCATCGTTTAAAATCGATTCTACGGAGGTAACAGAAGACAAAAGCATATATTATATCTATATAAATGAACATATTTCATCTCTGAGGCGCGAAAGTTTTTCCAACCCAACTGTGTGCTATGTGCTGCAATTTAACGAGCGCGAATCAGCAACTTGTATCGTGCACGAGAGAATTCTTTCGCATATGTCGAATCGTCTTTTTCCTAGTTGCGCAACTTGTCTGAACCGTGCGTGCAGCCAAGTCGTGACACAATAGAAACGCAAACGAATATTCACATATGCACTGAGGACTCTAATTGCAATTGGTGATCTACGTCGATTACTATTTACGGTTTCACGATTTGGAATTTTTTTCGTAATCATCATCCTCGAACAAACTTCAAACGATCGATGGAAAAAATTCGAATAAAATTAATTCGTGAAGGATGTTTCAAATTCAATTTGAAAGGTATTGAGATAGTAGTTCGGATTTTATGCAATTTAGCATCGCAGGAATAACTGCGTTTGATCGTTATTTTATTTATTATTTACCTGTTATTATTTGTTTAATGTAATCGTATAGAATAATCCATTTTTTGTTGAATAAAAATAAAATTTGCAGGACTTCTCTAAAGATTAAAGCTGTTATTGTATACTAGAAGGTTATTATGGCTTGCGTGCGGGCTGCAATTCTAAATGAATAGTTTTGTTAAATTTACAGTACTTTCATATTTTTTTTCTTCGGGAGTTGTTTTTAATATAAGTTTTCAGGCACAAATGTACATAAATACGTTCTGCATTGGATACGAAATGCCTTTGTGTATTATTATTGCTATTATTATTATTATTATCATCATCATTATTATTACCAACAATCCATAACTTCGTCTATACGCGGTCCTCCAATTATAGCGAACACTGTTCAATTACGGAAAATAATTTTTTTCATCATTTTAAACTAACCATTTTTCGTTCGTCAGTATTTTTTCTGATTGTATTGTCTTATTGAATAAGTTTTTAAATGAGAGCACGATCATTCGGTTGCTCGTGGCCGAGATATCATAAACTATTTTCGACTTATCATGAATATAAAGTTCAAATTTACACTATTTTTAAGTATTCAATTGTTGAATTGTTTTATGCAGAAACTAATTGTCTAGAAAGAAAGTGAAAGTAAAATGGTCTTTTTTAAATTTCCGAGTACCCGTTTCCAATTCTGGTAATTTATGCACTTATACGTGCATAGCAGTTTTTAACGATCCGTTTTACTCAGAGTCCTTATTTTTTACCATTCTGCCAAAAATGAATGTGCGCGATCCCGATGAATCGATATATCTCGAATGATGCAAAAGAAACCGAAATCTGAAGCACTTTCAGTCGATCTAATACACACAATTTTCTTTTCATTCGAAAAAAAAAAATTCTCTCTCTCTCTCTCTCTCATTTATTAATAAACATGGCCGATATAGATATCAAAATGCATTGAAACAAGAAAATTTATATTTATCGCTGGAACGATATTGATAAATCACGATGGGGGTGTGACGTTGTTTCAAGGTTTTTCGTTATGGTCTTCCTGAATGGAAACTGCATTCCGTCCTATCGTCCCTGGTGCAATCGCAACCTTTGCCTCTCACTCATTTGTCGGTCACGCTAGGCAAATGTATTCCGATATTATCGGGCTAACTACGCAGATAATTGAGTATTTTATTAGCACTGTCCTCGTGAACCTCACGCGCTTCGACAGTAGAGGGATATTTCTTCGGGGGGGGGGGGGGGGGACTCGTGGCATCAAAGCAACTACCTCAAATAGGTGGCCCAGAAGACCATAAATTTATTTTTCATATTGCCCATTCATTGTTTTAATAAAATCAATTCTGAGATTCTAAGATTTTGAATTTTTCTTACGTCCGTCATTTTTTCTACCAGCCGCAAATTTTAAGACATGGAGCTGTATAGTTTTTTTTTTTTTTCTTAAATATTTGACACAGCATAAACGATGTTTCTGATTGAATTACATGCGAATCGGTAAAAGGATTTAGATTTTACGAAATTCGTAATTTCGTTCAATTTTCAATTTCCATGGAAAATGGTCAAAAAAAATGCCATGATTGATCCAATAACAGCCACTTACCAAGCAAAAATGGAAAAAAAATATTCGAGCCACGCGAGTCTGCTTATCAGAATGAAGAAGGAGAAAAGTAAAATCTTGATTCTGCAGTGAAGGAGATTTTTAACTCGGCACAATACGAAAATTTTGCTCTTCGCATAAGTTTTAATTTAAAAAAAAATAGAAAGTTCTCCATCGTTATGTAAATAATGAGAATGCGTGTGTGGCCCGTAAAAAATAATAACGATCACTATCGCGCGCGTTGTTCGAGTCTGTCCTTGTGCGAGTCAACGTTTAATCCCCAAAGATATGACGATTATACTTCTGAAGTATTATTTACGGGATAATTCGTACCTGAGTACGAATATGATCCTATATATGATCGGAATCATGCTGAGTTAGTGTTGCTAAAGGGCGAAATATACATTTTTTTAAGCATAATACGGACGTCATCGTAAAGCCTTCTACGCACGATTCTTGGCTATCGAATCTTTCGTGCGGAGAGCGACGATCGCTTGCCATTTTCAGGGAGCCACCTTCGATTGTTGTCCGCGCTCGAGTCACCCACGCACATTCCAACTTGGTAGTTGCGACACACAGCCCCCGCGGGGTAAACCGTTATCTTTCTTTGCCCCGAGACAAGATCTCAAGGCGCATATTAACTGCAACGAACGAATTCATCGGTACTAATGTACGACAGAGAGAGTACCCTGAGCCACGAGTCCTAGATTGTCATATTGACAGATCGAACGGCATTATCAGAAACAAAAAAAATGAAAGAAAAAAATTCGTGATTGACAGACGCTAGAAAGCGGCAGAGATGGTAATTATTTTCGAAGGCCGAAGGATATTTTTTTCCTAACGAACAACGTGAATTTGTTGGTTATGAAGTAATTTTTTCCGTGGAATAATGTTCGAGTAAATAAAAAAGTATGTTTTATCGGAATCAAACTTTTTTGCTTCCTCATAGAGGAAGCTTTGTTTTCATGCGAAATATAAATTTTCATGCCAGAGTTCTTAAAATGTGTCAAAATGTCTAAATGTTACATTTATAAAAAATGTGCAGATGTACGTTTGTGTGTTTTTATATGCGTGCGCGCGAGGCGTGCATATGTGTGTGTGTGTGTGTGTGTGTGTGTGTGTGTGTGTGTGTCTGTTTGCCTTGCAAAAACCAAACCTCTATAACTTGAGAATGGTTTAAGCTACACCAGTGCATTTTCGTAGACGAGTGAAGCAGTACAGCTCATCCTTCTTTCACTGCAATTTTCGTCAAAATTTCTCTAAAATTACAAATTTGATGTAATTTTGAAATTTTCTAAAAAATTTTGTGGTCGCTCTAACTTCCGCAAATTTTGAGATATCAGACGAAATTTCTGTATAAAAATAGGGTAGGGGACAAGGATATTTGGTATTTAATTTGGCGAGGGAGTCAAAATTACGAAAGCCATCTTTGCATTTACGAAACTATGAAAACTGTCTCCTCATAGAAGTATGTAACTTTGTAATGAGGAAGCACTGTGAAAGGTTCCAATTTGAAAACTTTTCTTTTATAAGTAGTAAATGCGCAATTTACAGCATGCCCTAAATATACTGTATTCACTATACTAAAAGTTGTACACTCGAACGAACGTGGTATCAACGAAATGAATTCGTTTATTTCGATGTATTCTTACGAATATAATAGGGGCTCAGTCGTTGGGACAGTTGTAAATCATTTCGGATCTTAACGATTCTGCAAATGATCTCGGACCGGAGAAGAAGAGGGGAAAAAAAACATCGTTACTCGCTGATGTATCGCAAATGATAATAAATTTCACGGAGTCGATGCCAACTGACTCTCTCGGGTAACAAAAAGACTACATTCGATATATATCGTATAGTCCGGTTTGCAAGATGTTTCGCAGATGCACAATCGCCCTTCCTCGGCGTATGTATTCCTTTTGCATATATGTTATCCCGAAAGTATAAATTGCTGCTGACTGCGAGCACCGGAGACGAGAGTTATAGTGTTTGCCACGTTGCAGCAAAGAGAAAAGTATCGTTGCACCGTGAGCGATGATGGTACGTTGGTTAAATACGAGCATGTTATATCCTTCTTTGAAATGGGATTTCAAATATATACATACAAATAGGGGAGACTGGGGTAAAGTGGGCACCGGGACAAAGTATGCATCTCAGTCGAAAATTGGAAAAAAATATTTTTCCCTTCAAAATTAGTTTAACTCCGAAAAATTATAGTCCACGATAGAAGTTTTGCTTTTTCAACAACAAAAAAATCGAAAATTTTTTTGCCGGAAAAAATTTATTTTCGCTAAACCTCCATCTGCGATGAAATGTTATTAGTTAGAAGTCACGGACTAACGATTCATCGTTCGTAATGAGTCATTGCTCAATAGACTATTGAAGAAAACAAATTTTTTTAAGAAAAAAAAATATTTGAAAAAGAAGAGTTTTGAATTTTTTGATGTGTAAACATCTTAGCGCTCGGTCTACGGTAGGGGCTAGCTGGGACTTCGAGCGTCAGATGTAAAACTTCGACCGTCAGCGTAAGATCCGTGTCTATGTGAGCGCGTGAAGGTGTGTGTGAGAGCGCCACACGGTGGGGGCTAACCAACACTTCTACCCAGGTAACAATTTAATCTTTTGACATAAATGTGACGTCTATACTGTGATGATCCTAATACGTTCATCTGTGAACGTAATCGTTACGTAATAAAGATGGAACTAACGTCTCTGAAACGTAACCTCCATGTAACGATAACTTGTCACAGCCATGTAAGCTTGTTACGTAAAGTATATGCTATGGTGTCACTGTGATAATGCTGTCCATAGAAATGATGTAAGCGATACGGAACCATTTGTACGTAACGTGTATGGAGCAGTGCAACATATACTTAACGTAACGTGTATGGAGCAGTGTAACATATACGTAACGTGTATGGAGCAGTGTAACATATATGTAACGTGTATGGAGCAGTGTAACATATACGTAACGTGTATGGAGCAGTGTAACATATACGTAACGTGTATGGAGCAGTGTAACATAACGTGTATGGAGCAGTGTAATATAACGTGTATGGAGCAGTGCAACATAACGTGTATGGAGCAGTGTAACATAACGTGTATGGAGCAGTGTGATATATACTTTACATAATATTTGCGGATTGAAGTGTGACGTGTAACTAACATAACGTATGCATGCTGTAACCGTAATCCATCGTATCCATGTTGCAGCGTAACTATTCTTGTGCTTTCCTCAAATATGACAGCACGGAAGCATAATTATCGAAATTATCACTTACAATAAAACTTATTCTTGTCGAGATTTTCGGTTTCTTAAATTTTTCGTTATTTTTATACAAATTCACTCCTTTGACCGAGTCATAATAGTTAAGCTGACGACTCTGGGCTTGAATAAAAAAGATATCAACTTACCTAATATACGTATAATTTGAAATGGGTATTGAAATCATAAATAAAACACACGACACGTGAGCATAATGCTGTATGCTTCACTTATAGGAACTTGCGGGCAGCAGGATTATGTTCGAGGTTATGTTTACATGCTGTCACTTTTAACCCTTTGTGGTCACATCTCTGTAGAATAACTTATTGATCACACACGGGTAAAATTTACCCTGCCAAGTTTCACATGTGAAAACTATCAGTCCGATCGGGATCGAAAAAATACTAAAAAATGAATAATCTAAAACATGTGCCAAAAGTTGGCATGTCAAAATTCAAATCACAAGGTGTTGAAAAAAAAGTCGTAAATAGGTATTTTGATTTAAAAAAATGCTGAATCGTGGAAAAAACAATACTACAGAATTTCACAATTTATTTTGTTTTAACGAAAAAATGATGAATCGTATAAAAAAAAAACAATTCTCTTCTATTGATATTCTCTCAACACTATTTGATAGCTGTTTAATCAGTATTTCGTATTAATTAGACGATTTTTATTTTTCGACAAAAAATGATGAATTGTGAAAAAAAACATAATATTGATTTGACAAATTTTCGATTTTGATTTTTAAAAAATGCTATATCGTGGGAAAAAACACAATTCTCTTTCATTCATATACTCTAAACACTATTTAATAGCTGTTCAATCAGTATTTCTTTCGAAATACACTAACATAACCTCTTGATCGGGGAGCGATACGGGGAAAAAAACACAATATTAATTTGACGACTTTTTGTTTTTGATAAAAAATATGTTATATCGTGGAAAAAAACACAATTTTCTTTTATTCATACTCTAAACACTATTTAATAGCTGTTTAATCAGTATTTATTTCGAAATACACTAACGTAACCTCTTGATCGGGGAACGATACCACTATGAAGGCGCACATATAAGTATATAATTCTTTTTTTTTCACCATTTCTGCCCCAAAAAGAGAAGACGGAACGAAATTATTCTAATAACACAGGACCATAATAGTATATTGTGCACCTAGGGCGTAAAGTGGGCTTTTTTAGACCGAGTGTGGAATTTGCAGTACAAGTCGAAGGCGAGCTAGCACGAGTCGAAGGTGAGCTAGCACGAGTCGAGGGTGAGCTCGCACGAGCCGAAGGCGAGTGCAGGAGCGAGCCGAAGACGAGTGCGTCTGCGAGCCGAAGACGAGTGCGTGTGCGAGCCGAAGACGAGTACTGCAAACACACGAGGTAAAAAAGTCCACTGAGCCCTTGGTGCACACCATATTTTTTGTAATGCATGTATAGATTTCTGTGTTTTTGGGGTTATGGGTTTTTTGTGGGGTTCTCTGGGATTTTTTATGGGGTTTTATAAGGTTTTATAGATTTTTTCAACAGGGAAATACAATATCATATATTGTATATGTACGCACACGGTCGTTTTTACGAATTTCAGAAAGCGGGCTATAATGAAAATAAGCGGGCTATAATAAAAATAAGCGGGCTATAATGGATTCATTATAGCCCGCTTATTTTCATTATAGCCCGCTTATTTTCATTATAGCCCGCTTTTTTCATTATAGCCCGCTTATTTTCATTATAGCCCGCTTATTCAAAAACCGGGCAATAATGAATTCATTATTGCCCGCTTTTTCGAGCCGGTCAAAAAAGGGTCACTTTACGCCCGCTTAATAGGTACAAAAAACGCAGAAATCGTGCATGCGTTACAAAAAAATATTTATATAAGGATATAAATTTTTTCAAGATACACCGGTATCACCGGTATTCACGTCACTTCAGCCTTTCAGCCTGGTGTCAGAATTTGATGAAACCAACTTCAATGGTAGTCATAGCGCAATAGGTAGCGTCCCGGGTTAGTAAGCAAACATAGGTAGGAAACTTGTAGGTAGGCGGTTCGAATCCCGGCTCAAGCAGAAATTGTGTAACTGGTAAACATCGAAATATAATTTTTTTTTTCTTGTTATATTTTTTTTCTCTTTTGACCCTCCATACTTCCAAAATTTGATCAACTCTCGGAGAAAATTGGAGGCTTAAAAAAGGTTTTAAGGAGGGCTGAAATTTCGACTCGGGGTACCTGAAACATCCTAGCGACATGGAGGCCATGTAATTCCGATTTCGGAGTGATGCATGATTGCTACGTATCCTCAATGTAACATTGTGACTTCTCTGTTCTGTAAAATTTATGCATCAGCAACGTAACTGGCATGCAGCCATTCAACGCGATTGTTACGTAACTGTAGCTTCATATGTGGCGGACATTTTAGAGTGTCTGGACTGCCACATTCACGTTACATACGACATACTTGTTACATTTAAGGAACCGAGTGTAACATAATTGAAATGTATTTGTTACGAAACTGTGTTGCCTGGGTATGTATAGGACATCGGCGCCGCGCAGGCGTGAGCAGCGTACAGCGCGCACCGTGGTCCGTGTGAGAGCCCGTGAATGTGTGTGTTTCGACAGCTGATAGCTGATGGTACGGGCTAAGATTAAGGAGGTACGACTAGTATGAAGAATCCAACTGACGGACTTGAAATTTTTATATGTTTTTGCCGAATACTTTATGCGCCTATTGCCAAAATTTGAGCTATATTGACCGTTTAGTTTATTCGTAATAAAATTGCAAAGTCGAGCAGTTTGAGTTACTAAAGCACGTCGTCTTATGGAGACGGTTAACCGGAAGTGCTGTGATCACGGTTTTGCTGCTCACGTATCCAACTACACCCGTTGAAAAACTGAAACTTGATAGATTAGATATAATAGATATTGTAAAAAATTGAAAAATTACTCTTCACCGTGTAGTTCTGGCACTACATCATAAAAAAGTTTCAATTTCCGGTTGTAAGTGGTCAGAACGATCAAATAGCACCCACAGACTTAGCAACGTCGCGAGTAACAGCTGATGGGTTTCGGCAAACATAACCTAGCTTTGTTTTGATGTTAGCAACGAGGATAGAGTCATCTTCGTTGGTCACGTATACCAACTTATAGCATCGCCAATGCGACGTTGCCAAGTGTTTACTTCAAATTCCATCATGTTATTTATGGAGTTTTATTATTTATCACGTATCAATTATATGTATAATTATCATTCTGCCGATCGTATTAATTCCACTGAGGTAATTCAAGTCTATTTTAATAGGTTTTCGGCTGATTTTTTAAAATGTTTTTTAGTCCGTTTTTGTGGTAGACATGTCATTATTATTATGATGGAGACTACTATCGAGTCGTTGACAATCTAATTTTTCAGTTTTTATTAGTTCATGCGCAATAAATTAATCATTTACCACAAAATTTTTCACATTATAATCGATAATATGAATAATCAATGCAAATAAACATAAATCAGAACAGCTGTGGGTAAAATGAATTTAGACTTTTTTTTGACTCCAAAGAACTAGTCGTACCTCCTTAACCAATGCACGACCTCAATTTTCCCACACCAAACTGACGCGAGCTCAAATGTTTACACATCAAATTTCGTGAGTTCCAACGCCAACTCACCCGTTTTTTTTTTTTAAGAATACAAAATTTGGTTTTGGGATTTTTTTGAGTTTGGGTTTTATTGAAAAACCAAAACTTCTTGAAGAAAACGATTTTTGAAATTTTTTTTTCAATTCCAATTTTCGGCTGAGGGGCCCACTTTGCCCCAGTCTCCCATAAATGTGTGTGTGTGTGTGTGTGTGTGTGTGTGTGTGTGTGTGTGTGTGCGTGCGAATGTACAATATGTTCTTCGGTGTATAATGAATACGCGGCGCAAATCTTTGAATGCATGCATGCGTTGTTGCATTCATGAACCAAAAAGGAAAACGTGCACTCGACTCGTTTAATTCCCGGGCTAACAAGAACCTTTCACTCCTATACCACACATGATTGTCGGTACGAATAGAATGCTTAGGAATAACGAATGAGCGATAATAACGTTGTAATTTAATAATCATCCGTGGATCCCTCTCGTGGGTCCGTAACTTGGTTTCACCGCTACCGTGGATCTCCTGGCACTTCAAGCCGGGTATATACAGTTGGCCAGTTGTTATTTATATACATAATGTGATCCCGAGTGACTTTCCGCGTGTTGTTACAACGCAAGTCAGAATGATGCGATGAGATATCTTCATTTACAACAACCGTGATCGGTCCATTAATACATAAGGAAATAATCAGGAAGCGTTGATTACAGTTTCGGCGAGGCAGGTCAGAATCGTTAAAAATATACTTTCCCCATAGAAACAAAGTACATGGAGAATATATGGTAGAATATATTTTTGTTTCGTACTTGAAAAACATATCAATTGGTTTATAATTGGATATATACTGATGACGTGTACGTTGACGGGTATATTAAAATATATCGAATATTGACTCGAAGGGGACACTGAATATATAGATATATACTTGAGTCATTGATCTGTGTCAAGAGGTTTAATTACGGTTCAAGTGCGGAATTTCAGTAAACTCCCCGCTATACGACAAAAAACACACTGGCGGATTCTATAGACCCGTACACGCTAGAGTGTAGTACTCCTCGGTCACCGTTAGGTGACTAACCGAGAGTCATTTCCCGCAAGCGGATAAGCCTTTGTCTGTGATATATATACTGCCTGAGACGTTGCTTGCCACACTCTGTGAAATCGCGCTCCATTGAGCCATACAAATTGTACACTGCATGATGCGCGGAATTTTAACTCATCCTATCCACGTACCCATCCCGAATTGCCATATCGGACATATAGTTAGTCATGTATTGAAGAATCACATTGGCAGCGGTCAATGTCAATCGGACTTTCGATGTCATCACGTGCGTTTATATCCTTAAAGCCCGCAACGAGGTCAAGAGCCACTCCTCGATTTATTGACGGATGTGGATCAGTGTTGTAATTTGCATCATCGCAAACTCGTGATCCTTTGAACCGAAAGCAATGTAAATACAACCTCCCGTAAGTCAATAGTAATATGTCCTAGTAGAATATTAAGGAAATGTATAAAAATATACTACGTGTGCTTGAACCATTGATATGAATCTAGGGAATATAGGTATAGTTTTTCATTGTACAACACGAAGAACTTGATCCACTTTGACCAGATAGTATTACGAAGTGAGATCTCATCGCGTCCTTGATCTTTCGATCTTCCAGAGGAGGATACTCTCGGTGACGTATCCTCTCGTGAGAAGGAGGTAAGGAGAAAGAGAGAGAAAGAGAGAAAAGAGAGAGAGAGAGAGTGGGATCTCTTTGTGGAAAATCGGTGGCGAAACACGCACGAGTCATGACACTATCGGTATACATACTGTCACGAGACAGCGTGGACGACAGAAGAGCCAGCCTGTTACTTAAGTCCGAGTGAGATAAATGGCCGCACGTATAAGCGCAAAGGCTTCTATTTTGCTACTGTATATGTATAGTACATGGGAGTTCTGTATCCGTTATACGTGCATGGGATATTCCACGAGTATGGTGACGGTTTTTCGCAGGGTTTTTGATCGGCGTCTAGAATTTACATCCTCTTCATCATTCGAAGGGCCTTGCGTATAGTTCCAAGTCCCAATTATTGTTGATATTCGAAAATAACACTCCTGAAAATATACTGAATCTATTATTTACAATACAGGACTAACGCAACAAATCTAATTTTTAGTTAGTGAATGAAAATAAGAATTTTCAAAAGATTTATTGCTACAAAACAAAAGTAAAGGCAATGCTATAAACTTTTACATTCGGGAATATAAAGTGGACTCGTTTCGGACTCAAAAACATTGTTTTTCCACTTGAAACAAAAAATTCTTTGGAAAATTTGATTGAAATTTATATTTAAAAAAAGACACCCTTTTCACTTGAGATACTGTGGTAAATTTTTTCCTCGTCAATTCAAAGGAACGGTTATTGAACATTTTGATCAGCTGCCAAAACCATTTTGACTTTGCCAAAACTTTGCCAAAACCACCACTTTGACTTTACCAAAACCATTTTTACCAGCTGCCAAAAACCGTTCCGATACTTGTGGAATACCCCATATACTATATATATATATATATATATATATATATATATATATATATCCAAAGGAACTCTGACTGCACCTACGCGCAATCACGATTCGCGAAGATTCACGAGGCTTTATCGTACGGGCATTAAATCACGAGAATTGTACACGTGTATGCTACACACGGATCCGGCGCAGAATAGGTCAATGTACATATTGTGGGAATGCACGTACATAATTTACACAATTATATATATGTATGTATGATAGTATCGATGTATATAATAATATCGGTATCAAGCAGAAGAGGTTCTATCTCATTATCGAAGTACAGAGCCTTTCTCGCGCGTGTGTCGTTTCCTCCGATTCTACCCCCAGGCAATTTTATGTACTATTTACCATTTATCCGATATAACTAATGAGTCTCGGACTATCGTGTTTCATTACAATTCCGCTTCAACACACACACGTACAAGTTTATTATGTATTGTCGTATATTAGCAGCGATAACCGAATTCCATTTTAATTTTTACGCGCATCAGGAGTGAATCGTGAGAAATACTTGTACGATTTGACAGAATTACAAACACGCTACTCGCGTACTCGAATTTGAAGAAAAAAAACAAGTAAAATTTCTGCTGGTTAAGGCAAAGGAACGAAAAAAATGGATTCTTGTTGATACTTATTTCAATATCATTAATCTAATAATTTCAACTCATTGTCAGCCACGTTGTGAATCGTTTGATTATTATTCAAGTCATTTTTATTCGATCGGATATATGAATGGGAGATTGTCGATGATTTTTTCGTGCAATCCCACGGAGCATTCTCAATTTTTTTTTCACACGTATCGGAGATTTTAATAATCGAAGATAATTCATTTTTTCAAACGATGCTCCGTTCAATCCTGAATATATCCTTGCATAGGTTGATATTACGAAAATTTATGTAGGACAGTTTTTGTTCGCTTTTTTAGAAGATCTTCAAAATATTCAGGGTGTGCTAGAATTTGTTTTGACAAACATTTTACTAATGTCAATCTGAATGATACAATAAAATTTTTTTCCCCAACGGGGAAATCAATAATAATCAATAATAATCAATAATACTTAAATACAAATCCCGTAAAATGATTATCCTGTAAGCTATTAGAGCTGTTATCCTAATGTTTTGTATTTTGAAATGTTTGTATGTTGGCAAAAACGAACGAAAAATTGCTTTCATAAATTTCGATGGTATTCACCTATGCATGGACTCGAAGGATATATTGGATTAAACGGAGCAAAATTTAAAAAAATCGTAATAATCAGATGATTCAAAGTTCCGTTACACGTGATAAAAAAAAAATCCAATAAAAATTTAAATAAAAAAAGAATTAAAAATTAAAAATCTCTAATTTATCTTTAAAACGTATCTTTGAAAAAATCGAAATAAAAATTAAAAATATTCCGTGGGATCAAAGCAACAGATGAGCAGCGATTCGCTCGAGGAAAAAAAGGTCAGGGCGGCATGAAAAAAAGATGAGGGAAATTTCCTCAAATGTCCATTTTTACGATCTAATAAGCATTGGAATTCAGAAAATCCATTTTTTTTCCTATCCAAGCATTTTGATTTTTCTCCACTGTTGACTGAAGTTTTCAGCCTTTTTCCATCATTAGCCTCGAGAATTCTATCACTCCCATTATCCATTCTCACGAAAAATTTATGCGCAAACTCTCCTGATATGCGCCAGAGCCATAGAGGAGAGAAATATAAGTTTCCATCGCGTGCAAGAAAGTTTTCAACGTTTATGAAGTGTACTAGGGCAGTTGAGTCGAAGGTGCGAGTGGGACGGTATAGTGGAAAGGTAGAGATAACGATAATTCGATGCTGTATGGTGTTGAAGAGCTCGATATGGGAGGGCATCTCGATGCGGCACTATGAAATATCGTTTCCTGTGATTATTAAGAGGGAGAGCAATTTCTGGTTTCACGTGAGCTCTATTGCTTTCCACTCGCTCAGTCGACCCCAAGAGGGGTATACACTCTATGATATTATGTCTAGGTGTGAAACTCTCTCGTTGAGACACGGAGCCAGTGCCCGGGATCAACCACCGCCTTCTCACCTTCCTCTTCTGTTCTCGAAAACCGGTGCAAAATTACAGTCGTCAAAATAGTTTAAATTATTGTTACATAAATCGGTGGCGCGTGCGAAACGCGGTCTCTGTGAGTATACACGTACATAATATTACCGATCGTGTTTACCGGTCATTGAGTGATATAATGGCGAATGAATTAAGGAACGCGCGCACGCCGTGGTCGGTACTGAAGGGTATCAGACTCGAGAAAAATGAGTGCCCAAGCGTCTTGTGAAAAGAATAGATGATCCGACAGCATTGGTCCATGACTCTTATCATTTATTCCTCGTATATTTGCTTGAACAGATCACAAACTGTTATGAGACTGTGAATTCAACTTGAAACCCTCATCAAGGTCCGATATCCTCATCCCTAAACTCGCTCTCCATCGCAATTCACATATTCATATGAGTTTAGGTTAGGCAACTACATGACACATGAAAAGGAAGAAAAAAAAAGCGTGCAAATTGGAAACTTCCTCATTACAAAGTAACCTCTATGAGAAGATGGTTTTCATAGTTTCGTAAATGGGGAGATGGCTTACATAATTTTGGCTTCCTCATAGGGAAAGCTTTGTAATGAGAAAGCAATTTGCAAGATTCCAATTTGCATAAGCGTTTTCTAAATTCGATTTGTTCTTGCGAAATCTGATATCCTATCGCCTACTTGTGTAAATTTTTTTGGGTTGATAATCACAAAGTTGCGACAGTTAGAGCTTTGTTGTTTCTTACTGATTCGTGTCTTATTTTTCCACACGAAAATGAAAATCTTTATTTATTTATCAGTTTTTCCATCGTATGAATCTTCGGCTTATTACGTCCTTTACTCGTCAGTTCTACTCCCGTTCTATTCCTTCAGACCCCTTCAGCGTGTTGTTCGCAGCAACTCTTTCCTCGCACGGATTGCTGCATCATATTTGCACGTGGGCACCGGAAAACTGCGGGAAACCTGGCTGAATCAGGTGATTCCATTTTATTCAGTTGCAGTTGTTATTATCATCAGAAACTATGAAAGACCGCCTCCTTTTTTTGGTAGCCTTTTTTGGTAGAGCGAGGCCAATCGAAATGAATTTTAAGATTTTTTTTTTTTTTTCTTATCACAAGTATATATTTTTACAAGATTTGTGTTTTTGAAAAAGTAATTTTTAAAGAACATTCCGTAATATTTCCGTGTGAAAATATTTATTCATAAGAAAATTGCGGCTGATGTCCCGGAAGCACGTTTTTAATATCGTTTACCAAGATATCGCAAATACTACTATATCAATCTTTCTGAAACTTTTTGTACCGTTTTTACATATAAAAATCTGGTATTTGATCCAAAGGATTCTTTTATTGACATACATTTTTCGATTTAGTAAACGAAAAATTTCTCATGTTTCTAACAAATCAAGACCAATATTAACCATCCACCAATTTGTTTTAACATATTTCGGAAGTCGCACGATAATCGCGGAATGCTGTCAGTACCAATAAAATTATATATACGAATTAATAACGAAAAAAAAAATACTATTATTATTAGACTTTGAGTTTGTTCAAATTCGGCGTACCTCATCGTCTTGCACAACGGTTTTTGACGCACCCGATAACTTCCTTTCACAATCATGTCCAAAGCTTTCTTTTTTTTTCAATCGGAAATAAAAAAATTCCTTCATAATAAAATTTTAAGACTTGTTCATAAAGTTCCATGATGTACTTTGTCATATATATTGGCTGCGCGAAACAATATGAATATAAGCAAAATGGGCGTTCAGCAGCGAAATTCTGAAAGGCTGTGACAGCCCGCACGCGTTTCCAGCAAGCATGAGGTCGTGAACCCGGTGCCGAGGAATGATTATGTGGTATCACAATACAGAAATACACGGCGAACGACACGCACGCTAGGGTGGTCGTAAAGCGTCGTCGTGGCGAGCAGCGCGAAAATTTCACTCCTCCCAGGACAGACTCCTTTATCGTGGTGCATATACGCCGGTACAAGAAACGTAATAAACTCACGACTTGTGCAATCCATATGCGGTAGCCGGTCTAACACACACACACACACACACACACACACACACACACACACACACACACATACATAATAAATATATGTATGTACATATGCACAGCGTACGTTCGGGTTCTTAACACGTAATAATAGATATATCATCGTCCTTCTTTGTGCTTATAATCGTTGTGTCCCAGTTTGTTCCATTCTGTCGACGTATAGGACCGGACGATAAATCATAAAAAAAATTCAACTGGTGTACGATTATTAAGATTTTTAATGCTGCCTCCGAGTTATGAATTTTCTATCATAATTATTGACTTATCGACGTGAAATTTGTCGTCCCGTGGTTTCGGTTGCGTTTTTTTTCGAGACACGGGGTTGAGCGACAGATGATTTTTCAGTTTACCAGACTACTGGAACTGTAAAATCGATTGCCACCGCGTCATATCATTGAATTTTCTATTAACAGATGTTATAATTATATTAACGGTGCTTTTTTTTCAGAATCCCACGCGTACCCGTGTGGAAAATTGTTTGCATAGTTTCGTTCGTTTGCTGCATCGCGTCTTCGCATAAATTCAATCATGCGCGAGGAGTGCTGGCATATAATAACGCACAAATTTATATGCGACAATGAAAGATCGTCCGTCATGGTATTCAGTCGGTAATATTTCCGTTTGACAAAGAGCGAAAAAAAAAAGAAAATTTTTACATACTCATTTATATTCAATCCGCGTCGACAATGGAGTATCATAATTTTGAGATGTATATGTGGTATATACGGATTTATTGTTATGGCAGTTGCTCGTGTATAGTTACGAAAGGGCCTGGCTTTGGCTGAGCCTTTTACCGAAACAAATTTATTTATTTTATTTGGACAAAGTTCGTTCGAGCTGAATGAGCGTTTTTTTTTTTCAGACAATCTGTAAACTGCACACGCTTTTCGATGATGTAATCGAATTGTATTACGCTTGAAACAAAAATTATTATTTAAAAATTTTAATCGAATGTCACACGCGACTGTTATACTTCCGCGACTGTTTGTGGATATATTATTGTAAGCAAGATGTGGCTGACCGCTCAACGACAAAATCCCGTTGCGCTGACTTGATTGTATTTCTTGATGAATACGTGAATGCAGAGAAAATAACTCGTATGGTGACGTCTAGCACGACGAGGATGACGGAGCATGCGAGGTTGCTGTCCTTTCAACGCTCTCTCGATCAGTTCAATTGGCATTAACGAGATAATACGTTAACGATTCGTTGACCGGTAATGAGAGATATCTCGCGTGTAACGATCGTACGTGAATCGTGTATCAATAAATCTATAAACTATATTTATTCCATATTAAACTGCATTGCGAGAGCGGTCCGGCATGTGCAGGGGAGAAGACAACGCTCAAGTCTCGAGACTCCAGGTCGTCTCGACTTTTTGTTGTTGCTGGCGTATTATCCGGCGAGTCAGCGTGCACGCAGAGGCAATAAATCGTGCGACTGGGAGAATCGCGAGCATATAGTGCAAAACATATTATGAAGCCGGAAAAAGCAATAAAGAGAATATAATTTATCAGATCCTGGACATATATGCGAGGTTGAGAAAAATCCTGTATTTCATCGTAATTTGATCAATCGATAAACGGTAATGGTCAATTGAAGTAAAATAGTAAATTGAAATGAAGAAGTAAATTCTTTGGTCGAATTCAGTGGAATTTGGATTGATTTGGGGGGGGGGGGGGGAGAGAAAACAACGAAGAGCTGAAAAAATTGTAAGTGATCTCAAACTCATAGCGTTGCCACATTGGCACCGAATAAATCCTACACTGGTGAACTATCCGCCCACTTTAATTAACTACGAGATGCGTATTGAAACATTCGGTACGCCAAATATTTTTTGCAATCTATTTTTCCCCTCGACGGTCACTGTGGGGCGATTTGTCTCGCACAATAAGTTTAGGCAGAATTTTCTCCAAATCGTTAGATCAAAATCGAAACTTTGACCGCCATCAATCAATGCCCAGCACATGTAATATTGCCCTAGACAAATATGATGGTACATCATGTTTACCTGAATCACCCTCCTCCTACTCCTACTACTCATATCTCGCAACAAATGAATTTTTTTAAACGCACACGGTCGGATTATTGTAATTTTATTCTTAAAGTGTTACATCTGCTCAATATATTCTTTCAATTTTACCGAAAAATATTAAAAACATAAATGTTATGTTATTTTAGTGGTGAAAAATCATTTTTTACATTTTTTTTTGTTTCATAATTTTTTGAATCTATGTCGTAATAAATAGTTTGAGATAAACGCGTTTTACTCATATTTTAGAATTTTTCGAGAATGTTCAGTCATTTTCATTGAGACCGAAAACAATGAATAATGAATAGTTTTGGTGTGACAAGCCGTTCGAAGTTCTTGGAGTCATTTTGATCCCGTGTGACCGTTATGAGACTTCACCAAAGTGCAACCGTGTTGAAGGACTAAATTTTTGAAATCTCCGTAATATATTTCACGGTTTTTCATCTATTATATCGTTCATCAAATCGCAAAATAAAAATAATACCGAACGATAGTGCGATCGTAACGACTTTTTCATGAGAACCCATGCCTGATCTGTTGGCTGTGAATTTATTTATTTATTTATTGCCGGTAATGGTGTTGGAGTTTCTACGCGAATGTTCATTTAGCTGTTACTCGTAGCGTATCAAAAATTCAGCTGGATCTAACAAACATTAAATTCGTGCTTGTATTCTACCTACCAGCTGTCGATTCTCTGATGAGCTCGCGAAACGGAAATCTGTCGTTGTTTGCTCTTGAAGCGTAGTTAGCCCCATCTCCGTGGTCAAAGCCTTTCGATTCGAACAAACCGGTTCAACGATTCCTTGTGTCTATAATTTCACAATAACTTTGCTGCGTGAAAAACTTCGATTGAATCATTTAAATCAATCCACGCATTTTAGGATTGTCACCATCAAACGGTTCGGGTTCCCTGTTTGTATAACTTCAGCTCTACCGATAAAGGTGAGGCTATTCTCATTAGAAAAACAATCGAATCAACTCGAAGGTACTCTTGTGTATGTGTTTTTTTTCTCAATTGGTCGGAATTCCATGGCTATCGTTTTCAACAATGTTCACGGATAACTGTTACATTAACTGTCTATCGATATGTCATATGCATGTATATATTGCATAAGAAAGATGATATTCGATCGTGAAATTGATTTAGGAATTGTTGTAGTGATGCAAAGTTCCATCTGGGGTCCGACATTTAGGCGAGAACCTTTACCGTGGGCGCTCCTTAAATACTATATACGCCTGTATATACCGCAAAATTACTCGTGAAGGATGCACGTCTCTTGATTTTTCGATCTCACATATCACGAATTCCTTTTGGTGTGTATATGGGATATTTCATGTATAAGGTGTTGAATACTTTTCGGTCGGATATCATTAACTTTCTTGTTCATCCAGAACTCAATTTTTTTTCGCTATCTGAAGAACCTTGCTATATAGCGATAAGTACCCAATTATAAAAGCCATAGGAAATGCTGCCGTTGCTTGTAATTTAATTAATAACATTATTCATCGTTTCTCTTCTTCTGGATTGAGAAAACCCTAGTTTTGTCACTCCAATTAGGGAGTAGGTTTTCGATTTCAACACTGTATATAGCGGGGGCCACTTTCTTTTCACTCCTAACTGCTAGGAGGGTGAGATGTTCTCTCGTAAACGGCATAAAGTTACTCGAGTGGAGAATACAATGAGTTTCAGGCGAATTTTTGTTTTCAATTATTATTGTATAATGTTTCTGATGACGTGCCCCTCGACGTGCCCGCGGTTCATTTTCAAAAGACCGCGACTGGACGATTAATCTTGAACCTTAAAAAAAAAAAAAAGGTTGTCGAACTATAACAATTTAAACTACTTCATAATTGTTGCATTGAGCTGTGTAGCTCTGTGTGTGTGTGTGTATCGTTCTCAACGGATTTTTTCAAAACTTCATGCTTTTTTGCCGTCAAATTTAAATACCGCGGTGAATGAGAAAGTTTTCGAGACGGCACGGGTGTTCGAACAAAGTTCACACGGATTTGACTAGCCGGTGTACATCGAACATATTTTAACGGGTTCGTGCACATTTCTACATCAACGTAGTCAATGTCTATCCTAGCAGTACCGGGAACTCATTGTACTCGCGCTTAAAAGCTAAAACGCATATTGTCCAATTGAAAAGTTAAGGAAAATATAATTTTCCTAACCGAAAATTGGAAATAATTTATCTAAAATATGAATATTCATTACGAGAAAAGGATTATTGCAAATAATTCCATGTTATAGATGGAAAATTGTAACTTTGATTGTTTTCATAACGATTAGCAAAAATCATTGAATTTTAAAAAAATTTCTAGCATTTATTTTTTTGTTATTAGCAGCGTTATATCCACACCACCATTTGCAATAGCTCGATACAGACAGTATATGAAAAAAAATAAGATAAAATAAGAAATAAAAGGGAATTGCACAAATCGAACACGTGGAGTGATTTGCTCGAGGGAAAATCGTTGAAATCGTTGCGACGCCATAAATGCGTTATGGAATGATGAAAATAATGTGGATTTTGACATGGAACAAAATATGTGGATGGGATAATGCAAAAGAGATAGTTTCGGGAAGTAAATAAATTTTGTGAATTTTATTATTCTTATTATTTTTTTTTCACACTGTCGATTTTATCACTGGTACAAGTTTATTGAGTAAAATATGAGTGTAATCAAGTGCATGGAGCGGAGATAAAGTTGGAATAATGAAAGAGGAGGAGGCGAGAAGTAACGAGAGGGTAATAGTTTCTGTAGAGCATCTCTCTGCTCGCTTTGCGCACTGATCGTTCGAAAGTCGATAAAGAAACGCTGTAATAAAGTGTCCGCTAATAGAGAAGCACAAGTTTACATCACGCTTACACATAAGTATTTATGGGCGGATTAGATGGATGATTTGTATTAATATACAGGGTGATCAAAAAGTCCGGGACCACCCCTTGATCTCAAAAACTAAGGACTTTTGAGCGAAATGACTTTTACAAAAATTGTTGAACAACGGAAGACAAACTTGACCGTGACCGTGAACTTGACCTTGAAGATTATTTTGAACGTTATCCCAAGGTCAACTTTGTTTTTCCAAATGGGAACCCCAATTTTTAACCCCGGATTATGAAAGATCAGGAAATTTGACGTTCGAATACGTATTGACCTCAATGGTCAACATGACACTTGGAGGTCATTCTTAGGTCAAGTGTTTCTAGTGTGTTTATCAATCGAATTGTGGTTATGAAGTGAAATGACCCCTTCCAAAGTTATAGTGATCAAAACGAGTCAACCGATAATGACCATGGGCTTGAATTGAAGGTCGTCTTGCAGGTCGATTCGAAATCGTTTTAATTATTCTTAATGTAATCTCCAAATTTTGACCTACGATTCCGAACAAACTTGAATTTGGCCTTGATCGAACGTATTGTACATACATGTTGATTAGACGTCGACTTACATTCCAATTATGCATTTAAGTATGATCTAAACTGATAGATCCTTATAGTCATTGTTAAAATTTATATCAGTTTCATTAGTTCATCTACGTTAGTGGCTACAGATGCACAATAAGAAGATATATTTATGAGCAGTTTTTCGAGTAAGTACATGTAATCTGTGTAATCTCTGAATTCGTCATCCTCCATTGTTAATGAATGATAAACCCAGTATGCACGTGACCCTTTGATTCATCAAAACGACTGAATTCATAATTTGACCTCATGAAATTTCTCAAAACGCTTTGATTCAGCCCAACCTTGATCTTCACCTTTGACTCTATCCCTCATCCAATTGAATTATGCAAGAAAATGGAAAAAATGGTGTGCGTGGAGTCCACGCGCGACAGAAGTGAAACTTCTTGCTGATTAGTTGTAAATCGAGAGAAATTATACCCTTTTGATCACTACAACTTTCGAAGAGGTCAATTCACGTCAGCATCACAATTTTTTTGATAAACACACTAGAAACACATGACCTCCAAGTATCATGTTGACCATTGTAGCCAGTACGTATTCAAATGTCAAATTTCCCGATCTTTCATAATCCGGGGTTAAAATTTGGGGTTCCCATTTGAAAAAACAAATTCGACCCTGGGATAACCTTTAAAATGACCTTCAAGGTCAAGTTTACGGTCACGGTCAAGTTTGTCTTCCGTTGCTCAACAACTTTTGTAGAGGTCATTTTGCTCAAAAGTCCTTAGTTTTTGAGATCAAGGGGGGATCCCGGACTTTTTGAACACCCTGTATATATATATATATGTACATATCGTTATTTATATTTATATACAAATATATGCGTTTGAAATAAGAACGTATATATCTATATATGCCTATTGAATGATGTGCGTGAGTAGTAGATAGGATGGGCGCACGAACTCCATGAATAATGCACGTAGCGTGGTGAGTGCAAAGCGAAGTACAACAAGAATACGAAAGGCATAAGAGCGCGAGAGAAAGAGAGAGAGAGAGAGAGAGAGAGAGAGAGAGATAGATAGATAGATAGATAGATATTTTATTATGCCCTAGCGTACTATGGGGCAAATTGTAATAAGTTTGAGTAAATTTTATCTGAAAACTAAAACTAATCTAAAAAATGAGCAAAAAATGAAGCCGAAAAGCATATAACAAAAATATATCATGGACATAATCATAAATCATATATCGTAGATGTTGGGTAGATGAGTACGTTTGGACTCGGTGGTATTTCATAACCAGACTCAGAAAAGCTTAGAAATGAACGTGTAATATATATATAGTAATTAGCGTAATAATAAATCTCTGATTAATAACAATTCAAGAATTTAAGAACAGGTATGGTCCTGACGATGGATATTTCTTACCACACTTAGACTATTAATTTCTCAATTCTTGTAGGAGAAGGTAAGAAAAAAGTCTGCTCTTGAAAATAGATGAAGAGGAAGCAGAGGAAGAGAGAGAGAGGGAAAGAGAGAGAGAGAGAGACGATAAAAAGACAGTAGAAACAAAAAAAAGTCAGACGGAAAGAAAAAAAGTATCAACGGAGCAGGATAAAAAAGATGATAGCGCAAAATAAGGAAAAGAATAAATAGAAGCGCAATCGCATGACTCTGCTATCTTTGAATCTCGATCGCACCTCTCCGATGCGAACACTCTCCCTCTATCTTTCACTCAGGAGTTTCCCCATGTTTGGACACCGATTATGTAACAGGCGAATCGAAACAATGGGGGCCCACCGCCGGTAACCGTAACAGAAAAAAAAAGAAACGATTCGATAAAGTCATGGAGTATACAGTGTAGGATGAAATGTAATCGCGATTGGATGGGCGTTGGACGTCGGAGACGTTTCCTTGCTCCCGAGAACTCTCAAATGCCTGAGATAGTTCGCTTGCGCCACAAGCCACAATCGAGCAATTAATCGATAATGATTATAATTAGATTTAAAAAAACCATTGTTGAGTTAAGAGCGCGATACTTGATTGGAATTTCTGACCCGTGGGTTAAGGATTTACTCGACGTACAGTCATGTCAAAAAAATAAAATACTACCTCTATTTTCAAAATTGTTTTACACGATCGTCGCATGAACGAGCTAATTAAGTCGATATCAGAGCGAGTGTATTGAAACTAAAACTTTTAATTAGTAAAATCTTCAATTTATAAAATGAATCCGATACGATAAAAAATTTCGATTCTTCAAGAATTTTGGACATCCCTCGACATTTTAGCTCGACTCTCGGATCGATGGAAATATGTATGTAGATTATTCGTCGATTTGCTGTAAGAACGAAAATATGGAAAGCAAATTTCTCGCTGAATGGACATGCACGCGTACACAAATGCTCACGCACATTCTGGTACGATTAAATCCGAAGAAACCACGGGATGACTTTTTACGCCGACAAGCGTGGCAAATTTGCGACAGCGCTGAGTGACGAGAGTTTACGCTTCGCTATATACCGCGAGTTCGAGACAACGTAAGTGGATTTTGCTTTCAAGACATTTTCAAGACGTTTGCTTTCGTTGTATATAATCCAAAGCCGAGATACATTGCAAAATAACATGACTGTGTCTCTGTCATCAAATCTTCTCACTCGTTCTCGTTCTCTCTCTCTCTCTCTCTTTTTCTCTCTCTCTCTCTCGCTGTTGTTAATCTTTTATACCGAGAGTGCGATGACTATTCGACTATACGAGTTTTTGATCTTTCCACAATCTCTATTGCTCGTTTTCTCGTATTACTGTTGAACGATTATGCCTATACCCAACTCCCCG
Source organism: Rhorus exstirpatorius (assembly GCA_963564615.1). NCBI lineage: Eukaryota > Metazoa > Arthropoda > Insecta > Hymenoptera > Ichneumonidae > Rhorus > Rhorus exstirpatorius. The sequence continues at coordinate 47,005,743 of OY751313.1, forward strand.
GCACCCGAAGAAATCATCGTAAAGCAATTTCCAGGCTTTTTTTTATCTCATCACGGTGTCTCCCGACCCATTAATAAAAATAACAGTGAGTTACCATTGATATCAATTTTGTATCCTTACAGTGGGAGCTTTGTTTTCATGAAAAAAAAGTTTCAAGATTTTCATACCAGTATGTTCAAAATGTCCAAAAACATCGAGGAATGATATTTAGAAAAAAAATGTCCGGACGTATGTGTGTGTGTGTTACATGTATGTCCTGGCCTCAAAAGATTCAAATTCGTCTATCTGGAGAACTACTTGAGCAATCAAGCTGCAACTTGGTGCACAGGTAAACCACGTACTCGCCTTTATTTACTGCAATTGTTTTTTTTAAATTGCTTTAGATTTTTTTTTTCACGGAATTTTGAATTTTTCCGAAAAAGTTCTGTGGGTGCTCCAACTTTCATAATTTTGCAACTATCGAGCTATTTTTGTTTACGTAGATAGACTTAGTCACAAACATGGTTAGTGTTGAATTTAAGAAGAATTGCTTGAGGGGTTCAGATTTCAAAAAATGTTGAATTTACAAAAAACATCTCTAATAGCTCTGACCTCCGCAAATTTTTGATTATCAAGCCAAAAGTTTGTACATCGATAGGCCATGGGATAAGGATACGTGGCACTTGGAGTGACAAAAATTGCTTGAGGGGTTCAAATTTTTTTTAATTTTGAATTTAAAAAAACCGACTTTATATAATAGCTCTAATTTCCGCAAATATTTTTTTAACAAGCTAAGAGTTTTTTTTTAATACCAATAGACTTGTAGTTGCAACCACGGTTCGTATTGAATTTCACAAGAATCGATTATGAGAGTCACATTGTAGAAAATTTGAAAATTTTCAAAAAATGCCGTCGAATAGCTTTTGTTCTTTATTATAGTAGTATTGAAATCGAATTGAAAAAAATTCGTGCTAATTCGAAATGTGCACATTGCTTCCTCATTAATTATTTCATCTTGCTCACAAAGCTTCCTCTATGAGGAAACCGAATTTGCAAAACCCACTTGCTCATAGAGGGATCTTTGTTAGGAAAATAAAATGACAAAGAAGCAATCTGCAAATTTTTAATTTGCACGATTTTTTATGTATATTTTTTTTTAAATATTTTTAAGCAATTTGTAGTATTTAAGAAAAAAAAAAGTAAATAATATAGAAACGAAGGAGTAAAATGCACACGCACCTTTGAATTTCTGAGGACAGCGAGGATGACGAGGACTCAAAGTTTTTTCTCAACATTATTGCATTTTCTCACGGTGCATAGATGTGCATGTATGCGCATACATCAGTAAATCCTTCGTGACAGCAACAACAGCGAAGGTTAATATCCAATCGTTATGAAAAGTCTCTGAGATATCGTATACATACGAATAAATAATATTGACTAATATGTGTATATGCGCATATCCGCGGGCAGCAGACTGTTTCTCTCGGTTCGATTTACACAGATTATTTAATTATTACGACAGGGAAAATACGTCGATTTTATGGGTGAATCCCAGCATATGCGGTAATACTCATATTACGATCGTTACTGCTAAAGACAAAGGGGAAAGACACGCATGAATGCAGGCATAACAGTATACGTATGAGGAATTCTACGCAAAGCTCCAAAATCTTCTAGCATTTTGCAAGGTGTACAAAAAAAAAATCTTTTACCTAATTTTTAATTTTTCCAACGTTCTGTCCGCGGTGACAATTATATTATGGCCATTTGAAATTTTGTAATCTTCCGGCCTTCGAAAAAAGTAAGCAAAAAAATTAAAATTCCTTTCATTTGTTTTTCACCATATTTTCAGGCTCTGGGCGATCGTAAATTTTCTGCTGATTACGAATTACATGTAACTTTTAGATGGAATTTTGCAACGAGAAAAAAAGAAAATTTAACATTTTTCATTTCCCGAAATTTTATGGGTTCACTAAAAGCGCTGTAACTCTTCTTCCCGAAAGAGTTGAAACTCTGGTCAGTGCTCATTCTTTCTGCAACCGTTTGAGCTTTAAAATGGCACTTGCCTCGTTGAGCTACCTTGATTTTTCGATTTTCGACAAATTTTCAAAGCAGGGCCATCGTTTTTCGCCTTTGGACTCAAAATCGCCGATTTTCAAAGTGCCCTTTTGGGTACAATTAATTAAGAACTTGGGATGAATCAAACGGCATTCTCTGAGTCTACTCGAAGGCTTTACAAAAAATCCCCGGTGAGCCTAAATTAAAAAAAAAATTTTGAAAAAATCCTAATGAGTTCTTAAAAAACATATTTTCAGTGAATGACTTGTACTGCACGGCTCATCTGGGAAAGTCCAGTGCTCAAGCTGTTCGCGAAATTAAAAAAAAAAAATGCTTGGCACCTTGAAAAATATTTTTTGTATACTCTACAACATGAGAGGGAAAAAATCGCAAATGGTGAGATTGAAACGGAGGTTGGCTTGATATGGAATGTCTTATGTATTGACTGTTGGGCAAGCATAACGGCGTAAGTCACGTGAATCAACAAGCAAGGTGATGCGGTAAAGTCATTTTGTACGCTAGCAGTCGCTTTATATATATGCTTCATGATCCACGAACTGAGCGATGTATTTGCGGGTGCGATCCCTCGGCGTGTGGAAGCCCGGCGAACAAAGAGTCTGACATTTGAATGCCAGTCGTAGCAACGAATGTACTCTCATGCCCGGGCTGCTGCAGTTGGAGGCTAACTTATATACACCCGATCCTCTCTCGCTGTGAGAGAATCTCGTCGCGATATACTCACGCTGACTTTTCACCATCAAGAGATTCATTGTTGTTATGCTCCGTGACTTTTGTACGGCCCAATTTTCATCCCGATCATCTCAATTATCGAGAACTTCTCTCGCCAACTCTTGAGCGTGAAGACGCTGATAATGCTCTTTTATCACACTCCACGATGCTGATATCACTTTGAATAAAGAGTATCGAGTCTTCGTATCATTGTAAAATGTATCTGAGACACTGGAGTGGTCCATTCACGATTACAGTTCGATCTCTTTAGAGAACAATGCTCCAACTCTGTATACACAGAGGAAATGTCTGATCACGTAGCAGAAAAGGGAAGTTTGTGGACCTATGTGTCAGTTGCTGATGAATCGCGTTACAAAACTAAATCTTCAATTTGTAAGTATTTTATTGAAAGGCTAACTAAAATTAATTTAGTATCCACCGAGGCTAAAAAGAAGTCTTTGTATGCTGCACGGTGAAAAATATATACAATAGAAACTATATTTTAGAATTGTTTACTCTAAACTTAATTGCTGATATGATTCACACTTTTTCTAGCAAGAACTGTTAGAAATTCCATTGAGCGATGCTACCAAAGCTGAGTTTTACTCAACACGTACATCCTACGTGTTTTCTCTCACGTGAGAGACCCCTGTGAGGGATCCCACATATTTTACTAAATTGTAACGACCGACAGCGATAGGTACGCGGTCGTCGTGCGGCTCTGGCGATCACCGAAGTTAAGCAGCATTGGTCGAGGCCAATACTTGGAGCGGTGACCGCTTAGCCGCGCGCTGGCTGGCGCATCGAATCGCTGAGCGGGAGGCCATCTTGCCAGAGTCTGGGCGCCCGTCTAGGTAGCACGAACTCTGGCAAGAGAGCCGACCGTATCGGCACAGGTTTTCCGCAGTTTCCCTGTGCCCTCGTGCGAATGCGATACAGGAGGGGATATGAAAGAGTGGCTGCGGACAACACTCTGGGGGGGGGGGGGGGGGATCTCACGGAATAAAAAGGGAACAGCTTAAAGGGGAAGGACCCCGAAAGCAATGGAACTATAAAAAAAAAAAAATACTAAATTGTAACGAAATATCCAATGATTGGATACCAACGCAGTCGTAATAAGCTACACTGTAGGCACGCGCCAGCAGATCAATCACTTCCGTTCAGTTTTTAAAATATCTGAATTAACTCACGCAAATCATATCTCAAATAAAAAAACATTTTTAGTTCAATATTTTTTGTATTGGGAATTCATTTTTACGAAATTTAGAATTTGGAAAATATTGCAGGAGGCTCAAGTTTTCTCAAGACTTTTTTTCAACGCACAAATGACACTTGAAGAGCGTTTTTCGTTATAAGCTGGAAAATAGTATCACTCGCTAGACTCTCAAACTGAAACGACACCGACGAGAGCACATCGCAGCGGGCTTTCTCATAGCACACGATGCTCGTGGGAGTTGCGGCTTGACTCTTCCGAAAATACTGTCGCGACCCCAACGGAGAAAGTGGCCACGGATTATGTTGATTATAAGGTTCAATGGCCGTATCACGAAGAATGAGAAAATAAAAATCTCACGAAACACGGTCTTTGAGATATATTTGATTCTGGAAAATTAAAGAGGCGTGACTCACGCCTCTTTCTGAATCTCGATCATCATATCTCTGACAGCGATTAATGTTGGTGCATGAATTTACGGTAGCTGGTTAGAATGACCATTAACCAAGCGGTTCTTCTATATCCACCATTTGCTCTTCTATGTACAAACCATTTTTACAGAAAACAGGAAAAAGGTGCGTGATAAAAACGTACCTGAGCGAGAGATTTATTCTGAAGAATATGTTTTGAGGGGTCAGGTGCAAAATAGAGCTTAGGACCGGACACCACAATCAGTTTGCAAATAAAATTATTCACACACTTGTACTATATATATTTTTTCCTTTTATTCCGGATATTTGAACATACAATTGTTTAACTCTTTGTGAAAAGTTATAATTTCAGATTGGGCTCAATTTTGGCTTATAAATACCTCTTATTCAGCGAAATCACGCACCTCCCCTTCCCGCCCCGACATCGCCGTAAAATATACAACATTGAGATAATTTCTGCATGATTACCTGACTCATAGAAGCATCACTTAAAAATCCCCTGGGGCCTTCGATCGAGCTCAGAGTTGGAAAGCGAGATCCATCGGATACGTTATTGCGTGGTAAAAAATTAATTTATTCTACAAGAGAAAGAGCACGCGAGAAAGAGAGCGAGCGAGAGGGAGAGAGCAAAAATGATGCATAGAAATGTTGTCACGACATGTTTATCGACGTTTTGAGAAAAACGCGATGAATTCCCGGCTGAACGTTTCTCATTGTGTTCAGCGATGTTCTAGGACCGAGTCAGTCCCGATACGCAGTAAAGTGACATCGAAAATATGAGAATCATTGTAAAATTTACAGAAAATGTAAAACGGTTGACAGGTGACGTTTACTGCACCATTGCTGGTATCAATCGCATTGTTGACGTTAGGGTATTCTATCTGAACCACGAAATCATCAACTCGGCATACGGAATTGATAAGATTTTTCCATGACAGTTGTAGCAAAATACTCATATATCAATTTTTTTGATGATGAGGTCCGAATTTTTTTTTTTTTGTTTTGACACGGTCTATTGCCACTTCCGAGTTGGGATCGCAAATGTGTCGTATTTAATTGTGTAAATTCAACAGGAACTCAACTTCCACTTGACAGACACGTCAAATATTATGCATTGTAACAAATTGTAGTATAGTTATTTGATTTCGAGCATGATCAAATGATTGAATGAAATTAATGCAATTTAAAAAATTCCAATTGAAATGAGGTACTAAAAATTCATAACGATTCCTATACAAATAGGCAACGATTTCGTCTTTTGTATCCTATCGTGAAATTTCGATGGGAGATAATACGTATAATGGGTATTGAACGAAACATAATACTACGACGGGTGGTGCAACGCAAGCCTTAGGTTACCACGCATTATTGCAACTTTTGAAACAACGTTTTTCATTCTCTGCGTGTATAATGATGAAAATCACAAAAAAATTTAGCTATTAGACGTAATTATACGAAGAAATTCTATGCAGCTTAGTATGTCGAATGTTGGCTGATGTGAGCAACAAGATCCATGAATATGTGTATGAGCTTTATTTCAATTGCACATGATAGCAACTCGTTAAGGAAAGCATGGAAATTACATATTATATAAAAACAGAACTTTTTGAAGACTGTCTAACAAATGACAAAATGCAAAGATGAAAAACTGTCATAAAATTTAGTAATATACATAATACCACGAAGACATAGCATATACAGACAATTTTCTATTGCCAATTTTGCATTGGTGTATTGTTTCAGAGCAATGTACCATCAACGGTAAAAATTTATATGGCTGGACTCTATGATACTTATATAATAGGAGCGACTACCAGAATTTATCGTAAACTGAGACCAGACACGTCTTTACGTGAATGATCACATGGTCCATTCATCATATCTCAAGAACTGGTTCCGTAAACCCGGTGCTATATACATCAAAAACCTGCGTGCCGAACTTTCATTTTTTTTTTTTTTTAATTCGACTGGAAATCCTCGCATAAATTACCTCGAGAGATTCAGACGATTTGGTGAACAAGCGAAAGTCTCGACTGAACTTACCTGTACTTATATTCTGGCATATCAAATATATCGGAAAAAAATATTAATTTGTTTACTTTATGTAAATTTTATATAATTCAAATAAAATTATCGTGTGGTCGCTTGTGACCTCATAACTCGTGAACCATTTCTCAGATCATGCAGCAAACTGCATCACAATTGAGCAGAATTTTATCACGTATAACACTAGTACGGTTTTATCAGCGATACTAAAAAATGTTACTAATAATTTTCATTATTTTTTAGTCATAATTTACGCAATTTATTTTAATGGGCAAAATGATCGGGACGAGTGATAACTGTTCCTACGTAGACCTCAATCTTGCATCGAGTCGTAGCTTACTGGATGCACGGAAAATTAATTGCTTTCTCCGCGAAACCCAAAGATTTTTCCCTGATACGTTAGAAAAACACTTTACAGCGTCTGACAACCTTAACACACCTGAACTCACAGTAGACATTATTTTTAATACAATAAAATGAAAGAAAAAACAAAAGGATAGGGAAACGGATTTCTTACCGATTGAGACCTGCTGTTTTGTGTGTCATTCTCATGCTCAATCCTCCTAATCACGGATGGTAATGTGTATATATTTATAATACGTGAGAATGACAGGTCAGGTAGAAATTTCAGTTTCCCTGAGAGTCGATAGTCCACGCCAAATTTTTTTTCTTCTAGAAGCTAGTGAGGGTAAAATTACAAACATTCTTATGTACTGATAAATGATAATTGATTACCCACGCATGCCATAACTATATTTTTGGCTAAAATTTTCACGTTGTAACATGACTTATGATGATAAAAGCACGGGGGAAAGTGGTAATCGTTCACTTTCACATGATGATAGAGGAAGATTGTATAGCATTGAGATTATTCGGTACGGGTTAATTTCGCCGATGGCTAGATAAGCGCCACGAGTTTTTCCCTTAACCGTAAAATTAAACCGGTGCTTTGGCGTAGTGGCTAGCGTGCTCGCCTCTGATTGTCAATTAGACGTACACTTTCCAGAACATTCGCGAATCATCGGGCGACGACTCATTGTTATGGTCTCGCAAATAGACTTTATAATGTAGCTCCGGAATAAAGGAAAATTCTCATTTACTGTTTGAATTCGCTATTTTTTATTCATTAAATCCAATCTTAAATTCTTATTCGACGACATGCGATGTAAAGTTCGATAAAAATTTGCAAATTTACGGTTCTTTTATCACCGAGCCTCATTAATCTACCACCATTTGCAATTACTTCATTTAGAGCTTAAATTCCCATTCACCGACTCCTAAAAAAAACCGCTGGACAAATAGTTCGATAAATTCTAACAAGTTACGGAATTTTTAGGATTTTACGATCCGCCGTTTTGAATTTGCCAATTTTTACGGCAATTTTGTATAAAGTGAGTCAAAAAAAATGCCAGCGTATCAAATTTCATAAAAATTATTACAGCTAATCGGAAAAATATAAATGTGTGCACTATCGATACAATACCGGCAATGCTGGCTCCACCGTTATGCGTCTTCGTAACTTTCGACTTGAGCGTTAACGTATCCAACAGAAGGTACAATCGAATTTCTACTATAAGAAAAGTAGAAATTTCACTTATCCTGAGTTGATAGTCGCTCGTATCTCTCCATTCTGTCTTGAAAGTACTGTAGATAAAATCACAAACTTCCGTATGTGGTGATGACTAATTACCGATGCATCGGATTCCACGTAGGGTGTATCAGACATCGGTGAAATAAAATTTTGATGTCGATAATTCCAGAGTTATCTATAGTCCGTACATACGATAAAATTAAATTTATCGTATTATAATTAAAAATTGCAATTTAACAATATGGTTCGCACCCAGTAAATTTGATATCCTAGTACCGTACAATAATTAGTGTATTCTCATCTTTGTAGGTGATCGAGGATATTTGAGGGATAAATTATTTAATGTAATCGTATACGTGAAGCACCGTTAAATTCATATGACCTTCTATATTTACGCATTATCCAACTTTGCCCGAAATTTAAAATCCCAAATTAATTTTGGTTAATTGAGATTAAGTATGCTTAATTCGAACGAATTTTCATTCATAAACGATTTTATCAAACGCCAAATGAGATTTATCCATTTGTATCGTTTGTTCTGAACAGGCATACAGGGACGATTGACGATTTAACCCACCGATCTTCATCCATGTAAATTAAATTTCTTTATTTACGAAATTTCGTATAAAATATAATAAATTACTAACATCTAAATCATATAAATAATAATAAATTATTGCATGGAGGTGCGGATACTTGTTTCTTCAATTTTTTTGCAAAAATAATACTGTATGTTTCAAGTATCTCTTCGTTTTCTTTGAATGTCTTTCATAAATAGCTTAAGGTTTAATTATCATAGAAAAGATCACTTGCCGCACAGGCTGCATTATCGATTGTTCAAACTAATCGCCATTGATACTATCACGAGTCCGCTGATCGTTGCAAATAAATAACTATCATTAATTGGAATAAATAAAACGTGTCGAATCGAATGAATATCGAGTAAGTCGAGTTTTGTGTCACAGAGACTCGAGAAATGGCGCGTTTTTAACTCACTGCGGCGTTCAAAATCGCTCATGACAAATATATATAGATATATACTCGTATATATATATATGTATACCGCGATTGTTAATGACCTTAACACGTCGGACGAGCCTCTCGTCGTCCAGTGCGCGTACTAAAACGCGTCATTCAACCGCGAGTGCATCTCGTGACGTAGGCATGCGTACCAAACAAATTTGTCTCTGGACTCTTCTTCCCAGCCCCCGCATTTCTAGCCGATGCCTCAAAGATTACCGTATTTTCCGCGATTTTACAAAAATAATCATTCTCGATCAACGTGATCATCGTCTGCTACGATCTATAAATACTTTTTTAGTTTACGAATTATCTTGGCACTTTGGTGGCCGGGAATAGCCCGGAATCTTTAACCCGGTGTTTTCACTGATCTAAAAAAACGTTTTTTTCCGAGGATTTTTGCAGCTTAAAAAAAAAACATCCTCGTAGCAGCTATCAGCATACGAAGTGTCATTGTCATTTCGTTGAACCGGCAACTCCATCGAGCTGTCTCGATTATAGATATCGAATGATCGTGAGAATTTTTTCTGTCTTTTTTTTTCCGTAACGTTTGCCATTCCCGAAGTTCCTTGTAGCGCTGTCAATAGTCGAAAACGCGTCTCCAGGCATGCAGATAATCTCTGTACTTGAGAAGGATACCCCAGTCTCTCACGAGTCGTCTCGTAACGTCAACGGGTTCGCGCTCGGTGTTGCTCATGATGCTTCTCTGTACCCTCAATGGTAATCTCAACGTGGGCAATGTAACGATGCTGCTCTCGACCTCGCACAGCATCATCATCAGATAGCTCTGGGTCGATATGAGTGCCGCTTGAATCTTCGGGCTTGGCTCGTCCTCGATCAATTCCTCGAAAGCGACCGCGAATTTTTGAAGATCCAGATGTAATTTCGGCAGATGATTGGCTACCTGCGATTGAGAGACAAAACGGATAACTCGTTAGTCATGAGAGAGTGATGTCATAACGGAGAGGCGAGAAAAGGCTCTTGATCAAATTATAATATTGGTGAATTATACACGCGCGATCCTTGACTCTTTTTACGGATTTCTTATATCTAAAAACGATAAGATTTGGCTGTCTATTCGTCCGACCATCTCTTTTTGTCACAGGCCTCTGACTCATGCGGCTAAATCTATCGATTTTAAATTTGACATAAAGTCAGGTGCTTCGTGGGAGGCCTTCGAGTCATTAAGAGAAAAAAGTGAAGAATTTAGAGGAGCTGAAAGTATGATGGACAAAAAAAATGCGTCAAATAATGCTCATACATAAAGGCATACAAGAAGTTTCGCGGGAAACTATAAAACCGTAAATTTTTCGCCTCTTCATACAGAAAGCTTTGTTTTCCTGAAAAAAAAAAAACCATTTTCGAGTTTTTTATACGAATGTGTTCCAATGTGCAAAATCATCGAGAAACACATTTAGAAAAAAATTTCTGTATGTGTGTGAGTTTACAGACACGCCTCCAAAAAATTGAAATTGCAGTATCGCATGATCTGCCACTACTAAAGCATGGAACCCCTCTTGTTTGCTGAAATTTTCAAAGAAATCTATAACGGTTGTCTCATTTCAGATGATTTTGAATTTTTTTCAAAAATGTCTGTGTTCGCTCTAACTTTGGTAAATTTAAGGATATTCGCCAAAAACTCTTATACGAATGGGCTAGGGGACAAGCATGTTTGGTATTGAATTTGGCAAGAATCGCTTAAGAGGTTAAGATTTCATAAAGTTATGAAATTTCGAGAAATCTTTGTGACTGCTGTAACTTTCGGAAATTTGAGGTTATTGAACCAGTTTTTGTTTGTTCAGAAATATGCTATGGGAGAAGGATATTTCACGTTAAATTTGGTAAGAATCGCTTAAGAGGTTCGGATTTCATAAAATGTTGAAATTTTCGAATAATATCTGTGACGGCTCTAATTGTTGCAAATCTGAAATTATCAACCCAAAAAACATTTACATTAATATGCTAGGAGACAGGATATTAAATTTCGCTAGAAAAAATCGAATATAGAAAACAAACATGCAAATTGAAAACTTGCACATTGCTTTCTCATTACAAAGCTTTCTCAATGAGGAAGCAAAAATTAAGAAAGTCGTCTCCACATTTACGAAACCACGAAAACAATCTCGTCATAGAGATAACTTTGCAATGAGAGAAAGCAATGTATAAGTTTCCAATTTTCACGCTTGTTTTTTCTCATTGAAGTTTCGCAATATAGCTGTAACAACTCGAATTTTTGAATGATACACAACATTCATTTTTAACAAAAAGGAATATATAACAAACAAAAAAATTCATGTACACGACACGAAACTTCTTCCGAATTTGTTTTCATTTTCAAAAAAACTATACAAATTTTTATTTCATCAAGACTTTATAGATTGTCGATATGAAAAATTACTTTAAATTGGTGTTTTGAGTTATCGTCAATATTTCGGTGAAAAAAAAAAACAAAATTTTTATTTGTGACAAGCTTTATGGTTTTGTTGCAACGATATAATATGTGTGATATCCGGAGAGAGCATTCGCAGTGATTCGAGAACATGCGCGCGATTACGCTGTTGCACGACCCGGCTAGCATGCGAGCTTCGCTCGGATTCCGCGTCTCTGACCAACAACCACGAGTGCAAAACAGAGAAAGAGAGAAAGAGAGAAAGGATCTCACGGATGCACACACGTGATGTGTATCGTGGATGTGCAGTACCCTCTTCTGTTTCCCTGATACTTTATAATAATTATCGTCTCATTAAAATTTTGTTATTTAACGTTAATTAATTGTCTGAACACGCGGGTTACGGAGAAATAGCGCAGGGCCAGCAATATCACCCCCTTGTTATAGCAATATGACAGTGTAGCTGTATGCAAAACCGTAAAAGTATACCGACTATACGACCCCGCCTCGACATTGAGAGAGAATCACGAATTTGATACCGTTGGTGTTTTCTCCCATCAGCGAACTCCTAAACAAGTTTGTCTCGTTACGAACATTAAGTGTCCCGAATAATTCCAACTTAATTAATCTTACTCGAGCCATTTTACCTCTACTCTTGCCACGATTAATTGTCGATGAAAATTTTTCATGAAATCCTCATTGAAATATAAAACGACAAATATACAGCGGTCACAGCGTATTAGCGATTAAAAAAATTCTATATCAATTCATCCCCTACTTTTCATCGTTTGTCGATTACAATTAAAGATTGATCAATTCATCGGTCTTTTTCATATATATAATTCGCAAGACTAAATCGTCGAGTGATTGGATCGAAAGTTCTGCGATAAGTATGTGAAGTAGGACAATTTGGAATATCTAAAACTAACGATGATTGTACGTACTGCACGGAAAATGAGTTTCATTAAATCGAGAGCCTTGTGTGAGCCGTTAATGAAATTAAAAAAAAATTTAATGAATAGCGAGTTATTCGTATCCGTTGCGTGTAATCATTTTATTTCTGACTCGAATAGGAAAAGCAAGGGTTTCTGAGTCTAATTTATATCAATTTACGCGGGATACTCGAATGCACTGTGAGCCTTCAAAAAAAGGGAGAAAATGAAAACAATTCTCACCACCAATTTATAGAAACATCCGAATGGCTATGAAATTCGCTCAGATCTGGTAGCGATTTCGATATATCCTAAATTTTTTCGAATTCCAGCAATCTCTAAAATACCCAACCTTCATTGTAATTTCAAAATTGATTAACAATTTTCCAATAACCCCGTTTTCAACTATTCGCTCAGATCCTTCCACCGATTTGAATGATTCATCTAGTGTTTCATTTCAATTTAGTCAGTATTGAAATAAATCCTGATTCGATGATGATCATGACATTTCCGATAAAAAAAACTCTCAAAATTTCACGAGTTATTTCTACAAAATTCATTTGCAATAACAACGAACTATTAATTACCGTTTGGACGTTCATTTGCGACAAAATCTTGACCGCACCGGTGTCCTTCGTTCCCGGCACCCAGTTCGGTATGTACTGATGATCTTGCACGCCAAATCTCACGCCCTCGTAAAGATACTCGTAGTCCCGATTTAGATAGTTGTTCATGGTCAGCTGATGCTGCAGTTTGAGGCTCTCGAGGCTTGACTTTATCTCGTTCTCGCCATTAGCCGATGCCGGTATCTCGTTTTCTAATACCTCGCCACAAGGCAAGTGCCAGGACGGTGTCAACGATCTTTTTGTACGACTCGGTGCACCGGAAACAATCGCGTCAAATGGTACTAATGCGACAAAAACGACGAGGCACACGACGATCCTTATTTTCGACATTTTATCGATTATATCGCTTTGTCTTTTTCGTACGATCGATTCTTCTTGCGTTTCACGTTTATTCTTGGCTCCTCGTGTATGTTTGATATACACGGAGATCGGTACAGTTCGAAATGAAAAAAATTAAAAATTTACAAATTTATTTATCCACGCGTTAACGATTTGTCGAGTTTGATCGATCGATCGTTTGATCGATAATAAAGAAGCGTATGATAATAATGATGATGTTGGCCAAGTTGCTGGAGTTCGCAAACTGAGATTGTCAAACCCTCGTGCTTCCTCCTTATATATGTGATAGTGTAAACAATATCGGCGTGCGTACGTACAACGCGCGCCTTCGACGTATCGTCGAACGACGTCGGCTTCTCTCGTCTTGTAACCGCGAAAGTTTTGTCAGTTTTGTGCTTCTTAAAACGCCGGGCGGCATATACCCTCGCCATACACACGCCACGCGTTGCGCTTCACTTTCCCTCCCTCTATTTCTCTCAACTTCTTATAAAATTATACATGTATACATACTAGGGTGTTTAAAAAAAAAAAATCAATTTTCCAACGGGCCACACCTGAAATAGTTATAGTTTAGGTAGAAAAAAATTTATGTCAAAAAATGAGAATTTTAGGTTGAGTGGAAGATCCGGCGCATTTGATTTTTTCTTTTTTATCATTTTTATCAAATTTATGATAAATAATAGCTGGTAAAAAATTTTTTTTCCGAGCTCACAGCTGCCAGAGGATTAGTTTGTGTCTTAAATAAGATGCTCTTGGAATTTTAACTCTTCAGTAGATATTTAATAGGCATCCAACGAATTTGATGATTATTATTCAATCAGAACACATAAAAACATGATATTGCCCAAATTTTATTTTTAGAATTAGATTAATTTTTTTATTCAGTGGCGTTCGTTGGCAATAGTGATGCTAGCTCTTTTTTTTTTGACAAGTGGGATACTGCTCAAGATTAAATTTAACGACTCGCAAAAAGTGTTGCCGTTGATCTTCGTCTTTGGTCAATAATAAATAAAAATTCTGGGCTAAAGCAACTGCTCTTTCAGCAGTATCGTTAACTACTCTCAAACCCTGTGAAATTTCCATATGTTCGATATTAAAATGCCTCTATTTTCCATTATTCCGGACCTGCGCCAAGAAAATCGTAAGGCAAATTAAACTGATTAAGCAAAAACAGTGATTTCTTAGTGATGAAATCACTCACAACTTTATCAAGCACTGTCTCACAATCAGCCTCTTCGACTAATACAACTCGCGTTTGAACTATCTGGGCACCCTCTCGTTCTTCGATGGCATTTTTTATTTAATTTCATTGTTGCAACAGTTCACAAGTTGGCTACTGAACGGCAGTCATCTGCTATGATAGGATGGGCACTCAGAACGAAAGCAACGACAGCTGACAAGTTATAGCCACTGAATGGTAGTATGATGGGACGGACACTGAGAACAAATCAAAGCAATGGAATTTCAGCTACCAGGTTCATTTTTTAACATGAGTTTATTTAAGATTCTATTCAATTTTAAAAGTGGTGCCTATAACGCAAACAGTTTTTTCATTTATTATGAACGATAGTTTTGAAAAATAGTGAAATAATAAAGTGAAAATCCATTTGGGACCCAATTTAAATATTAATTAGAATGATAAAATTCTAAAAGTATCTTATTCAAGATACGAACCGATCGTCTGAAAGCTGTGTGCGCAAAAATTTTTTTTTTCATCAGCAATTGTTCATCGTAAATTCGATAAAAAGGAAAAAAAAAGAAAAATCAAAGGCAATGGATCTTCTGCTCAACGTAAAATTCTCATCTTTTGACATAATTTTTTTTTTCTACTTAAACTAACTATTTCAGCTGTAGCCTGTTGGAAAATCGACTTTTTTTTAAATACCCTAATACATATCTATACATTCATCTAGAAATCTCTCTCTCTCTCTCTCTCTCTCTCTCTCGCTCTCTCTCTCTCTCTCTCTCTCTCTCTCTCTCTCTCTCTCTCTCTCTCTCTCTCTCTCTCTCTCTCTCTCTCTCTCTCTCTCTCTCTCTCTATCCTCACGCTTTTGATGATAGTAAAACTCGAGTTCGATGGTTAAACAATGATGACTCCTCTCGCTTCAGGAGGGGAGGAGACGCGAGAGCTTGAGGCCGCACGTACCAAAAATAATATTAATTTATTTTTCCTCTACCTTCGGTCGAAAGATCTTTACGAATATCTGTAAATTCGCGGAATGTGGGTATCTCCCTGCATTCGCGTTGATTCTCTCGAATGCTCCACGTGCATGCTTATATGTGGCAAAAAAAGTGCAAGATCCAACATATATTTTATATATCGGATATATATTTATGTATACTCGATATATATTTATAGTAATCACCAAATCTCGCCTTGGGATAATTTTCAGTTCTTGATGAGTGATTGTTGACATAAGCAACGTCAACCGGCGTTTAAGGATAATACATATTACTTGGCGCACGAAAGAATCAAGTTAATTTACAAAATGTTTGTCAAGCAGAAATTCATTTATTTATTTAATGAATATTACGTATTACGAAAGTAAATGCTATTGCCTTGTGTGGGCAATGAAAATTATTTAAACATTTGTAAAATTGATCGTGTCGAAGCCATTGCCGTAGAGCTAGTTTGTGGAGAAGAGCTCTTTCGCTACAACCATCATGGTTCGAATATTTTTGATCTGAGAAAAAAAGAAAGCAATCAAAATGAACAGATGAATGGCACTTAGTACACGATGAAGCAGAGTTTTCTCAAATTTTTATTCTTTCGTGAAGTGACAGTAAAAAAATTTTGTTTCGAAATCGAGGACGTTAGGATTCAAGTGATATCGTTGAAATTTCCTTTATGCAATAGAATTTTACGGTTAAATATAACAGTGGAGTTTTTTTTTAATTCTGTGATAAAAAATCACCTCTCCATCTTGCGTAAATAAATACTACCTTGCCACAGCCACAAATTACCTTAGATGAAAATTCGCAACGCTGACACACTAATTTCGTGCTTTCGAAGATTCCAAAACCATTCTAAATATCTGATGATCGTCAAACTGCAATATGCTGAAAAAAAAACTCCTGTGTCTGCAATGACCAGATAAATTCGAGAAATTTCAGGACTAAGATTTTTCAAAAATAAAGGATAAAAATTTTATAATTTGCAGCATATTGCAGCAATATTGTAGGTGCTTCCGCAAGACACTCGAATAGGATTTTAACATTACCGATTCTGATTGTGGGCTTTGAGTCTATATTTACGTAAACACCTTAGAAAATAAATCTATAGTTATATCGGATAATATATTTATATGTCATTTAAAAATTTTGCTGCCCCGGCCGTCTTGTCCAAGAATTGAAAGCCCATAAAAGGGGTGTCCAATTTTAAAATGATGACTCTGTTGTTGTTTTTTTGAGTTGGGCTTTTCTTTTGCATTCCTACATAAGAGGCGCCCAGTTTAAAAATGGTCACAATGAGTTTGGGTCAGGATGTAAGGGCGGGCGGTATTCATATCTCTCTATATTACATAAATATCTTAGTATCATGACCGTGCACAAGAATTTGGAACCAAAACATATATAAGTAGCGTCCAGTTTGAAAATGATGCCTATGTTTGGGTTGGTTCGGATTGGAAAGCGAGGGAGTATATATATATATATATATATATAAGCTAGGAAGCTAATATACACGTATGCATATACGATGGATACCAGTGATGAGGATTCCCCGGCGTTTGTGATCCATAGCCGTAAAAATAGAGATGGCGTAATCTCTGGGATCGATAGAGATTGGACGAATTAGCATTTATGCTCATGAAAGGTATGCGTATCTTTAAACATGCACCTCATTCGTGAAAATGCGCTGGTAGCTAACGGCCGCCAAGTATTCAGCGTGTATACGAATTTACGTTAGTTTTACTAGTTTCGTTAGATCATTGGAGCTTATTCTCTCTCTCTCTCTCTCTCTCTCTATCTCTCTCTCTCTCTCTCCGTCTCAATCTCTGTTATAGTATTTCCCGGATTTCGCCCACTTTGAACGTAAGATTGCCTACACGCCTTTTGATTTTCCGCGAAGCACGGTCAGTAGCATCTTCGTCATCATCGGGCATTTTACGAATGATCGATATACACGGGCGCGTATTATATCTACGAAATCCTGTGGCCGACGATAAGACGCATATCCTCTTTCAGCCTCATGTGTTTACCTTGTGATTCAAACGGGAAGGCCAACCAGCCATGACATACGATATGTTGGACAAGTGTATTTGTAACGTTTGCACACAAACACTTATTCACGTATATAGGTGCACGCATCAAATCGCTGGGCTGAGTTCCCCATTACGCAACGAATGACAACGTATAATTGTCACGAATTCATGTAACAAAGAATGTGCAACGTCATTCTACATCATCGTAGGCAAGATTTCTATCGAAATTCAATTAGCAGCATCGAAGCAGCGAATCGTTCCGGCTTGGACGAAATCATCGATCGACGTTACGACGCACCAGTTATCATCCGGGTTATTAAAAACAAATAAACATATGATCGATTCATCAAATGAATTATCCTGACTAATGGTTGTTCATTTTATTAGGTTATCGGTCATCTACAGTCGTGTGTTGATTTATTCGAAAGAATATTGTATATCTGTACACAGCTCACTCGTTGAAAAATTCGTACTAGTTTCGGCTTGACAGAATAAAACAAAGCCAAATTGGAAACTCTCGTACTGTTATAATTTTTTTGAGCATCTTTTTTCAAAAGCTGCGAGTAACCCTTGTAACTGGAGCAAATCAATCGAAATGAAACTTGATGCTTCCCCCATGAAAAAAAAAAGTATACTTCAGATATATAAAAAATATATCTCTATATATAGCGGCAATAAGTTTATATCTCTTACATATCTTGGATATATCTGCCCGATATATCCGGGAGGATATATAACAGACATATTCTAGATATATTACGGAGTTATAAAAATATAATTTGCGGCAATAAGTTCGATATCTCTTATATATCTCGTATATATCTTGTAATATACATACTTCTTTTCCACATGGGTTGTGAACTTACGAGATGTTTGATTTACCGGGTTGCCTTATAAGAAGTTTCTAAGACTGACCAGCTGCTATTTTAACACATGCGCTCTCGAAACGAGAAAAATGATGGACCTTTTAAATTTTTCAATAATATTCATAGCTCGATAGGACTTACCGAAAATTATTTACAGAACTTTATTGAATCTTCTCCAAAATTTTGAAAACTTTTCGTGTGAATACATATTTTCGATATGGGCTCGATTCAGATTGACCCGACTATCCAGTCTCTTTCAAAAGCATTAAAAGACAACAGGTATATGAAACGTGTTTAGAGACTCGGTCACTCTGTCAATCAATTCACATCTTGTTTCTTGTTCTTTCGGTATTGCAGCAGTTTTTGATGCATTTCAACTAGAAGCAGTCGCTTTCTGTTGAAAATTTCTAAATTATGAAAAAAAAAAAACATAACGTACATTTTTTCTCCAAAATAATAACTCAGTTCTCATCGTGTGACTCGCGTTTTCCGCAGTCAAATTTTATCGGCTCAACAGGTATTTGTTTAGGGGATCATGAACCTAATGATCATATGTGAGAACGTCGGTTACGTCTTACGAGCGTTCGTGAATTTCGTAGTAAAGCGAAAGAAGCGCGGAACTTCCGTGACGTCACACGGACAATACTTCCACTTCGTGGTAATGCACTGCGCAAAGAGTAACGAAGAGTAGGGCTATGTACATACACTACACATATATGTATCTATGATTAGGCGAAAAAGTCATGAATGAAGACGACGCAAGTATATCCATCGATAGACCGTATGTTACACTCCTCTCTCTATCTCTCTATCTTACTCGTTTGAGTCAGTGAGTGTCAGGGCATGACTCCGTATATGGTGATACTATAATTAGCTCGCTACAAAGTTGTTTCTTCGTACTAGTACGGTGATAGCGATTTTCTCACGCATTTAGCGTCAATAAAAACGATTTCTTGGGATTATATCGAATATACCGAATTCTATGCTACGTCATTTGTCAGAATACAGCGTACATTCGATCATCGCCTTTCGCCGTGTCTGCATGAATATACCTAGACGTGCTATTAGCAATATCGGGAGTTGCGACTTGCGTAGAAGATGCGAAGATATCGAAGATTCTAGATGAACTGTCAATATAGCTAGCCGGACATAGCCCACATATGGACCATCAGTTGCAGCGAATTTTTTCGAGGTTATTGCATCAAAGTTGGTCCACACTCGTTGACAAAATTATATCAATCGTTTCTGAAAGATGTTAACTTACAGGGCTAGGAGACCAATGACTTAAATGGTTTCATATTTTTTCAGCAGGCATGCATTGATGGATCAACATATTATTGCCACTGATTTAAAAAAAAACCTTTGACATCATGTCTGACTTTGCGGGCTAACTTTTGACAACATATTTCAGCAATGTATAATCTGCATTTGTTGCATTGGATTTCCGTAAAATCCCATAATTGGTTCGATGAGCAGATCTTCTCCCTTAATATTAACATATAGCTAATATTCGTAAACGCCCATTCGTGTTGGGCATCTTTCGCAGAACGATCAACCATTCCTTCTATATACAGGCTCCACGTGCGATCGATTCACAAGAGGGTGGTCAACACCTTCTAAGAGAGCTTTTCATCTTCCGTGCACTCCTGATACACGGATGCCAGGTTTGCAAGACCTCCAAGTCGATAAACTGCGAGTGATGGCGTCGCGTCTACTCTTATACGTGTCGGTTTTTCAGTCTGATATAGCACCGGCTCGATAACGACTCTATTATTGTCATTTCACGTAGATCGATGCAAACTTTGGATTGATGTATTAATAATTATACTAAGGTGGCTCGAGATTTAAAAAAAGGTTCATGTATCTTATTTAGTTTCAATTTATTAAAAAAAAAAAAAATCATGCAAAAAGCATTACCGCGCGGCACTGAGAGAATTGATTGTCTTCGAAATAAACTTGTCATACCACGGTAGACTTTAAATAATTTAAATTCTAATTTTATTCCGAGTTTTAGGTAAGCGAATGCTTGGGGAGAAAATATGGGTTAATGTTACGTGAAAATATAATACTTCCAAGATATTTTTCTCGAAGTTGGCTTTGCCGAATCAATAAATAAAAGTGGGACCCTATACGTGCATGCCATTTAACGATTCTGCAACCGAGAAAAATGCGTTTTCAAATCTTTCAAGAGACTTTGCTAGGCGGTACTCTTATCGTGAACTCGTTTTTCCAAAAATCTAATCAATGTCTACAGCACCGATTGATTAATGCTTCTCTAATTAATTTTTTTAACAATTATACTCGTTCGATATTTTCGATACGATTTATTTTTTTCGGTAAAGGCACTTAAAGCTTTCTCTTAAATATACTAATTTAATCACGTTATCAAAAATACTCTTACTCAACTAATTCTCTTTCTCAAAGTAACTTGACTCAATTTTCACAAACTGATTGCCATCGTATCGCAATGTTCGTATTATCGAGTCCATGTGCTTTTGAATAATAATTTCGTTTAATATACATTATATCTCAATCATTTTATCTCTTTCGAGGTGAACACTTTCAATTTGCATTGGATTATTCGCTCGACGAAAAAGAAAAAAAAAAAAAAGAAAAATGAATCCACGGAGTTATTCATTGATGATTGGAGTGACTTGACATTGGGATCTCACAGCAGGTGAGATATAACGGGAGAAATAAACGAGAGTCGTTGTTCGACGATAAGCGTAAGCTTATTTGCAACATGTATATATGTGTCATTCGGGATTCAAGAACCTCTCCGGAGTGAGTGAGAGTAAAATATAGTATGCGAATGACGCATCGTGCGCATGTCCTCACACCTTGTGCATTGTCGATAAGGACAGTGATGATATGAAACTGCGTATAGCTTCATGGGAGCCTGATACATGCTATTAAATACAGAAATTTGCGTTATTTTCATAAATTTGTATAAATTTTTCATTTCGCGAGATGAATATTTTAGTTTCCGTCTTTTTGCATGGATATATGCGAGTCCGAGAAAATGGAAATGCCACATTGATCCTGAGATATTTTTCGTCTAAGTTTACATTGTGCTCGATATACCGAACGGTATTGACGGAACCTTCATCGCTCACGACTATAGGAAAAAATTTGACATGACTGCAAGATTTTATGTGACAATAGGGCCTTGATACGTAAGCGAGTGTGGAAGTATATATCATATATTTTATATTGTATTTTGGATTGTATATATATTTTTTTTTATTTTCACTAATCATACTTCCAGTACACTTTTAATTATTGTGCACTTTCAAAAATAATCTCCGTAGTGAGAATGTTCGAAAAATCCATTCGACGTAGATGCTCAAAGAGATGATTCAATCGGTAGGCGGAGAAGACTGTCTTGAGAAATTTGGCGATTGTTTGAGGATGGTCTACGGATTTTCGTGGATTTTCTTAAAATGTTTTTTATGTTACGACAATATTACGTTCGATAAACTATACCTTTAGCTATATTCAAGAGAGGTATTTTTTGGAATTTACAATTAACTCAAAGCAATTGAGGTAGTCCTCGTGCTACAATAGTGCGAGAAAGATCCTATGTACCGCATGTGTGATTGAGTCTGTACAAAAATGACTGTTGCACACGGAACCGTGCATATTCAGATACATTCACATCATAGAATATGCAGCTACTATATCTGTATATATATGCGTCAAATTTTCATTCATATTGCATTCTTTTTGCGATCGTCGTTCGTAAACGAAACGGTAAATAATTTTGTTCTTTTTTCCTAATATGTGAATAATAGTCTTCTTCCGTCTACAATTTTTTTTTATCAAAATCTGGTGACGCGTTCAGTTGTAATATTAAAAAAAAACCGTGGCTGTATCAGGGTACAGCAATGCTTGCTATATGCTCTACACGTAATGGTTGTTAACTTTGACATTGAATATCTCGAGTTAGAAACGATAAATCTGCTTCAAATCTTACGACAAGTCGGGTACTAGCATTCTCTTCGTCCACTATAAATTTTAACAAATTCTCATGAAAAACGCATTTGCACGAAGACTACCTTAATCCGCGATATTGGTCGTTATAACCGCATCTCAAGCAGTTCTCTATGTTGAAAGTTAAAAAGAAGCATGTTTTTTTAAATATCGAGAAAAAACGATCATTCCGTGTATAAGATGGATATTTATGATTTTCAAAAGACTGACTATCGTTCATATGTTCTATATTACAACCAGAAAAATCAGTGAATAAGAACAATTTTTTTTGTATCTTTATCTAAACGTTGATGAGCAAAAAATATTTAAACATTAGTCTCGAAAGATGAATCTTCTCGACCGTCTAATGGACAGCTTTAATTTCCCCAAATTTTAAGATATTTTGGGCTCATTTCTTTTTGATGTGTAAACATCTTAGCGCTCGGTCTACGGTAGGGGCTAGCTGGGACTTCGAGCGTCAGATGTAAAACTTCGACCGTCAGCGTAAGATCCGTGTCTATGTGAGCGCGTGAAGGTGTGTGTGAGAGCGC
This sequence comes from Rhorus exstirpatorius, assembly GCA_963564615.1. Classification (NCBI taxonomy): domain Eukaryota; kingdom Metazoa; phylum Arthropoda; class Insecta; order Hymenoptera; family Ichneumonidae; genus Rhorus; species Rhorus exstirpatorius. The sequence continues at coordinate 47,028,690 of OY751313.1, forward strand.
CACACGGTGGGGGCTAACCAACACTTCTATATGTATAGGACATCGGCGCCGCGCAGGCGTGAGCAGCGTACAGCGCGCACCGTGGTCCGTGTGAGAGCCCGTGAATGTGTGTGTTTCGACAGCTGATAGCTGATGGTACGGGCTAAGATTAAGGAGGTACGACTAGTATGAAGAATCCAACTGACGGACTTGAAATTTTTATATGTTTTTGCCGAATACTTTATGCGCCTATTGCCAAAATTTGAGCTATATTGACCGTTTAGTTTATTCGTAATAAAATTGCAAAGTCGAGCAGTTTGAGTTACTAAAGCACGTCGTCTTATGGAGACGGTTAACCGGAAGTGCTGTGATCACGGTTTTGCTGCTCACGTATCCAACTACACCCGTTGAAAAACTGAAACTTGATAGATTAGATATAATAGATATTGTAAAAAATTGAAAAATTACTCTTCACCGTGTAGTTCTGGCACTACATCATAAAAAAGTTTCAATTTCCGGTTGTAAGTGGTCAGAACGATCAAATAGCACCCACAGACTTAGCAACGTCGCGAGTAACAGCTGATGGGTTTCGGCAAACATAACCTAGCTTTGTTTTGATGTTAGCAACGAGGATAGAGTCATCTTCGTTGGTCACGTATACCAACTTATAGCATCGCCAATGCGACGTTGCCAAGTGTTTACTTCAAATTCCATCATGTTATTTATGGAGTTTTATTATTTATCACGTATCAATTATATGTATAATTATCATTCTGCCGATCGTATTAATTCCACTGAGGCAATTCAAGTCTATTTTAATAGGTTTTCGGCTGATTTTTTAAAATGTTTTTTAGTCCGTTTTTGTGGTAGACATGTCATTATTATTATGATGGAGACTACTATCGAGTCGTTGACAATCTAATTTTTCAGTTTTTATTAGTTCATGCGCAATAAATTAATCATTTACCACAAAATTTTTCACATTATAATCGATAATATGAATAATCAATGCAAATAAACATAAATCAGAACAGCTGTGGGTAAAATGAATTTAGACTTTTTTTTGACTCCAAAGAACTAGTCGTACCTCCTTAACCAATGCACGACCTCAATTTTCCCACACCAAACTGACGCGAGCTCAAATGTTTACACATCAAATTTCGTGAGTTCCAACGCCAACTCACCCGTTTTTTCCATTAATGATGCATCATCGGCGAAAGGTTGGTATGGAATTTCGTGAGAATCGGTAAATGGGGTTCAGATTTAATGAGCTTGTGAATTTTCCAAAAAAAAAAAAACATGTCTTTGACAGCTCTAATTTTCCAAATATTCAGAATAAGAATTTTTTCTAAACGCACAAAAATTCGTTCACGTTATGAAACATTGAATGTCTAGAAAATTATTAGTAACTTGAAATTCAAAAAATGAAACTACACGACACTAAGGAAAACAAGAGCTGCAAGTTATAACTTGCAAATTGATTCCTCTAAATTCGGCACAATACTCAAAACTTCCTCCATGAGAAAACCTAAATTAACAAAGGTCCTCGTACATGGAGCTTTGAGCCCTGTGCGAAATTTGGAGAGAGGAATTTGTATGAACTCGCAGCTTCTTTGAGATTGCCATACGGTCAGTTCAGCAATCTTTTAATTTTCGAAGCTTCATCAGAGGACAAAGCTACTCGGTGAGGTCAGAACTCAACACGCATGTACAGTATTGTATTTTTCTTATTTGTTAACAATCTCACATTTAATAATAATAATATTTATCGAAAATTGGAACAGTCGTTATTGTTTTTAATTTAAGCACTTTTTTTTTTACACCGAAGTAACAGTCGCACATTCTCAACGACAGGATTTACAGGATGGGATCTCTTCAAGGGATGAAGAATAAGACAATATATATGTGAATGAGTACAAAATAAATTTTATATTCGAGACGATTATATACATAAGATAGAAGAGTGAAAATAAATAATATATGAGATGGTAACGTGATATAATAAATAATTTTTTTTTTTTTTTTGCAAAATAATTATACGAATTCGTATGCGTGCGTATGCCCCATATATACAATATGTACACATACAGGACCTTAAGTACAATGAAACTCTTAATCCTAAGTTAATCGGCGTATGCGCATACTGTCCTGCTTGTAATTTTCACTGGAGAGTAAAAAGAAAATGAAAAAGAAGAAGTAATTTTATCTGATCAAGACATAAAAGTGAATTATTCGAATTCAATCGTATCGGCTGGTCCCTCGTCTCTCTCTCTCTCTCTCTCTCTCTCTCTCTCTCTCTCTCTCGCGTCGTCCTATTATCGCCAATTATATACACAAACTTTTACGAATAAATTACAAACGTTTATTATACGTTTTGTTGTTCGTGACATCGTAAATTTTTATCACGATAACCTCGTAAAAATCGATTGAAGTTAAAAAAAAAAATAATAATAATAATAAATAAACAATGGAATACAAAAAATGACCGGATCAAACGCCTTTACGTATATTTGTCGTATAGTTTCACCGGTTCGCATGACAATGCCGAATGAGAATCTGGCACCAGCGAGACATTGCCGAGATTCGAGGGGAAAAAAAAAAAAAAAAAAAAAAAAAAACAATAATCATAAAAATAACAATTATGCTGAGAAAAATCCCGATATGATTTCGATAATCTTAGTCACTCGTATCGGTAAAATGAATATTTAATACTATTATAAACGACGAACATTATCATTAAGAATACAAAAACGTAGGAACTCCGTAACGTCCGCGTACGTTCGAGAATATCACAGCTGACAACTTTAAGCTCAACGCGGTTATTGTCTCGTGCGCGTTAAAGCCAAGAGAAATAAATAATCGCTATATGCCGTCGTCGGATCCACAGTGTGACTCCGACCCAACGAGCGTGTGATATAAAAAAAAAAATGATAATAAAAAAATAATTAAAATAAAAAATAAAAACGCTTTGCTCGTCCCGGCGAACAATTCGATGTGTAAAAATTGTACAGTATCCCTTCCTTCCCCAGACATATCGTCCGTATTCCGCGTCGAAATCTTTCGTTTTTTTTTTTTTTTTTTTTTCCTCGTTTTGTTTTATTATCGAATCATCAACCTTTTTAAAACAAAGTTGCCGATGATTTCTTTTTTCCTCCCGACACATTCAAAATATTTCGTCACTATAATACTGCTTAATCGCTTATGAAATTTCAATAATACTGGTCTCTGGTCCATTAAGGTAGACTGACGCATTGAGTAAACGCTGATACGTGTGTCTATGTGAGAGGCTATGAATGATCGTTACGATGAAATAAATAATTTGCGAAAGAATTGTGTGAAATGAAAAAAAAAAAAAAAAAAAAAAAAATCAAGTCAGAGCACGAAATAATACTAATAAATTTTTTTTTTTTTAATTCTTCAGGAATGACGCGTTCCTTTACCTTGATCCGTCGAACGTCCGTATGAGCTGTTTTTTGGCCCGATAATCAAGACAGAAAAGACAATTTATAAAATTTTTCTTCGTCGATTTTTCACGAGTCTCCGCCTGAATTCTCTTCTTCGACCGCGCAGGACTGAGCCCTCGGGGCTCAGGTTAATCGGCTTCCGGATTTGTCCCTTAGGCTTTCGTACTTTCATCGGTCTTTTGGCCCTCTGACCGTTCATTTTTTTCGGGCTCTTGTTCCTCGTCGGGATAAAAAGAGGCTTCTTCGCGTTTGGATCGCAAGTCCCGGGTCCGGTGGCCGTGGCATTGCGAAACGCTCGCGTCCAATCGTTGAGAAACGCCTGATAAAGCCTCATAACACCCCAATCCTGTATTAGCATCAGCGTCAGATCACCCTCGGTCGCCCAGTCCGAACTTTCCGTTACCATCGACGTTTTGTGAAGGGCCGGAAGTTGATGGCCCAGATTTAAAATTGCCGTTTCTACTTCGCAGAGCATCTGTAAATTCAAATTAAAAAAAAAAAAAAATGGAAGATTATAAAATGAATGCTAATAATTTTCATGTTTGGACGAAGAAAATATTTCATCAAAATGTGTTTAAATAATGTGTAAATTCATTATTCCATCTTAATAAATGAATTAACTAATTAATCAATTCCACCTTATATAATTCATGATAAACGCATAGAATACGATTTTTTTTTTCTCAAAAGATTTAGACTTTGAAAAACCAACTATTGTTTGTATAATTATAATTTGACGATCGTGAGCCAGATTGATTTGAAGTCGTATAAGATTTATGTTCCAAACTAATGGCCGAGGAATATTCTTACTCGACAATATGTAAATAATTATCGTACACCAACGACGAATCGTCGAATCATTGAAATCTTACCCTGATCACTTCGTTCTGCATACCGTCGATGATATCATTTCGTCTGTTTATCGTAAGCTCAACGTTGATATTCGATTTGAGACGAAAGCTTCGCAACGAATAAAACGTAATTGCGAATCTCTGAAGAGCATCGTGAAGCCTCGGTAAAGCATACTCCGCCTTCTTTACTTTCTCCATGCACCAAAGCTCACGATGGTACCACTCGAGCTGTCTCTCTGGCAACCAACTCATGTGGTACTGCCCTTTCAGCACTTTGTACACCTGCGAACACATATACGTAAGTCGACACGTTGCTTATAATTCGTTATCATAATTTTTTTTTTTCATGACGACGTTCATATCTCCTCGTTTCATTGTACGAGCTATATTGTTGCGATGGCAAGAAGAATGAGAAAAAAAGACTTAGACAAATGAAGATTTACGAGACACAATTACTTAATTTCCGTCACGTGCAGTATGAAATAGAGATGTAAATTTCATCGCATATAATCCGCGGGTTTATAACGAGGGATAATGAATTCTCTCAATTTCGTTGGGATGGAAAACGTTGTTTCGTTCATAGGTTGCATATGTAACCGGCAAATATACGTATGGCAAGACGGTTTCCTCTTTGAAACCGCAGACAAGCGAATCGTGGGTTGAACATACGAGGGGACAGCCTACTGTCAACCTACAGCTGAGCAGCGTCTATAGTCCTCGCGTGTCGCCTCTCCCAGACACCAATATAGACTTCTTTTTTATATACTGCATCCACGTATATTCATATAGATATCTCGATTTCAACGTACGTTACTTCATTCCGTTATTACCTTCCGCAAATCTCGAGCCACCTATGACTTATTCAACGATGAAAATCAAAAGATCAAAATTCACGTTTCTTACAAAGTTCTTTACTTTTTTTTTTTTACTAATCGATCTTTTTCATTAATTGAATTTTTAATCATTCAAAAAATCCGAAAAAAATTTTCAAAATTCGAAATCAAGATTTAAAAAACTTGTCCGACAGAAGTTAATTGCTTTTATTTCTCTTCAATACATCGTCGAGTCCCAAGATTCGTGAGCTCCAAGCCATGGTAGAATGTTATACGGTTTTCAGGGGATACAAATGTTTGAAGTAATTTTGAATGTCTTTGTGCGACGTGGCGAAATTCCTCACTATAAGGAATTTTTCTTTTTTCGTTTACCCTGACCCAAGAACAAAAATATTTGTCAAAGATTTAAAAGATGACCGAACATTCATCTCGGTGCGGGACTTTCCCATATAATTTACTCCGTAATTAATCGCCTCTCAAAATATACAGCAACGAATAAGCGTAAAAACATTTATATCTAACTTACACTAGAATAAAAATGCGGTATATTGATTGCCTCTGTATGGGTCCTGCAGTACGTAAGCAAAAAAACAAAACAAAAAAAAATGTCTTGAATTCAATGATGTCGGGCATCATTGAAGTCAGATCGGGCTAGCCAATTATAACTTGACGTAGACGATACAATGACCACTGTCATCTATAGTTACAACGTCAAACCTAAATGGAAGCAGTGTCAGCTGTTTTATAAACTCTCTCTCTCTCTCTCTCTCTCTCTCTCTCTCTCTCTCTCTCTCTCTCTCTCTCTCTCTCTCTTTGTCTTATCTCCATTTCGGTATGAACGGCAGATTAAAAGTCTGGCTAGTGAACGAACCCTGGAGACCGTATATAGAGTGAACGAACGTTTCTACGATAAGACTATTTTTATATGTCATCGACTCGCGGTCGAGGCATTTTAATCCCCTATTAATCTCATACTAAATAAACATTGATAACGCCGTTTTTTTGTTTGAATAACTTTTGTTTTGTTCGTCCAACCAACCTTGGAATATATATCGTGAACGTCTTTAAGATCCTTCCTGTAGTGATTCTGAGCGACTCTCAGCTGCGTACGTACGCGTTTGAGTGCGCGATGAACGCTGTGACGCTGGGGCGATCTTTTGAGTGCAGCACCGAGTGGTGTACCGCATGGTTGCTCCCAGGGTTCCATGCCGCTCGTCGATGATTCGGCGATGCCGAATCCGTAGGATGGTGCAGCCGAGACAGTGCTAAGACCGGAGCTCAGGAAGAACGCCAGGCTCGTCAGGGTAGCCGTCTGTGCCACCGAATCTGTAATAACAAAAGATCGGAAAAAAAAATAAAATAAAAAACAACGTTACGGTCAGCAACGAAACAAGTTCTGATGGTTAATGTCAGAGGTCTTAATATTACCGATTCGAATTAAATCGTAAGAAATAAAGTTTAAACTACTGGGAGAAATTATGTCACTAATATTGCACTAAGAATTTCGTTAGTGACAGTAATAGTGTCCTAATAGTTTTAATATTGCTAGTAATGGTATATTTATAATTTATGTGCGACTGTTGGTAATTTCACGATTGAAGCTATTGGATATGAAGAGTGGAAATGACTGGGATTCGCATTAGTCCAAATATTCAAAAATAATAATAAAATAATAATAACATTCAATAATAATAATAAAACTATAATATTGGAGTAATAACTCTTGTTCATTCTTACAATAATTTATGGATATTCGGATAACTATTATTAATATATATAGATATCTATAAATAAAAAATAAAAATATTACTCTTTACCCCGGTAATAATTGATATAAATTTCAGTATACCAAAATGATTCAGTGAAGTTCATTGCCTTTACTACAAAGAATTTATATTTCATTCCGACTGACGAAGTAGACGAGAAAATTTCATATTACTCACTTCATAAAGACATACGTAGGTATAGACCGGAAACTGGTATAATTATTCGTGTTTATTTAATTTTTCCTCCAAAAGTATTGGCGCGTGAAAATATTATTGATCCTATAAGAGCGCAAAGTCTCAATGTATAGAGCGTCGCTAATCAACAAAATAAAGTAAAATATGTTGAAAAAAATGCAACAAATGTATACGATGTTCGATACGATTCGATCGTTTAACGAATTGACAAAATTGCTCGTAAAGAAATTTCAATAATATAGAAGAGACGTTTACAGGTTTTTTTTTTCTTCCTCGCCGAGCAGACGAATAAAATTATGGGAATTGATCGTTCGAGAATGTGTATAATACGCACTCGTTTGAGATACGTGACGGCCTCACGCGTGCTCTGCTTCAACGGATTTTTACATATCCGTAAAGTTTCTCGTTGGATTACCAGGGTGTGTAATTGAAATACACACACGTTAATACTCGCGAGCCTCGCTTCACTCTTCGAACGGTCTCGTCTCTTTCATTCTTTCTTTCGTTTGTTTCGCACATCGAGAAGAAAGACGATCGGTTAGACACCCACACATATGGGTTATGCACTTTCGCGCGCGATCTCTTCGAATCACCGACCGCGATCGCAGCGCCCCCGCACTAGGAAATGGGTTCGCAAATCGGAGATTCAGGATTTATCGTGCAATTAAACGTTCACCCGACCCACCATATACGATCAGCTCTTGTGTGATTTCACGGACATTTTTCCCGATTTTCTTTCTTTTCGGAAATATCTTATCACCACAAGCTCTTTAATGAGTGAAAGAATCTACAAATGGTACTGCGTTTTTGTGTCTAAGACCGGAAGTTGTTATTCACTCAGTCAGTCAGGCGTATCTCTCGCGTGAAAGGTTCGGAATTTTAATTTAAATTGGCATGGACTTTTCCGATTTCCGGACTTTCTTATTCGTTCTGAGAAAGTCGCTCCCCTTTACACTCGTGAGACCTATATAACTATCGTCATTCCTATTTTAATCACAAATGTATTTCAGAACGCGAAAATTAACAAAAAAAATGTACATGTAATAGTTATCACTGATTGATAAATGAAAATTGATTTTCGATGATAAAATCGACTAATTTGGTAATCAGAGAGGTTGATTTTCCGATTTTCGATTTATAGAACAGTAAAATTGATAATTTTTCTAAATTGACATTCTATGATAATTTCTTAATTTCTTAAAATTCTATTTCATAATGAAAATTCAATGATTAACGATTATACTACGTCATTGAAATTTAATTTTCAAGAACTTTAGTTTACAGGAGTTTTTATCGCTTTTTCTTCATTTTCATTTTCATGAAAATTGTGATCTTATTGAAACATTAAAATTGTAGAAACACCCCAATCTTAATTCAACAAGATAGCAAAAAAAAAAAAATTCTGGATGGAATATTCACGGAAATAATTCACAATAAATGTAATTTATTATTTTTGCAGTAAGTATATATGTACCGAAAGCGATTCCAAATTAAGCAGTATTGGCCTCTCTGTGTCAGCCAGGTTTCCCTCACTTGCCCTGTGCCCTCGTACGAATACCATACAATACTGCATAAAAGGAAGAGTGGCCGCGGACAACGTAGCCGATCGCAGCGATCGGTTGATCAATCAATTTGCATCCCCCCTCCCCCTCCTCGATCTCACTTTTTGACAGCTTCCCAAGATGCAAAGGCACTGCGAGAAAAGCTTTACGACTGGAGATGTGACCGATTTTGTGTCCTTCAAGAATCTTTCGAATCACATTGTCCGCTCCAACGAGATGTTCGACGATAGAAAGTCCTCGCGCGAGACCGCACCGACACTTGGTTATAATTACAAGCGTTTAATGGCACGTGCGTGCCTCGGCTCGGTTTCGAACTCTCGCGCTTTCGCACAGCGGGGTTTGCGATCGTGTAACGCGATTGGCCACCGATCGTGTATATACCACCGTGTGGCGGGTGCTCGTGGAGTCGCGAACACACCCCGCGAGATTCACACCGGGTGGTAATTCGCACGTCAGTCACGCGCGAACAAGCTGGAGGGATTTCGACGTCTTTGTCGATGTCGTTGCCGTCGCTTGGAAAACGAGAACCTCACCAGAGAGACACAGGGAGGGAGAGAGAGAGAGATCAGTTTTATCACTCTTCCGTGGTCTACGGGCCCGAATACCCTGCCACTTTCTCGCCCGAATGAACACACACCGCACGTGTGTGTTGTTCCGCCGAAGAACATTGATGAGGGTTTATTGTTCGCGCCAAACGACACAGAGAAAGAGAAAAAGAGAAAAAGAGAAAGAGAGAGAGAGAGAGAGAGAGAGAGAGAGAGAGAGAGAGAGAGAGAGAGAGTCTGAGATAATTTAAAACCGGTACTTTATCGTTCCTAAATCATGCTTCGATTATCGATTATTTGACGCGAGGCAAATTGAGTCTGGTGTTCACACCATACCACGCACTCGTCAGCTATTGTGCATAAATATACTTATTTCCATACGGTCTGAGTCCGTCGCTTTAAGCTTATGCGGATACAAGGCAGCTGATTGAAAAAAAAGAACTTTTCCACGATCGCTCGGAAAAAAAAAACAGAAGTATTCTAGGTAAATGCAAATTTCAAGTTGGATTGTCCAGAGGCAGGCATAATTCGAATGAGGAACAGTTCGTTAAGTGATTTATTGCAAATTGATCTTAAAATTGCTGGTTGAAAAAAAATCCAAATTAGAATTGCGAGGAATAAAAATCCCGTGCTTATAAGGGCAACTATATTGCAGCCTGCAGTTTCGTGTTTCTCCCAGTAATTTCGGCTTTTTGATTGATTTATACATTATCTTATTTTTATTCTATTCGCATATTCCTGGGGCAACGGCGAAATTTCTGAAAAAGTTTTTCTCCCATGGTCGACTGCATCATTGGGAGCGTACGCCGGTGCCCTGATCAGGCTATGATTTTCAGCCCTTCGCATCTTCTTGCCCTATACCGACCATCGAATTCGTTTCTTCGACGAATATAAGAAAACAAGAAAAATATAATCGCGAAGAACAAGTCGGTACGTGAGTCGAAAAGTATGACACCTCAGATTAATATCCGAAACTATGACACCTCCATTTAAATTTAACCGGAGGTGTCATAGTTTCGGGCATTAATCTGAGGTGTCATACTTTTCGACTCACGTACCGAAGTCGTGCGGGAATTTGGGTATCTTAGATAATCGATGCAGGTAAAATTATCGAAGATTCGTACCTTCGGATTGAAGAGGAGATGAATGAAATTTTTTGAGATTGCGGGTGAGTTCGTTGAGTCGGATAAACGTGTTTCATTTCCGGGGGATGCTGTGTTACAGAGAGTATTATTCGACATTACGTGCGAATGAAATGTCCGACAGGATGAATTCGGGAACGATTAATTTGCCAAAAGTGCGATTAAGGCACGAGACGAACAAAACGAGATTTTTATCGGGGCTCTGGCTTTAATATACCTACTGCATGAATATACTCGCACGGTATAAGAGGACATGATTATCCTTGCACCCACACGACCATTTGCATTCAAGAACATATATATATATATATATGTGCACAATAAGAGGAATATTATCGCCCTCACAATTTATATACATATACTGTGTATACTGGATACCGGAGCGAGCGAGCTCTGGTCTTATCGTCATCGGTTTATATACGAGTATACTTATTCACACCATACCGAGAGTACAAAATGATCGCACAGTAGGTCCATATGTATAATGTACTACAGAGTATATGCGTTATATACCGTACAGGTAATATCAGTGGCTGGTTTATAAACACGTTTATTTCGCTCACAAAGATTATGTGGGATGCTTGAATCTCGAAAGTGTGAGGCATCCTCATTTTATTTGACCAAATACCACGCTCGACTTGTTTCAACCGTACGCGCTTATCCTTGAAAGAAAATGCGAAATCCAAGGAGTGAGAAAAAAAAGATTTCATTTAACCATATTTTATTTTTACACCTGATTAATAATTGATGAGTAAACAATTCATAAGTCATCGTTATCTCTGCTTTTTTTTTCATTCAAGAAGCATCGTTTATAAGTCAACGACATTCATTTTGACCAAGGATTATAGTTGGTTGGATGATAGGGGTTGATTCAAAAGCTTGTCCGATCGTTTATAGATGCTTTGACAAGCCTTGAGTTAAATTTTTTGTTAATTAACAAAATTTGTGTCGTACTATGACCAAATATTGTTTTTCGCTCTTGCATAGTGTAGAATAAAATATATACTGGTTGATCAAACATACTTGAGCATGGTTACGTGGCAAATAGCCCTAGAGCTCGTCAAATGTGCAATTGAATTGTATACGTCAGGAGGAAAGACAGAGATGTATAGAGACAGACAGAGAGAGAGAGAGAGAGAGAGAGAGAGAGAGAGAGAGAGAGAGAGAGAGAGAGAGAGAGAGAGAGAGAGAGAGAGAGAAGGAAAGAACGGATGGTGGGTGACCCGTAGGAAGTGCAAGTTTCCCATCCGCAATTCTGCGCTTATACTCGGCTTATACATATAAAACGTGTCTCGCGTGAAGATAACTAATGGAAAGGTGCAGGGGCGTTGAGCTTTCTCCTCGTACGTTTCCTTCTTGTCGTCATTGTCCTTGTCTCGTTATGTATATATATATATATATATATCAATTCACAATCGATCATCTTACTGTCACGCTGCCCGCCGCGTTCTTCCTCTTGCGGGCGTCGATCTCACCACTTGACGTTGGCGATATAAGCAATATGCAGAATTTTATGTGATTCACTAAGAAATTATGAGAAAATGGTAATGAAGGAAATTCGAGGGCTGGTGGAAGAGTTACCGACCCTGACGGTAGAGCAGAGGGGATATAATTTTTTAGGCTAAACAGCATTTCTAAGCTATGAAGCGAAATTTGTCCTTGAAATTTGTCCGCGTAACTCTCGAAACCTTTACTTTAGAGCTTAATGGCAAAAGAATGTGGAAGTACCAATTGGAAATGTTCATTATCCCCCCCGAAAATTGAAGAGGTCTAAAAAAAACCGATATAATGATTCTTGTATAGCTCAACTCCGAAAATTCTTACCATTACGCTCTAAACGGATGGAAAATCTAAGCAACGTTTAATTTTTTCATTCCTGGACAATGGGCAAGTAGGAAAATGGCAAATGGGTAACAAATTCCATGTAGACGTGAATAATTTTTTGAAGTAATAGGCGAATATTTCACTTGCGTGGCCTTCTGACCTGGGCGTGTGATTTTTCTTGCAAAATTTTGAGTTTTCAAACGAATCTCATGAGTTTTCGGGGTGCTACGACTGTTGCGAGAGCCCATTACTGAAAAACCTCGCGGAATTCGCTTCTGGCTTGGGTATACTCGCGTTTTGGGTGGATGTGCCCTGAATTTTCTGCAGACTGCAGAGACTCCTACTATAATTGATGATATCAGATTTCGTCAGCGACTTTTACACGCTCTTCGAAATATGTCTGGATTTCCAAATATTTCTAGATAAAAAAGTACGATTTCACTCATCCTCTAATTACCATCGTTGCTCTACAAATTCCTCTTATCATTTTTTCTCCGTGCACTGCGTCGATTCATAACAGATCCATATTTTTCGTAATTCTCGCACAGAATGAACAGGAGAAAATCACTCGATCAGTGAAAAACGCCTGGTCGACATGCCACATCTTGAGATTTGAATTCGTTATTAATTTCCTACTCCACATCTTATTATTGTCATCTCGTGTCAATGGTCAGGATTCGTTTATTCCGCGCTCTCATTGGAAACTCTGAGGCCTCGTCTCTCAAATTAATCGTATCTCTCTGTAATCGTAAGAGCATGATGAGCCACAGCTTGCTGGCAATGGATAATCTGACGTGACGGATGCGCCAGACAGATTAGCGAAGACTCTCAGGCTCGTGCGCGCGGTCTCTTGCGGGAAATTTGCATTTTGTCTGATCTTCGGGACTAGCTCGCTCATCTCTCGTATATAGTAGTACCCTCTATTTTTTCTTTCTTCTTGTTATTCATCTTCTTCTTCGACGTCGTCGTCGTCATCAGGATAGACCGCTCTTCAAGCACGCTGGAGGATGCACGGAGAGAACGATGAAAACCCCACCCATAAACTTTGTTCATATGTGGTACATCTTTCTCTTGTTCTCTCTCTCTCTCTCTCTCTCTCTCTCCCTTTCTCTTTCTCTCTCTCTCTCTCTCTCTCCTCTCACGACGACCAAGAAGGTTTTTTAAGTCGGTCGAGATTGCGCGTTAACCTTCCCCATTCTCTCTTCTCTTCTATTTTCCACATCTCATCCTTCACTATCATCTCCTCGCGGCTTCTCTCCGCCCACTCTGTTCGCAGCACTGTAGACATACATACACGAGAAGCGAGAGATGAAACTTCTGTTCCGTGCTGCTCCTGCTGCTGCTGGAGCACACCAAGTGTGCTGGCGCTCACTGAAACCCCTTTGCTCTCAACTCTTCATCATCGTCTTTTTCTTCATCATCTTCTTCTTCTTGTTCTTCCTCTCCTTTCTCCTCTCCCTACTCGCGAAATTCGGATCGTCGCAACAACGCAGTCACTGATCTTGCCCTCCCGGTCGCATTATATTAAACAGCAAGAAGACGAGAAACCCAGCCTTCATTTTTTTTTTCTCGTCCTTTCTTTTCTTACAGTTGGTCCTTCGACCATTTGTAACAACCGATGTTCCGTTGCTCGAATGATCACACGCTTTCGGATGTACATAAACCAGAAGTGACTCCGCGATGTCCAGCCATTGCATGGTGTCACACTGGCTTTCCAACATATTTCCATTCTTTATCTACTTTCCAGATGATATTGAATTAGTCTATAGAGGAAGGTGGAGAAAAATCAGCGTCCAGAAAAAAACTGCGTGGCTAATTGGTACTTTTACGCTAAGGCGGGTACGACAAAATGGTATGGTATGAGATGGTTTTTTATTGGTTGCCTTTGATTATCGGAGCTACCGGATTCTTTAAAATAATTTTGGAAGAAAAAAGATTTTTTTGCTAATTTTCACGTTTTTTTTTCTCTCGCACATAAATTAACCTCTGGGAGATTTATATAGTCTCTAGGGTCACATTTCCGTAGGCCTGTATCCTGGTAGGATTTCAGTGTGGTAGAGATGCCACGTTAGAGCTTTTTTCGGGGTTATAAGGGATGGATAATATGTTGTGAATGTAAGATTCCTCAAGGTCCTCACTTTCATTTCGATCATATCCCATTACCGTATATCATATACCATACGTATCAATAAATGCAAATATACTGCAGCTATACTTTCATGTAACGCATGGTATAAAATATTATGTTGTTTTATAGAGGTTGCGGGTATGTCTTATGCGGTAACATTTTGTCTCGGATGATATGGATCACTGATGTCATTATACTGACGTCATCTGTCGCTTATATCCAGAGGTGACAGCTTACCGTTGGCATAGGTGCATTTTGTACGGTTAGAGTCGATGATCAGCTACGACATCGCTGCATATAGTGATCTCTCTTTCCCTCTCTCTTTCTCTCTCTCCCTTTCTCTCTCTCTCTCTCTCTCCCATGCTGCGAGCATGAATTTATGTTACATGAGTGTGTATAAAGCAACAATCCTGCGGAATGCATTGGCTGCTCTCGCGGTCGTCTCACTCCTGTGTGTTCAATGCCATTTCATGTGCATGGCAAGCGGCATGTGTGCGGTATAGTATGTATCTCGCAGGTTTTTTTTTTTCAATTTTATATTGTTTTCCGATTATTGTAATTCATAGCTCGGAGGTTTCTTTCTCGCAGAGTCACGTGTATTTGAGATCAAACGAGGAGAACCGTTGACTCTAACGAATATCGTTGTCGCACACAGATTTTTTTTTACGATCTAAGTGTAATAAACGCACACCTTCATACACGTGGATGTTTATTCGCGCGGGAAAAGGATATGCCGAGTGCTTACAAAAGCAATAAACGATGCGGCGACAGTATAAATCCATACTGAAACTGTAGAATCGCGCTAAATGCCTCGGGTCGTCGCATGGAACTGTAGATAATCAAGAAACGTGATATTGCGTCTGTGCGCGTGTGAGGTGAGAGAAAATTGAACGACGTGAAAAACGTTTGCATGGAGTATTAGACGCGGCGGAAGGAAAGAGTGGCTGTCGTCGCGAGCAACAGGTCGAGCCCTTCAAACTTCCGTTTGTCGTTTTACGTGTTGCGCCTTTGTGTTCGTCTATGTATAAATGTGCATGTTTATTTGTGTGTGCATGAGAGCGGAAGAGTTTCAACGTTGGCACAATGATGAGAAACTGGTCGTTCGGTAAAGTCGTCATATCCTAGGGTAATTTGCCATTTGTCGCGAGCCCCCGTTCGATTCTACGATAGGAATTTTACGATCGCCGTCAGGTCCATACGAAGTGGCTTGCACAGGCATTTGCATTAAAATAAAATAAAATGAAATAAAATAAAATAAACATACGGGACAACGACGAGAGAGTGGAGGCGAAAGATCAAAACGAAAGAACCGCATTCGATTATCGTTCGCTTGATTATTCGTTGCAGGAGCGGGGCAAAATTGCGCAATATAAAACTGCATTTTATACTCTTGGAGAAATAAAATCGAATGATTGTATTTCAGAGCCTTCAAAATAATTATATTTGAAATAATTACTTTGTGAGCGCAAGTGCGAAATATCGAAAAAGTACTGCGCATTGTTAACTCAGAATCCTCTAACAACTCTAACAAAGCTTCGTCTATGACAAACCATCTCAATCTTTTGGCTGCCTTGTCAATGAAACCTTGCCGAGGAATAGTAGTTACGAGGAAAACATAATGTTAGTTGTATAAAGTAATAAATCCGTGATAAACCGAGGAAGAAAATTGTCAAGTCAAATGAATAAGTTCACTTGACGTGTAATTGGTTCAGTGCTCTGAGAGAAAGGCGAAGTAAAGTTATCTAAATCCATGGCGAACGCGGTCGGCGAATGAAATATTTAGTCAATTCAACTAAAAGGTTTTATTGGACTATAGTTCATTCATATTAAGTAAGAGTTCAGTCGATTAAATAAAACTTCAGTTGAGAATCAAATAAATACATAATTCCCCATGCGTAACCATAGATTCAGTTAATTTTACAATGCCTTTGTATGGTCATTGATATAGCCTGAGTAAGTAAATATTTATTATAGTTGACGATATAAATAACTCAACGTACTAATGAGAACAGTGCGTAGAGTATGATGAACTCATCATGAATTTTCGCAAGTAAATAGAATCGTAGACGTCACCCAACTAAGTTATAGCGAGGCGAAAGGGTCGACGTAACCTCGAAAAACTTGTTGCACATTTTTCTCAAATATAGCTCGATAGAATGAGAAACAAATAGCAAGGCCATCTTCTATCAAATAAGCAAAAGTAATAATCATTTAAATTTATTCTCAACAGTTCGATAAGTTCGATGATGTGATATTTTTTATAATTATTATTCACAAGTTTTTGCCATAAATCATTTTTTTTTTAATCCATCGAACGTCACAGATTGAACTCATTTTACAAGTAAGTACTCGTCTCTCATATTCTATGAAACAAAAGGAAAGAGGACTTTGTACGATGGAATTGTAATCGGCAAGCACGTCGATTGTTGAAAAGTGTTGGGCTACACCATCGATATGTTGCTGCCGATCGTTGAACCGCGATTGCATGGGTAGAATCGCAAAAGGGGGAGCGAGAGAGGGGCGGGGGGGGGGGGGGGTATGGAGTCGGCGGTGCGGAGAGCACATAAGCAGGCAACAATTGCAGTGAATCAAAGTTGTCGGTGGTCAGGCACGATCTCTGGCCCCGGGGACCACTCCACCCACGAGATCGCGAGCTCCGGCGAGAGAAGGAGCGATCGAACGGTCGAGCAACCGATTCAACCGTCATATAGGGTGTACATGCTGCTGGGGGCATAATGTCCCTCGTACATCGATATAAGCCGAGACTCCTCGTGCTATAGAGTATTGTAAACTTTGAGACATTGGACGATTCACAAATGCAGAGAGAACATGGTATTTTGTAACGTTTTATGGCCGAAACTTTGCGATGTTTCAAGATAAATTTTATACCTACGAATGAATGCGAATGAAATTTCATTCATACCTTGGCATCTCTCTCTCTCTCTCTCTCTCTCTCTCTCTCTCTCTCTCTCTCTATCTCTCTCTCTCTCTGCTCGCTCTTTCTCCTATAGGAAGAATATCATCGGCCCAAGACCTAACGAAGAAATGGAAGAACGATAGAAAAATAAAATCAAGGGCAGCTATATGTAGAAAAAAATCTCGTTAATTATTTTCCTGAACGATCTCTGTGATCTTTTGGTGTCCAAGAACAAGCGACATGTTTTAAAGTGCACGATTTCATTTTATCATCTCGTTATTGCAGTTGAAATAATTTTCAATAAATCCTGCATCTCGGGCCTTGGAATCAGAATTAACGTCAACAAATTTCATGGCGTTTACTTAGTTCCGTAAAAACAATTGCTTACCTTGAATAAACACTTTCGTAAGTGCTGTGGGATCACTTAAAAAACTCGACTACGAGAAAAATATCGGCGCCCGTATATTATTCGTGACGTTGATAAAATTTATCAAATATTTCATTCAGCGTACCTTTGTATTACTTATCGAGAATATTTAAAGCAAACAAAAAAATTGATGCATTAGTCCACGAATGCGGATGACAAGAGTACTCGTTGCTATATACGTCATGAGCATCGTTGAATGAATGAAGAACAGAGAATCTTGAGTGCGATTCGAATGAACTAACACAGTCTCGGTATAGGCATAGCAAAAGAGTGATAAAGAGATGGCACAAGAGATAGAGAGAGAGGGAGAGAGAGAGAGAGAGAGAGAGAGAGAGAGAGAGAGAATAGGAGTAGCCTCCATCAACGGGAGGATGGATGGCATCAGGTGGCGAGAGATCTCTTCGAGAGCCCAGTCTGTCATCCACCCCCGCATTCGCGCTTTTTATGGTCCATTCTTATATTGCTTCTCTTGTCTCTTACTTCTCTCGTTCTCTCCCTCTCTACAATTCCATTCATAAATTACAGCCAGAGAGAATACATATGTGTAATATATGTACAGTGCGGAAAAAAAAAATAAAAATGAACATTAATTCCGGTCCCGCAAAACGAATTATGCGGTCGAGGTGGTGACGTCGCAGCTGAGCGCATCTTGGCCGCTTGTATACGCGACCATTTTTTTTGCACTGCAATTTCGTCCCTTTGGCGTCACACGGAGAACGAAATGTGCCCTCTCGCACCTCGGGGCAGTGTAATTGCTGCGGCATATATATACGGAGCGGTGAACGGAACCCGCGATCTATAACGCGAGGCCTCGTAAAGCTCGTGGCACACTCGCTACTACAGCGCCTATAGTATAGTCCTACACACAGGGCGTGTAATTTAAACATTGCCTTGCTGATTTTTACTCCGCATACTCCCGTGCCACTCGCGATCTCTCACAGTTTCAACGGTTCTCTATTTTAAAGATACGCGTGTATGTTTATCTGAAAAAAAAAACGCTACGGAGAAATGTGAAGAAATTTTTTCGCATTCGTCGATACGGATTTATTTCGAAATTTTTCTGTGAACCACATTCATCAACTGTGTGACTCTTTCGTTCATTTTTTAGACGTAGCGTTAAAAATTTCAATAAATCTATTAAACGATATTTTATTGATATTAATTTTGTTGCGATGAGGCTGTTAAAATGAGGTTTGTGGAGAAAAATTGGCAGTTCGTTCGGGCCACTTTCCGTGTTCTATTATGTATATATTGAAAATGCGTACTTTCTAGATGAAATTCTGTGGGGCCCGGCGTAGAAATGCAAATGAACGACTTTTTTGATACATACTTATAAATTATTACCTTTGGCACTGATTTTTGTTTTTATTTTAAAAAAATAATACAAATATTCAATCGAAATGACAAAAAGTATGATTATACTATTTATTTTTACTATGAAAAGAGAGAGAGAGAGAGAGAAAGAGAATAGTAATTATTTGATTGGTTATTGTGTTGATAATTTATAAAAATTGTATATTTGATATACTTTGTTTCTTTTATTATTGTCATGTTTGTGGAAAATTTTTGAATAAGTGTAATGAAAAAAACAAGTTGGCGAGTATAATGAATAGAGCCACTCTTTGCTTAGGCGGAGGACTGTTGGAAAATAAGACGTTTCCCGAAACAAGCAAAAAAATCTACAAAAATCATTTTTTTCAATCATGGAATTTCCCATGGCTTACATATAAATTACAACTTGAGACGAAGGTATACGCATGTTTTTCAAATATTCTCAACGAACTAACAGTCGGTATAGTGTCTCGGGAATGAGCGGAAAGCGTCACAAATTTTGTTGCTGACGCGCGCTTATAAAAGAGACGGTTAGGCGAGTCCCGATATATTCGACGAGTTAACTATAATGAACGCGATCGTAAATCCATACAATTAACGCAAACGCTGTGAGTCGTTATACCGGATAAGCGGAACACATATACCTGGTGTGCTATACGCTCACGGGAGATCCACATACTCTACCATTCAAGGACAGACTTTAGGGACTTTTAAATTTCTCATCCTACAATTACTACGTGTGTTTGTATCCATTCAGTTAATTTAATGGTGCATATGTCGAGCCTAATTTCTTATAATGCGTGCGATAATCGCGACGTTATAGTATATGCTTTACGATACACAACAACGCATTGCATATTGGTATTTAGTATGCAGAATCGGGTGCATCGTGGCAAAGAAAATTATGATCAAACACATTAGATGTACCACAAAATATAGTGAAGTAAAAATTATGAAATCTTCTCGATAGTGTGATATAAATGCAATTAATAGAAACGTAAATACAATAACATTGAAAAAAATTTACGATTCTCATATTTTCGTCAATACCTCAATCTCTCTGTATCGAATATTCGCTGTATCAAGAATGTGCAAAAAAATTCCTGACTCGTCATTTCCACTGTGTAAATCGCATTGGCCTTCTGAGAAGCGATGGATTATCATTATTTTTATCAATTAAAGAAGACCAAAATATATATATACATCAAAAATTTCGTGTGTACGTGACAAATCGAGAAAGTAGTTAAAATTTTTAAGCCTCAAAGATCCACCTCTCGTACACGCTCTCCGTACACACCGGGCGTGAGCAGTTCCAAATGAGGAGACAGAGCGAGGGCGATGCACCAGAAGACCTTCGGTATTATACTTGATAAATGAATTGCCAATGGCCGCGTACACATTTCATCGTGTATCAAGACTCGCAGCCTTCGAGATGTAAAAAGTGATTGAATAAATTCAATTTATAATATTATGAGAACGGGGCTGCTTGCTGTATATGTGATATATATCAGTTGGGGAGTCGGATCTTGGAACGATGATGTTTGCAAGTAGTGTCCCGTGGGTCTTGCACCGGTGCAAGACTCTCATGTGTAAGCTGGGCGCTGAGATCGGTGTCGTGTCTCGCCGACGAGAGATCGAGAGACAGAGATCGAGCGCTAAAGAGAAAAAGAGAGAGAGAGAGAGAGAGAGAGAGAACCTGTCGTCGTTGTCGTTCTCTCGTCGTCGGAACCAGACAGGAATGTATGAAACTGAATTTATCACGAGAGAGCTCGTTCCAGGCGTGTGCTCGCCCAAGAGCTACCTGTTCCCTCGGTTATCGAGTGAGTAAGTGAGCAACTAAGTAAGTATGAGCGGAAGCAAACAGCCGAGCGGAGAGCAAAAGAGCTCGATTAACAAATTGGCGCAAAAAGTACCCAAGAAGGCCCCCGGGTCTATATATTGGCTCACATATATACATATATGAATCCTCCTACTATTTATCTCTCTCTCTCTCTCTCTCTCTCTCTCTCTCTCTCTCTCTCTCTCTGCTATATTTCCCGGATAGCCTGTCAACATGGTCGTTCGGGCGACACGTCCACCTACCACAGGTGAAAAGTAAAATTCGCCTGGCGTCGGCGAAGCGTGTGGGAGCCAACATTGCGCATAACATATATATATATCACGATATACTGGTAAAGGGAACTGGGACAAAATGAGAAGTCTGAACAAAAAGGAAGTAGCGAAAATCATGTATCGATAGCGTCTGGGCCTAGGCATATATTGCAATGTATATTAGACAAAATGAGACAGATCCGAAATATGCAACGGAAGTACTAGCTGTTTCCCGCACTGTTCAATTCGAAATCTTCTATATTTTTTTTGTTTTATTCTGCAAGACAAAAACCCAATAGACTGAGAACGTGAATGACTGAATTGATTGCAGGCAGCTCAATTGGCAGTGGATGATAGAGGAGAGCGCGAATCAGAGAGCGAGGAAGAGAGAGAGAGAGAGAGAGAGAGAGCGAGAGGGCTTGCACTCGTCCTAGATCTTAGGTATTTGCGTACAACCTCAACTATATGAAATGATATAAATCATTCTTCGTTCCCAAGCATTTCTCGTGTGGCCACGCATCAGGCGGAACTCCGTATAGGTATCAGTATATATATATATCTATATGAATTCTTGTAATTATTTGTACAGAATGTATACATTGTCGTTAATAATCACGTAGTGCGCGACTCTCACGTAAAATTGTTTATGATTTTCTCAGACTCAGACGATCAGTCATTATCGTTGCCACTCATCATCATCGTCGCGTCGTCGGTCACCGATCATCGTGCAGTGATAACGCACGCATTAATCGATTAATGGTCACATCGATTAGGTTATACCTGGATAATCATGGACCAACGGGAATGTAGGTTATCCCTATGCGCGAACAAACGACGAGACTGTAACGGCGCGAGTGCGGCGATGAAGGAGCGTTGACCATTCGTCATCCGAGCTACTCGAACCGCGCGGGTACGCGTATAACTATATAAATCCTACTGTGGTAAGAGGACATAAACCGAGACGATTCCACGCATGCGACGAAAATTGCGGCCTTTTTTGGCTGAAAATCGATACACGCATAGCGATGAATCGCGTCGTTCGTTGTTACATTTTTACGTGTGTCGTCTCGTTTGGATTGCAATAATTATCGGAGTGGTCATCGACGAATCGATCGTCCGGATTAACGTTTGCGAATTTACGGTATATAGAGTCAGCCTCCCGCAAATCCCATTGTTATAAGAGTCTCACACCTTATTCGACGGCTCGCGGTATGCTCGAAGGCATATTCGACGATCCATTCGCTCCATATCGAATACGCGCGAATTGACGTAACGGAAATAAAATATACTTTAAAATATTTCAACGATTATCAGCTTGTGAATGAATTTTTTATTTTCTTCTAACTCATGGCCCGGAAGTGCGCGCGCTCTCACGGGATAATTTATTTGCATCGTGGATCATATCATTGTTATCTCTACGATATGCATCCCGCACCCGCGGGTTAACCTTCTCCGCTCACAATACAACCGCGCGGTAGTGAAATAATATTTTCATTTCACGGTGGAGTGATCCCGCCTTGTCACGTAAATGGATGCTCGATTGAACCACGTTGAACTCGAAACCATATAAAAATCAGGCTCATGACGATACGTATAATATGGTTACTTGTTGCAGCCGCGTGTGGGCTATGAAAGATAGTTCGTGGATAGTGCTCCTCGGTGCGTCCGCGATTTCTTTTCTTTTTCAGTTTTAAATGCTAAATTCACGAAAGGGATTAACTGTGGAGCGAGGAAATTATTGTGCGGAAATAAGTGGCTAAAAAAAAGTGCGGCAAACTCGCAAATTTTTCTTCCCTTATATCTTTCCATTTTCCACAAAGTTTCTTCTGTATGGTTGAGCGTCTCTTCGCCTTATCATACGAACAGCCAGAAAGCTTCCCGAGCGAGGAAAACTTACGAGGGAACAATGTGAATATTTCATACTCGCGGAGCCTTTAGTGGAGTAATCGGGGCACACGATTTTCAAAGTGTAGATCAGTAATCGAAAATGGAAAGTGCAATATACACCCCGAACACTCGCAACGCAGCATCGACATTAAATCGCAAGGATAAGATGGAGGTTCAAGTTCCAACTAGTGTTTTGATATTTTGGGACGTGATTTTTTTTTTAAGGGGAATCAGCGCGTACTTTGAGAGAGTTGACGGTTTCAATTGGAGACTCGCAATCCGATATATCATCGGAATGAATACAAGAAGTACGGAATGGCAACACTCTGCTGGGTATGAATAACTCGAATCATGCATGCGAAAAAAAAAACGCAGACATCTTCATGAATCCTCCTGCTTTTGTCTGATCAGCTTCGTTTTCCTTCGTCCTGATTCTCGATTGCGAAGGTAACGAAAATTGGGCTAGTTGACAAATCAGTTTTCCCCAATCGATCTGATAGAAAGTCATGAGAAAAAAGGTCTTTCGAAATTCGTCAAAGAGCAAAGAGGTAGAAGAGAAAGAGGACTTGAGTGCAGAGTTCCCTGTCGCAATATGGACGACAAAATTTGCACTGGGTGTATGTGTGTGGTCTTCCATACGAGCCGTCTTCCGTTCATCTCTTTCATTCTATCGCGTCGAGTCTTTCGTGTATGGTGTGTTACCCGCGGCAGATGGCACGTTGTAATCGTTGTACAGACGTCATCATCATCATCGTCGTCGTCGTTGTCATCGTCGTCGTCGATGTCGGTACCAGAGCAAAGAGAGAAGGTTTGCCTTAGCGCTGTTTGACTCCTCCCTCGCCTGTTAACCTCTTCTTTCTCTCTCTCTCTCTCTCTCTCTCCTACTTCACCACCTCCTCGTCAGCCTCCTCGATCCTTGCGTAGATCCGCACGATTGATCATTTCTCCGTTTTATTTTCTTCTTCTTTTCTTCATCCTCGCTGCTTTTTCTACGGCTTGCGCGCGCTCTGGTACACTCACTGAGATCTTCGTGTATATGCGGGCCCTACTCTCTCTTTTTCTTCGGGATCTCCTACCTGCTACACACACACACACACACGCACACACACACGCATACACACACACACACACACACACACATATTTATATATCTGTGTAAACCTCCCTTCACCCCTCTTGTGATCCAAGAACCCGCTATATCTTCTGCATTGCGATCTCTTTCTCGTTTTCAGAGAAAGAGTAGGAAGGGGGGGGGGAGGAGAGAGAGAGAGCGAGTGAAAACCAATGTGTGCACACGTTCCTCCGACGCTCTGATCTCTGCTATATTAACTGCACGCACGCGTGCACCACGCATCCATATCTCAGCCTCACGGCTCACACAAATATACTAATGTATATACAATCATTGCGAGAGCCAAGATCGTTATTTCTTTCGGAGAGCTCACAGTTGTATGGATATTCTCGTGATTATTATATTCCAATCCCCAATTATTATCATTCCACTTCAAATTCCACGTTTCTTTCTCTCGTACGTATATGATTTTTCTGTCTAAGAGAGAAGGTAGGGAGAGAGAGAGAGAGAGAGAGAGAGAGGGATATTGGAGAGTGCGTTTTTTTCTTCTCCTTTTCGGCGAGAAAAATCAAAAGCCGAAAGAAGAAACACCAAATTACTATGTGGCAGGACGGGACAATTGAAAAAAAAAAAAAAAAATGGTGGAGACTGGAATCACTAACTCGGCATTGCTTGCAACACAGTACAATATTATATCGTTGTGTATGTATATTTGTATATATGGGTATATAGCTATTGTATGTCTCTCATTTCGCGGCTCACGCGTCTTCGAATATGTTTGCCAGTACGCTTTGTAGCTTTACTGGTGTTGTGACTTCGTCCTCGAGGGAGGATAGGGCCCTCGATGCGGTCCCCGAGCAAACAATCTCTTGTGTACCCCGGATCAACAACGAGAGCCATATCCAGTGTACTTGCGCTCTCGAGTGCGCGCCCGCGACTCGCTTGGAGAAAGATATACGCATACGTATAATTTTGTGTATGTTTTGGTGTGTGTGTGTGTGTTGGTACATATGTGAAAGAAGCACAGGTGATTCCAGGACGACCGGGATCACAGGTGCGGCCTTTTTCATAGCGTGACAAATTTTTTCGTCTCTCTCTCTCTCTCTCTCTCTCTCTCTTTCGTAGAAATACGCGCTGATTTTGCGGACTTACATGAAGCTATGTTTAACAGAATAGCTACTCTGATATCACACGGAGAAAAATGCTCTGTCCAAAATACCGTAATCGAGGTTACATTTACCGAACTCGCTAGTTCCTATATGGATAGTGTGCCTGTACGGTAATTCTCATTACATTTGTCTGGTAAATTGGGAACTTAGAAGTCTGATTCGCGGAGCCAGTCCCAAGTGTCAGAATTACTAAAAGTAAGGTAGATTTACTCCATTTACGTATAGTCCGCAGTTACTAGTCAGTGCGGTAACTACGACTGGAAGTCGACGCTTGGCTCGAGTTTGCTCGCATATCGAGCCAATAATAAATATAGTTTATTATTTATAAATTAGCAATTAGGGATGATCGATGAACGAATTTAAAACTGTTATTCCATTATTATTAAAAACCCTGTAAATTTTGCAAAAAAAAAAACGTCATTGACCGGGATTCGAACCCGCTATCTTCCAATCGACGAATTCAGCACTTTCGATCCTCAAATAATTATTTAAAAAAAAAATTAAAGATTTAGAGATTTTTTTTTTTTACGAGTGTTTCCGGCTTGGTAGTCCGGACGTTTTTCCGTCGAAAATAATTTTGAACCTACCTGAGATTTCACCTGAGACCTACCTAACGACCTACCTAACGACTGACACGCTACCACTACGCTATTGATTCCTTAGGACTTTTTTGTGTTTAAATGGTATTAGCCAACGCGTATTGTAACGAGCACGAACTAGGGACCGTTACTAGCGCCGTGTGCGAGTTATACCATCCCATTGGTACTCGTACTGACAAGCTGGTACGAATCACTATGCACTTCCGTAATTTTCCCGCCAAAACATATTACAAGCTCGAACTAGTAACCGTCACTACAGCGGCATACGAACTATACCGATCTCTACAGTACTCTTACAATCGGCAATCGGCGCTGGTACTATAATCATAATGCACTTCAGTCGTTTTACCGCCAACATGTATCACAAGCACGAACTAGTAGCAATCACTAGAGTGGCGTATGAATTATACCGACTGTACAGTACTCTGACCGACGACACTGGTATATGATTCGTAGCGCTGCATAGTAGAGCGTACCGAACTGATTCGTAAAATATGCGCTCATCTCTGACCAGTCTACTTAACCATACTCATGTATACTGTATTAGTGACTTAGTAAAATACGCTGTAATCACATCAGTACGCATTACCTAAGATTTTTCAGGTTCTCTGGACTATGGTCATTTGTTATTGTAACCGAAACTATAGCATTCATTACCGGATATAAATTTACCAGAGAAGTACGGTAATCTGAACAGGGGGATTTTTCTCCGTGCAGTGTTGATCTTGCCTGCCCGAATCTGCTGCCATTAGGAGCGAAAATCATGAATTAAAGAGTCAAATATCGGCTTTTTCAAACGCTTTATCAAATTTCAAAACATACTTGCTGATGAAGCTACCTTGACTAGAAATATTATACCCAATAGAATACCCAGTGCTATGCAGTCGACTTGCCGAAAGAAATCGTTCAAAAAATATTCGAGGCTCTCGGAATTCCTGAACTAATGATCGACGTATACTTCATATTCGTATTCTGGCCAGAGTGGACAACGGAGTGATCGGGGATCGTCCGTTAATCACACAAACTATTACTCGTAATTCACTCATTGTTGCTCTCAAGTCTCCCAGGGTGCGTGACAGTATTATTGACAAAAAGCGCGAGAAAAAGAATTTGACAATTATTTAGGTTTTTATCGTTGAATCAAGCAAGCAACATTTTGTGTAAGCGAGCTTCTCACAGCAATGATTTATAATTGACTGCAGCGCACAAAAGCCAAAGCTACTGGGTATGACTATATAAATACGTTTGGATTAAGTTCAGGATTATTGGTGTACGTAAAACGGATGGTGCATCCATTCTAAGCACAAAATCAGAAGAAGATCTCGCTTAATTTATTCGGCTTTCATCCGAACAATTGGTTAGCAAATGTTCCGAAAAAGCTCCCCGAATTATAAATTTTTTATAAATTCACATGGATCTTGTCAAAGCTCATTAAATATCATACTTTTATCGCATCGACTATATATCCGAGACGTGGCTTCACTGTAGCGTCGCTTTCGAATGCACCAGAATATATTATTCTCGAAATAAGATGTCCTAATGCAAAATCATTGCTATTCATTACTATGTACCAGAAGACCGAAATGACACATGTTCACCAATTGCTTCAAAGTACTTGACACATTCTCTGTAGTATACAATAACATTATAATTGATGGGGGTGGTCTCAACTGCAATCTTTGTAGCACAAACCTCGAAGCTACTTTCCTTCGCGAAATTGTCTCATCTGATGCGCTACATGTAGTACAAATTGAAGCAACATATCATTGCTCTACTGCTGATATTTGGCTTCGTGCATTTATATAATTGATTCTCCTGAAAGCATTCATTCTTTTAAAAAAATCAAGTGCTCCGTTCATTGATGGTCATGACGTGACTCAACTGTCTTATAATTTTGATACATCGAATATTGGTAACCGAACGATAACGCGCCGAAACTACAAGCGATTTTGATGAGTCAGATTTTGTTGGCAATCTCTCACTCGCATGCTGATCGGTTGAGTTTGGATAGTATAATTACGCAGTGGTTAATGACGCTTTCACTAATGCGTTAAGTAATACGCTTGTTTTAGCGTTAAATAAGTATGCGCCTCTTCAGTATTTTCCTGTGAACGAACCATGAGCATCTTTTGGTTTACTGAAGATCTTAAACGGCGAATTAAGAAACGAAATAGACTGTACAAACAAGCGAAGCGTTCCGGCAGCATACTGAGATTTGCCTCGTACAGACAGTTTCAAGATGAGACTTTGGACATGTACGAAGTGCTAAAAATAATTACTATTTGCATAAGCTTGAGAAAATTATAGATCCAACAAGACTTTGGAGAGAATTGGCCAATTTAAGGCTCTTTAAACAATTCCAAGCGTCACCGCTCAAGTTTTTTCACCCTGAAAATTCTTAATTTCCACTGCATAGAGTTATCAGTGCGAATGAATACCCAGGGAAAAAAATAGTTTGGATCTAAATAGATCTGAATTTTGGAAATTCGTAGATCTACATAAATTTCTGTTACATCTACACGGGATTCAGATAAATCTACTGAGATTCAAGCAGATAAATGGAGATATAATGAGCAAAATTTTTTTTAAAAGGTGATATGATGTCAATGCGAATGTACGTAAATCTATCGTTATTATATACAGAGATCTAGGTAACTCTACGACTTGTTCTTGTTGAAGATAAACAGTAATATTTCAAAGCGGTAATTGGAATCTTAGTGAATTGAAGGAAAATCAGACCGTATCTGATAATAATGAAATCTGAATAACATGATCAGGAGAGCAGGGTCTTTGGTGAGAAATCAGGAAGGCTGCGAGATCAAAAAATAATAAATCAGTATAATAGAAGTTTTTCAATTATACGTGTTAATCGATTTGAATAAAATATTTATAGCAAAAAAAAAGCGATTCACGTTAATGTACAAATGTAAAACAAAGCGTATGTTGACAACGGAAAATAAATAATTCGATTATAGGCCAATGAGAGGGTACTCGTTAATAAAATTATAGGAAGCATGAAATCGATCATTCGTGGGCTTCCCTAACTACTAGAAATTAAGGGTCAGCGGTGCGTTTCGTATTATGTGCGTAATGCTCTCAGCCCAGCCGTCTCTAGGACTGAAGCCAAATAAACACTCGTAGCTATATCGAATAACTTCATCGGTTGATCGCTTAGTCATCATACCCCCTAATTTTCTATGCCGCAGCTCGGTATTCCATGACACGTTGACAGTGACGTAGATCGATCAGAGAGAGAGAAAATCGACCATAATTTGTAATCAGAGTCAATTATCGAGATATAAGAGAAAACCGAGCTGAACTCGATGCTTCAACGCTTGCATATAGCCTCGTGTCAATTCGACGGTGACTTTAACGCCGCGTCGTGAATCGCGTCGCCATTGCGTTTTCTCAAATGCACAAGTGATTTCACAATTTTTCGCGACAAAAATCACCGATTATTTTTTTTTAACTTTCCGGAACAAATTTACACGAGTCCAATATCAAATCGGATCGTTTACGATGTGGCTTGAAATAGAAACGTTTATTCAACATAGAGCTGACTTTCTTTTGCTGAATGTATATTATATATATATATATATATTATATAAAAGCTTGTAATGATTATACCGTGACAATCATTCTTGGGATGGGGTGATCCATAATTATAGAGTTCACGCCGATGTTTTTATCGGTGCGAGGAACATCGACCTTTTGATCGTCTGAATGTAGCATAAAAAGTTAAATTTTCTAAATTCGATACAAAAAATTATATCGAGTTAAAAAATAAGTACCATATAGTTACAGTTAAAATGAATCAACAATAATAACATGATAGTAAATAATGCAGATGGAGAAAAAAAATAATAATTTAGCAGTGTGCACGTACAAATTTGTAGTCCGTGAAAATAACAAAACTGAGAATTCTAACCATGATCGAAATTTTTCGGCCGATTCCAGAAGAAAAACGTTAAACATGCGTGAGCAATAACAATGCAATTATATCGTGTAAATTAGATAAGCGCGAAATTTAATGCACTCAATTAAAAATTAATACGTCGATTCAATTCTAATGCGCTCAATTTAATACAATGTGCGCACTCGAATTTTGAGCACACGTAAAAAGGAAGCCCCCGGATTCGAACCCTCAATCGGAATATACAATTTTTCGCAATTACTTTGCCAATGAGTAAATTTTTTTTTTGTGAAAAAGTACCAATGAAAAAAGCGCCAATACGATAATGTTGACAGCGAAAACAATTTATCAAAGTAAAGAAGTTATCCCCGAATTTCTAAACCCGGGTATAAACGTTCGATTTTCATCGTCTGTTTGCAAAGAAAACTCATTGTTTCCAATTGAAATTCGTCATCAACATTAACGTGATTGAGATAAGAAAGTTTATTGAGAGATAAGAATAAATTCAGCAATGTACACACACCGCCTTAGTGTGGCGAGGGTGAAAGCACCGGCCACAAGCAGCTCGAAGATCATCTCTTCCTTTTTCTCCTGCAAGAGAGTCCCCCGTCTTCTCCCGGTGGTCCTTCTTCCTCGCATCCACTCGCGCACTTCCTCTTACGTCTTCGATCTACGTCGACAGCTTCGTAATGCGATTTTCTTTCTTTTTTCTCACCACCGTATTTTTACCACGCGCACGTCGCGTACATATACGTATGTCTTTCAATGAAATTAAAAAAAAAAAAAAAAAAAAAACCCCTAATCGCACAATCGTTATTTTCTTGATGGATTAAATATTTATCATCAATATGATTAGACAGTTCAATGTCAGTCTGACGTTCCGACGAACGTGAAAGCTCCACATCCTCAGGCGTTTCTCCCGACACGAGGATCGCGCCGCGGATTTACAATTTTTTTTTCTACGCGATTGTCGATTACGCCGATTATTTCGTCAACCGTTGTCCAACCCCCAAGTGTCTATGAATTCTTTCGTTACTTAGTGTTGTTTTTTTTTTTTTATTTTCTTTATATCCTCGACGATCCCTCTCGCGGTCTTTTTTTTTTATCAAAAACGTTTATCGATAACAATTTTGCGCCGAGATTTTCGTCACGAGCGCAAAATAAACGGATGGAGATAACGAGAATCCGCGATGACGAATGATCGAGATACGGAGACTCGGGAGAGGTTGTTCACTGGTCCGTTTTTTTTTTTTATTTTCAAAAAAATAAAACAAAACAAGAACTCTGCGGCAAAAACGCAAGCACACTACGTCGGACCATTCAGCTTGCCGATCTCGTGGTGACTGAGAGAGTCTCGCGCGACTCCCAGTTACTCACTTGGCCGGACTCACTACTTACTCACTCACTCACTCACTCACCGGCCGAGAGAGCTCTCGGTCCCACCTCCGTTTTCTCCTCCTTTCCTCTCACGTTGCTCACCGCCACCAGACAACCTTCCCCTCCAGCATTATATACCTCTCACTACTCTCTCTCTCTCTCGCTCTCTCTCTCTCTCGCTCTATCTTTCTCTCTTCCTCTTTCTCTTTCCCTCTGAGGCTACACGCCACCCTCGCGACCGCGTGGGGGATATACGGGCTGGACCCCCGGGCCACGTGATTTCATTACACGTATCATTAAACGCACTGCGTCTCATATATATAACGGATAGAAAGCACCACGTGTGTGGGTTATTACGCGTATCGACAGCTTCGTCCATATACGCATTTCGATTTCTCTCCTATACTCGCAATCCTTCAACATCATAATCCTTTCCTCATATCTTTCTCCTCTTTTCCTCCCTTCTCAAGATTTTGCCACTCATATATTCTCCCTCCATCGCATGTTTTTAATTTTCGACCGCGGGAGCTGATCTCGCAGGGTGCACGCGGGTAAAGGCGGGATATCCGATTTTAAAAACAATCAAGATAACGAGAGAGCGACGGCTAAAGATATTTTTTACTTTTTCATTCTTTTATTTCCCATCGATGACTCACCGGAGAGGTCAGCAATAATTGTCGTTGAACGGTGACACGGTAAATATGAACGTTGCGGAAAAAAAAAAATCATCCACCCACGGTTGCCTAGAAACTGAAACTCGAGTGCGCTCTTTTACCGTGACAAATTGTTAATCTTAATTGCCAATGCCGCAACGTGAAAGATTGCAATTTAGATAGGCGCGTAATACAATGTTCGACCCCGGAGGGACATGCAGTTTGTCAATAATTACCCAACAGTCTGAAATGTTTAAGGAGAGTGACGTTGGGAATAAACGTTTGTTTCGGTATGGCGAACGCTGCTATGGATAGTTAATAATAAAAATGAGGAGCGTGCCTCCGGTATCGTTGACGCGTATACGTGTATGAAAGTATATGAATAGGCCTTGATGCGTTAATTCGCAATACGTAAATTCATAATAAACGTAATTTAGCTCCGAAATGTCTAGTCTCATTCCGTCGTTGATTACTCTGGATTAATCGGCGGGGGAGCTGGGATAAGACCCAACAAAAAAAAAACGCCAAGAACGTCGATGCTACGTCATATAGAAGTCATAGCGATAAGACGTGTGGCGATAATTTTTCCGGGTTCTTATCAAAACTGATAGCAACCTCGTGTGTCAATGTCATGTGTATTGATACACAAATATATTTGGTAGAGAATCAGACGACACTCATCGTGATTCAACGGAAAATTCAAATTATTCTTGTTTTTATTTTTCTCAAAAATTCGAATCTTTATCCCCTTCCTCAAATTGTAATGCTTATCGGAAGACTATGATGGAAATAACATCTTGAATCATCCGAAAGTTCCGAACATCATGTACACTTCCGACATTCAGGGATTAAGATTCCCGCTAAATTTGTTTCGCAATAAAAAAAAAGTCGGAAGGAAAAAAGAGAGTGATATGATTTCGTTGATTCGTTGAGTGGTTCGTACCTTTGAGACAATGAGCTCGATACCTCGCTAGTGATATTCGTCAAACGGACACGGATTTTTTTGTCCTTCAAGTAAACGATTTGACGCACATTCTAAATTGTAGTAAACAAAATGATGTTATGAAGATGTTGGTGAGAAATGAGAAGAAAATTGCAAATGCCACGTACGATCTTGAGATCCAAGAATCATTGGTATCAATTTTAAATTGTATTCGACGTTATAGCACACCGGTTTTTCGCGTTAAACGAATGAGTTATGGCGAGAGGTAAAGGAGGCAGGGAAAAAATGGACAATCTAGAGCCCAGGCTGCATCAGGCATCAAAAATTTAATTTAATGACGCGTATAACGCACTCAGGTCATTTGACCCTGCGGGGATCCTCGAGGATGTGAGAGAGAAAGAGAGAAAGAGAGAGAGAGAGAGAGAGAGAGAGAGAGAGAGAGAGAGAGAGAGAGTGAGCAACTAAAACCGAGCACAAAATTAATCCAACGAGTGAAGGTGGATATCGAACTACCTCGGCAATTACGGTGTCACGTCGTTAATTAACTATACCCGTACCTCACACACGAGCCGCCACTACTGTGATGATCAGCACACGCGTTTCATATATAATATTACAAAAAAAGAAACCAAGAGTGCTCTCCTGGCGAAAGCGCGTCTTCGCACGCTCGCGAAATGAAGATTCCGATTTTTTTTTCTTCCAAAAGAGAGGAGCGTCTTAACACCGAAATTCATCTCGTCATCAACATTTCATTTTTTTTCTCACCGAACCCGTGCGGAATCTTCGTTTAAAGAGAAAAAAATAAATCACAAATTCCAAACGCAATAATGCTCCTTCCTGTATACATCTCAAATATTTCCAAGGCTTCTTTTTTGACATAAATTGTGAGCTTGTTACTGAGGAACTTTTCATTGAATTCATATAACGAAAACTGTTCGGTAAAACATTTAGGTATTTAGCAGGTTTATTTATTCAACTTTTGGCCAGCGTCTTTTTTTTTAAATGGCGGCATTTGCGTACGAAAAAAAAAAATTGGCAAACAATTTTTTCTTCGTGATGTATGGAGAACACTTTTTTTTTTTGGCACTTGCCATTCCTTGCATCTAGTTTCCAGAATTTGCATTATCCTTAGGGAAAGATTTACCCAAGTCAGGAGAATAATTGAAAAAAATATTTCTGCCAAATAAGTGAATGATCTGTTGAATGGTATTTGTGAAATCAATTCTTCGTAAAGACTTATTTATCGAAAAAAAAATCGATTAAATTTGTCAGGAACTAAAATTTGTATTTAACGTTTAATAGTAATAATAATAATAATAATAATTTTACGAAATTACGATCTAATGCGTAAAATGTGTCAAAACGCATATTAAAAAAATCAAATGGCTCATTATGGCGTCTTCGCACACAAATCTTTCGTCACATTAATACATCGACCCTTCGATCGACGGCAACCTGTCGTCATCGACGGGTTTCGCTATTATATTAGTTTACTCTTCTTACGTACGATGATTAAGATTTTTATCGCGGCACATCCGAGCAATGAAAACATATCCATGTGTCATTGCGCAAAACTAGCAAATCGCTAAGACAATTATACAAGTCTTCTCGCGATAAGAGCAAGCAATTATAACACACAGAGAACAACAAATCCGTTAGTCATGATCAGTTTAGGGGCTTCCCTCAGTGACTCCTCTCTGTTTCACTCTCTCTCTCTCTCTCTCTCTCGCAAATACTGCTATACTCGCGTGATGTATAACTAGAAGCTTGCTATAACTAGCTCGTACCCATCTTGCACCGGATCACGCAATTGTTGCGTCACACAGATTCCGAGGTATTTTTTTTCCACAATCCCAAGAGTTTCGTGGGAAAGAATAAATAATATTAACGTTACGCTCGAGAGAACTGGTCTCGTTGGTAAGTATCGCAAATAATCGTCGTTGAGTCGGTAGTCGAATGTATATGAGATGAGCGTTGAGATCGTTATCGAACTGACAGACGAGCATTTGATTGTGACTTGAGAATCATTTGTCTCGTACATCGACTAATAAATTCGATTCTATATGTACTATGTAGGCTTGGATGATATAGAGCGTCAATGATGATTTTAAATAAGCCACTCTTGAATAAATTAAATTGTCCGCAGAAATGTTGAATCGTTCCAAAAGACCACACTCACGTAATTTACGGAAACGCGATTGCGAATCAACTCGCAATCGCCAAAACTAGGCATGACGAAAGTCTTAGACTGATAAACGATCTGGCGCGGGTATAATATATGCCCGATACCTATGCAATTACGAATCATATTGAGGAGGCGCTATCGGCGTGAATCATCGAGATAAGCGGTTTATCGAAGGAAACGTGTGAGCGCGAAAGATCGCGATCGATCGAGTGCACGAGAGAATCGGAAATTTTTTAAAGATTCACAATCCGAAAGATGAAAAATACCTTCGAAAGACGAATCCTAAATCCTCGATTAGAGATCCCTGAATTAATCGAATCTATTGATTCTCTGATCAAACCTGATTACTGACTTACTGAATATATGCCTGACGCGGTATAATCGGAGCCTGGAGAAAGTAGACTGTCGCAGTGTCGCGGGCGACATCCCCTTTCTTCATCGCGCTCTTAACCCTAGAACGTCACAGCTATTTTTCGTCCCATAGGAAATACATGGTTTTTGCGGTCCCACAGACCGCACGTGTGGCTTTTACTAGGGCTAAATGTCGATCGAGTAAGAGAAAAGTTGCGGAGGACGCGAGAAATGTAGAAATGTACACACCCACACACAGACACAGGGGACCGGAAATCGCGCAGTGTTTCGCAAAGCGCATTTGGTTCCCGCGTCAGGTCAGCACCATCGGGCAATGCATTCAACTCTAGATAAGGATATGGAGTATGCGTGTCGCGTCGTATCGATGACTCCTCGTGGGATAAAAGAATCTCTTCGATCTGATAACCGGCAATCGGTTCAGAAATGCTTCACCAAACAAAAATTGCAGCAATAGAAATGTCCACTTTATCTAATGACAATAATAACAATAGCAACAATGATAGTATCAATAAAATAATTTAAACATACATAAATGTAAAATTGAAAAAAAGGAATGTCGACGATGTAGACTTCCATTCATGTGGAATGAACAATACCCCCCCCCCCCCCCCCCCTAAAGAAACAGCGGTGGTCATCAGTGATCTGATGCACACGTAATCCAAGATAACGGTCGAGATATGCAATTATAAAACCAGAAAAAATGCTCATGCAAGAAGAACACTGATCGCCGATCAAACTCCCGCTGACGTAATTAACGTTTAACCACGATGAAATTGACACGAATGTTCGTTTGCCTTTACAATAAATATTAAACAAATTTACTCACCTAATCGCATTCTCCCTTCAACCCACGTTGCACTTTGGAGATTCTCTTTGTTGTTTAATGATCGAATTTTCGGAGGATAAGATGAAATTCGTTTTGATTTGATGGTGTCACTTGACGATCAGCAGCTCGTTGATCCAATTAATGGAGATTCGTTGATGCTACACGTATATATATTGAAGACAGGGCCAAGACAGCGATAACGCGCACACCTTCATGATCGTAACACACTATCTCCCTCTCTCTCTCTCTCTCTCTCTCTCTCTCTCTCTTTCTTCTCGTGGTATAACTCACCGGATTAATGAATGACTAGACTAGAGTGGAACTATGAATGAACTCGGCATGGCACACCGGGTACCATATAACCGTTCATGGGTGTGGGCGTCCTCCAGGCATTTCAGCCAATCCCGAGTGTGATGCCTTTGCCGCTCTCAGCGTGTCTCTACACGCACGCTTTTCTGTATATCGTGTGTATTACGCTACCGGGATATAAAGCGGGAGTACTCGCGGGCTTTCGACGCGCGCAGATCGCGCTTAAGTCGCGTTTACTCGGAATAAACTTTAATCGCTCAGCTCGACCCGTTTCTTTATGTAGTTCAACCGCGAGGATTTATTGACACGCTTCGTGAGACTGTACCGGAACTCGATGGGGATATACCAGAATCATCGGTAGGAATATGCGGCGCCGGGTGCGATTACACATTGCTCGAGTTGTTGGAAATATTTCGATGATTAGCGGGAAACGCGATAGAAAAAAGACGTCATCCCTGTCGAGGTTTTTTTTTTGGAGCGATCGGCAAGGCTGATTGAAATATTGAGACGAATATCGTGACATGTTGCAACGCTCAGTTTGTCGCAAAGTTGCAAAAAAAAAATGGTTTTGGAATCAAAACAAAAAAGACACATTGGAAACTTGCACGTTTCTTCCTCATTGCAAAGTTATCTCTGTGAGGAGATGGTTTTCGTACTTCCGTAAAAGTGAAGAATGGCTTTCGTAATTTTAGCTTTCTCATGGAGAAAGCTTCTTAATGAGGAAGCAAAAGGTGCAAGTTCCCTAGCGTATACTTATGTGAATATTTGGGGGTTGATAATCTTAAATTTGCGACAGTTACAGCGATCACAGTTGTTTTTCGAAAGTTTCAACATTTTGTGAAATCCCAAACCCCTTAAGCGATTCTTGCCAAATTTAATGTGTAAAGTCCTTGTCCCATATAGCGTATTTATGAAAATAAAAAATTTGGCTCAGTAACCTTATATTTATGAAAGTTAGGGCAATCACAGAGAGATTATTCGAAAATTTCAAAATTTTATGAAGACAAAATCTGGATTTGACATTTGTCATATGAAATTACTCAAGTTATTAATCGACCCAAAATAATTTCTAGATTAGACTGCGATAACCACACAATGCCCTAATCCTTTCACTTGCATATCAGCGAAAGTTACGAAAAAACAAAAAATGAATCTATAGATATCGCTTTTAGACGACTTTTGTGACATCAAATTGTCCGGAATCATTACTAAGCTGGTATTACCACGGATTTCATGACAATATTTATTCGGGCCCATACGTCGTTTTGCTGATTTATCGAAGCCCCTTTTCTATGATTCAAATCTTTGTATCAATCGACGTGGATTCCGGTCGTTATACTTTGCGCACTTTAACAAATATTATCCGCGCGTGGTATCGAATCCATGGATCTCGGGTTAATCCATCCGCGGTTACATCAGTGTTCCAAATTTAGATATACATTTTCATCCACGGAGTTGGATATACAAGATGATATACACTCTCGAAATATGAGTAATTGCCGAAGAATTTCACGCGTGACTTCATCCTATGACAAATGGATTTCACGATTTCATACAATTTATCATTTTCAAATTAACGTGTGATTTTAAATAGATTGTTGTTTTTTTTTTCATTCGAGTAATTCCCACTACTCTCAGGTTTATTCTCCTCACGTGGTATTGTCACTAGCAAGTTTATGCACTCTGTAACCCGGTAATAAACGAACTTTCATATTGGTTTGTTATCAGTTACCTAAAAAGATGACACACGTCGATATCTCGAGACCTGCGAGCCGCGCGTCAACAGCTTGTTATATAGTAATAGCGGCACTCGCCGCGAGTGACGTGTCTCTTGAGGTATGTACATATATTTATGTGTGTGTGTGTGTGTGTGTATGTATGTCCGTGTATTTACATACATGTTTAACGAATGATATAAGAGGAGACCACTGTTTCGTAGCGAAAACATCAGAGTTGCTAGAGTATCTTGATTAGAAATCAAGAAAATTCAACTGTGCGAACTCTCGAGTGGGAATCATTCGATGTCAGAGATCGCGAACAGGTGATCGACCGAAGAGAAAAAGAAAGAGAAAAAAATGTGATTGCCTGGTTGATAAATTTGATCATTTTCATGTTATGGAGACACCAATAAAACTGGTTTTTCAAGAGACGGAACCTCCACGTTATGGAGCATAGTCGAGACGCAAGAGCTTAGATTGATATTATAAGAAGTCAACTTCAGATCGGAAATGGACAACAAATTTAGAGGATTCGACGTGCTTCATCCACGGATCCAATTTCATGTGGAAATATTCAAAAGTATTTGACCGATGATTCACACACGAGCATAGATCTTTCACTATATGCATAGGTAAATAGTGTACAGTTTAGACACGGCGCGGGAGCTGAGAGCCCTCCAACATATCTGCCCAAACAAATTCAAACCCTGGATGCTCCATTCGACCCCGGTCCATCCGGGAATTCTCGCGCACGGCGGGGTGGCTGCTGCAATATATTTTTATAATGTAGAAAGATGTTAGTAAAAAATCGGGTTAGCCGCTTGTTCCTTGGGCGCGATTAATTACGTCACATTCGCGCTTCAAGTTTCACGCGCTCGCTCTGTCATGGGTCCAGCAGAGGGATCGCCGTAGGCCACATCGTGGACTCGCACTCGCCGGAGGGTGTGCGTATAATATATATACCTATATATATATTTGTATGCGACGTATTGAATTTCTGACGAAGAACGTTCACGAGAAAATTATTGCCTCTCCCTTAAAGACGTTATACACAACTTTTTTTTTTGAGCTACAAGCGTTAATTCCATTGAATATAATATGAGCACATATACG
The DNA here is from genome assembly GCA_963564615.1 of Rhorus exstirpatorius. NCBI lineage: Eukaryota > Metazoa > Arthropoda > Insecta > Hymenoptera > Ichneumonidae > Rhorus > Rhorus exstirpatorius. The sequence continues at coordinate 47,067,882 of OY751313.1, forward strand.
TACACATGCGTATGTACACGCACATTCCTCGTTTGATATTTTCATTTTTGTAATGCCATTTCTTACATACGAAAAACTAGCCGTCATGTAAATGGTCTTGTGACGCCTGAAATGGCTGACTAATGACCGTGTCATAAATTACCGAAAACTTCAGTCTAGTTGCGAAATTACGGTCACTTTTTTTTCGCTCGCGAATATCGGTAATGAAAAGTTACTCTCCCTTGTCTGCACCCACACTTAGAAGTTTTTTCATTTTCTCTACTGTGTTCTGTGACTGTCACAGAACCATCATGACATACAAATGACGCGTCACTTAACGTTCTTGCATCCCGCCTGAATACGAGTTCATTTACTCTCTCGCGTAATAGTAATCCGGACAGTTTGAAATACCCATCGTTGATAAACTTTTGGAACGATTTTTTGTTTTTGATGCACCGAGATTTCCTGGAAAAGTCAATTCAGTATGAATGTCTGTCGATCAATTTCACGTATAGCCTAGGCAAACTTTTTTTTCTTTGGAAAAAGAAAAAAAAATTTATGTATCTCGACTTGAACTACCATACAGATGAAGATTTATGAATTGGAAACGAGCGAGAGGAAAGAGAGAGAGAGAGAGAGAGAGAGAGAGAGAGAGAGAGAGAGAGAGAGAGAGAGAGAGAGAGAGAGTGGAAGAGAGAGAGGAAGAATGAGTGAGAGAGACGTAAGAAAAGAACGCGAGAAAATGCGTGCGAACTCGTTCACGGTACAGGCCTTGTGCCTATATGTATACATATAAATATATATATATAATACGTACACTGGTGTGCGGTTCCTCAAACGCAGCGTTATCTGATGGCGGCGGTGAGGATCGAGAGCTCTGGACCGGCGGGGAGATCCGCGTTGTCAAACTCTATCCCGAGCAAATCTCCGGTCGGGTATCCCGCGGCGCGAGATCCCCCGTGTGCGCCATTGTGCGGGCGCAACAAGCCTATATATATATGTATATATGTAGTGCGAGAGATCCTCTCTCTATGCGTGCTGCTCGCGGTCTCTCTCTCTCGACACGCGGGACACGACACCGACAGCATCCAGCATCGTATTCGACGTCGTCTCTCATACCTTCCCAGAAAACTATCGGTCCGCTATAACTTATTAATACATATACATGTATATACATACATACATAAACACACATACACACACGGACACACGCACACACACACACACACATATATATACCTTTCTTTTTTTTCTGTTTCTTTCTTTCCTTGTCGAAGGAAAGTCACCTATAGTCTATAAGAGGAGGAAGAAGACGCAGAAGAAGGCTCGAGTGTGAGAAGTGGGAGAGGAAGAGGGAAAAAAAGGAATTACAGGGTATGAGAAGAGAGAGAGAGAGAGAGAGAAGGCGAATCACCGAATATACAAGCGAAGGCCGACTTCTCATTTCCGCGGTCTTCCCGTGGGAACCGTATAGTTGACCCTGAGTCGCAGTGAGAGAGCTCAGCAGAGTGCCCGGGAGTATCCCCTGTGCAACAATGAAGAGACCCGATCCTCGTGGCCGATCCTCAACGACTAGAGAAAGGATCTATTCTTCTCCGAGGGTGAAAAAAAAAAGAATTGTGTTTATCTGAGTGTGTCGCCCTCAGAAGTTCGCCATCACGAGAGAAATGAATATTCTCGTTTTCTTTCTCTTCCGTCTACTCTCACTCGTTCTCACTCGTTCTCTCTCTCTCTCTCTCTCTCTCTCTTTCTCCATCTCTCTCTGCGGACGCTCCGAAAGCAAACGATCTCTTTCACTTTTTCTGCGTCAAAATTCCAATTCGTTAACGCGAAAGCATGATTTCCACCACGAACGAGGAATTTCCATCGGAGAAGATGGCTCGGGTTCGTTGTTTTATCGCGCTTTGTCACGAAAGCCCCGGGAATGATGAATGTGTTCCTCAGGGATGACGTGAAATGTATATGTATTCGGTTCGAATTATCGATTCCACATCCCAGCTTCAATTTTTTGTTTTTCGTAAAATCTACATGAGTGTCGAGTACCAATCAAGTCAGCTGACGACGGGCTTATTTCGCGTAACCTCATCTCCTCATATTCCGAAGACAGCCCCCTGTGCAACGACGCACAGTCGCCTCGAACGTGTGCCTGCACTGCATGAACTTTGCATATTCTTGAACTTGATACTGCGTCGACTCTGCATTTATGCTCAGCCGCGCATCGTACCGCCCACGCATATATACCGCGCGAGCTAAGTTCCTGATAAGCGTGTAGCAGTGATTGAGAATCTTTACGGTCGCTAAGATTTGGAGTTGCGTGCGAGTATACGAGACAGAGCAGTCAACATGCGTCGTTCAGCAGAGCGCCTGTTCAGCATCTTCATTCGATTCGAAAATGTTTGAGTAAATTTTACAAAATCGTCATATACGTTGGCCGATGTCAATGGAGTTCTGTTCATGAAGGAGGATGCGACGAGCAAGAAATTTTTTTCTGCGCTAAGTGTTATTTCTCGGAGGATATAGAGACCGTGATCACGACATCAGAATCGTCTCTCGGAGCAATTTTTCATTTCGCAGAAGGATCAATGGATTTTGTGAAAAAACGAGATGGCCGTGCGAATGCTGGAGCGAGTCGTGCCGTATACAACCATAGAAGATCGCAAAGCCAGAAGCAGAGTCTATACCGGAGTGCATATATACATGAAGGCACGGTGTGTGTTTTCTGTATGTGTGTGTCGCGTGTGTATGAGTGCAGCTCTCGGAGAGAGCTGCGGGTTAAGATGTCGTGTGGGAGCGAGACAGGTTGACACGGGCTGAACCAATTACGAGGATATTATACCGCCGACGGTTGCCACTACCTTGCAATCACCGTGATTAGCGCACTTGCCGACAACGCTATCCTGCCTCTCCGCTGCATGCGTCTTCTCTTTTTTTTTTCTTTCTCCCCCTCTGCCAATTTCCTTGCCACCGCGTTGCTGCTGCCGCATGCAGCCCTGGATCCTGATCCAGGGGCTTATTACATGGTATACCTCTATACGTGTTCGACAGTACGCCGCTAATTTGTGAACGTTCGCACATACATACACGCGTATTACGTTAAATTATGTAAGTCGCGTGCATTCGCCATCCCCATCGTATATGGGACATTCCGTAACAAACCGGACCACCCTCATATCGCCTGATCTTAAGAAAAAAAAAAAAAAAAAAAAAACGTTGCAAACTTGTACACTGCTGCTTCCTCGTAATTTTTGAAATTTTATAAAGCCTTTTTTTATCTCGCTCGCTTCCTCTATGTGCAAGTGAGCTCATCATTTTTTGCTTCCTCATATAAAGGAATCTTCGTGAGCGAGATGAAAAAAGCTTCATAAAATTTCGAAAATTACGAGGAATCAAATGTGCAAGTTTTAATTTGTAACTTCTTTTTCAATTATGTATGTAACGTATCCACGTGTATTCTGTTTGTGTAGAAATCTTTAGCTCGATATCTCAAAATATGGGAAATGCGGAAGTGTTATACAAATTTTTCGAAAAATTCCGAGTTTCACAAAAAATGAACCCCTTCATCGATTCTTGCCGAATAAAAATCATCCTTAAATATAAAATTTCATACCATCTCTAGTTTCATAAAGTCTGATTGAAAAATTCAATAACTGTCAATTATTAAATTATTCAATTATTGATGGATGATTTGGATGGTGCAAAAAAATTTAGCGTGACATCTGAAAATTTGGGAGAGTTGAAGCGATTGCAGAGATTTTTCAAGAAATCGAAAATTTCATAAAATCTGAACACTTCCACCGTTTTCGACCAACTTAAATACCAACGATCCTTCAATGATAATCTAATTCATGTAAAAAAAATTTCGTACGATATCTCAAAATTTGAGGAGTTGAAGCAATTAGACATTTTTCGAAAAATTTAAAATTTGTTAAAATCTGAATACTTCCATCGTTTTTCCCCAAATTCAATACTAACCGTCCTTCAATGATAATCTATTGATGTGAAAAAAAAAAAAATTTAGCGCGATATCTTAAAATTTGTTGAAGTTAGAGCGTGCTCGCTCTAACCATTTTTTGAAAATTTGAAAATGACATCAAATTTGAACCGTTTGCTTTTCGTCAAACACAACGCGATTGTATTAGCAAAACTGTTCATTCTCCGAATCGCATGGCCGGCATAGTGTGGACTTATTTACTGCTCAATGGTGTGCCTTATTTGGTGCAGTTTTCGATAGCAAACTGACATGAAAAATGACAACATCGTTATTAGTGTGTCACTTGTGATGTCAAAACGATCATGATTTTAACACCATTTTTTCAACACTATATTCGTCAACTAATATTCCCCATGTAACGTTTATCATATAAAATTGATCCGAATTAAACCGAACTACATTTTGATTTCACGTATATATTTATATGAAAAAGGCTACGTGACGTTTCGAAAATAGTAAAATATAGTTCGGGCTGTCCACGGTGTGGCTATAAATTCTTTACACGGATTATAATGTATATAGAAATAATATAGGGTTAGATTTATTAATCCGACGAAGAAGGTATCGACGGGGAGACAAAAGGCGCACATAGATCGATGATATCCGCTGTATATCCCGGGGAACGATAAAATGCGACCGATACCTGCTGGAATCGCAAGATCGATATGTCGATCGTGGGTGAAAAAGACTATAGGGAAAGAGGAAATAAAGAGAGAAGAGATTCGAAGAGGCACCGCATATAGGAAGCTATTGCTGTTGCTCACCGTTCAGCTTATGTATATACCACTGGTATAACAGTTTGGAAGAAGGACAATGGGGAAACCGCGCGACCGGATTCCTTACCAGAGATCGGATCTGCTTTGGTCTGGCTCTTTCTTGCATTAAAAAAAAAAAAGAATCACAAACTTTCTTCTCTTTCGCTGTCATTTAAGTCGTCTTTAAGTATGAATTCAGCCCTTCGAGTATCACGTAAATATTCGCCATTGCACCGCATCACCAGGAATTTATAACTTTTTTTTTTTCGAATCTTTGCATTGTTCATTCAATACATAACGCCTCGTTACGCCTTTTTCAGAGTCAGATCTTATATTGCAGTGTCTTCTTTTGCGATTGAATGAACGATATAACGATCATGGTGGACAGGTGATTTCGTATTATAATGAATAATCCGAAAATGCCAGGTGTCTGTCCTCGCACGTTCTTCCGTTCGGAAAAAAAATACGTTTTTCTGGAATGTGAAGATACGTTCTTCAACAAAGTTTAACCGAGCTGGTATGTGGCAGCGCAAGTTTGTTTTTTTGCTGTTCTTTTTTTTTCATCGATGAGTTGTGCAGCTCATTTTACGCTGCGTGCACTTGTGGCTGCAAAGAGTCTTGCAGGAGAGTCTCGGAGTCGTAGTCGCTATTGCGCTACCACGGAGGTATTATAGGTACCTGGAAACGGCTAACTACTTATTGTCACCTCTAACGAGGCTATGAGGCAAAAAAAACTTAACTATTCGCAGGTGGGAATGCTACCAGGTTATGAAAGCATCAATTACCTTCCACGTCCAGTTCCCTAATGAGGGTAACATAGCCGTGACTCTACCGGTGCACTCCTGCAAGAACTCTTGCCCCCCCCCCCCCCCCTCACCGCCTCACTAGCGAGAGAAATACGGAGCGCACATATCGTCCGTCCCTGTCATCGTAGTCGTATTTATATAGTTGCGCGTTCTCGGTTTACTCGACAAACGACATAAATATTGGATTTCCCCGGGTTGTGCGAGTTTTCTTTTTCTATATCCACTCACCGGAATTTATGGGGTATCTACGGTAAGGCAAAATAATGGGCGTTCCTGAATTTTTTTGTCCGGAATTTTATTAAGAACGATAGGACCAACGGTTGCGGAACTATGCGTGGTGTACATATTTATACACGGGGAAATGTCGATTCATCTACATCATTCGAAGTTTATTACAATTGAACCATATATTTCATTCATACATTATTCTCATTAAATACGGGCATGTACACGTGTACTTATGCAAACCGTAAATACATGACACCGATTTTTCGAATTATCATCACATTTGCTCACTAATTTCAGTTCAACCAGAGATTCAAGAGAGTCAGAGGGTTGAACCGTGCAAAATTTGTTTTCCATTCCGATAATGGTAAAAAGTACATGAGACTACGTCCTGTCACCCCTCTTCCATCATTATGATTAACTCTCCGATTCGGATATCGTACGAGGAAAATGTTGGGTTTTGCATTGATATCTCTAGGACCACTCACAGCCCATCTGATTTTGGTTCTTGGAGAGGATTTAAAGTTTTTTTGTTCATTCTCTGTAAAACTGAGCGGACAAGAATTGACGAAATTGCAGCGATTTTTCTCGAAATTTTCGATTCTTTTTTCGTAAATGTTGCGATTTATCGTTATATAAGTAATTAAAATAAATAAATAAATAAATAACGTGATCTTGACTAATTGTATAAAAATTACGAGCAAACAGATAGCGCATTGTGCTCGTACTTTCCAGTTTACGTTGCAGTAGGGTTTACGTTTTTGACTGTCAATAATTTTAATGAACATTGTGTAAAACGATACTCCTATAATTGTGTTGATTTATCTGTAAACATCATCGACGCGTTAATAGCGCGTTTCGACGCTCTAGTCCCCTTTAATACTCTGTTTCAGCATGCGTTTCAAAACGAGATCTAAATCTACACTACATAATACTACATAAATCTATCTCTGCGCACTTTGTTCAATCTGCATAATGAGGCTACCACTGGGTATAGTGGGTAAAGTGTGATCCGTCAAGATGATGCTATGGTAGAAATGATCCTCCCAATACGGGTACAGCGTTTCTGCTTGTATACGATTGCACTCGCAGTGGCTCGTGTATTCGGCAAGTTTGTATTTGTATACTTGCCGTTCCTGACGCAGCAAACATCAGATATAGAACTATCAAAAATGTGTAACGTGAAATTGTACATTTTTTTCGGGTTCGATACTATAACAACCAAATCCAATGGATAGAGAATCTGAATGTCTGACTTATATTAGCTGCAATCATCCGACATGGTTTCGGGTGACCTTAACTTATTCTATACATTGAGGATGTGTTGGTGGACACAGTGAAGACAATCAGAGTATTTTTCCAGGTAAAATATTTGAAAATCTCGATTCGTAGATGGTACGATCTTTACGTTGACAATTGTTCAGGAAGTCCAAGCGTTGTATTGCAGAAGCCTGCGGGAACGGGTGAGAGAGAAAAAAACTGCAGAACAATGAAAGTGCGCTTCTGCCGATATACATGGATATTCAATATATAGAGTTTACTCGTATGAATGCCTCTGCATTATTGAGAGTGCCACCTATATCAGCCAGGTTCTCCGCAGTTTCCCTGTGCCCTTGTGAAAATGGGATACATCCAGTTTCGATCTCCAGTTACAGGGGGTTAGATAGAGTGGCTGAGGGCAACACACTAGGGGGAGACTCGAAGAATTGAATGGAGATGAGTTTTAACTAGACAGATTTATTCGATTTTTCACATAACTCCTGTGCTCAAGCTCCATCGTCAATTATATTAATAGAAGAACACAAATAAATAGACACATGTATCCATTAGGGTCTAGGTGCGTAAATTTTATTGCCTTTCATATTTTAAATAAGCACGGGTACGCTATTATTTGAAAATTGAAATGAATTCAATCCTGTTTAAATTACCTAATTCATAAGGTCTCGTGGTTAAAATTTTCATTTAGGACGACAATGGGTACTTGAACACCTATTGGGGCATTTAATTCATATGTATGTATGAATCGAGAGTCACAAGCACAGAGAGGGAGAGAGAGAGCGATAAAGAAACTAAATGAAAGAAACGGGGAAAAAAAGTTTTATCAGTAAAAGTAATACATACATGTAGCTACGGGTGCGTACTCACGCACGGAGGAGGTTCGGCTGCGCCAGAAACAAGTTTCCTTTGCGTTGGATGTTCAGAGACAATAAACACGTAACCGGTATTGGACGTATTCGAGAAGCATGAATGTCATTTCAGGAAAATCTTCGATTACATTGTCCTGAGATTTTGCGGTAGGTAAATCTGACCTACTTCAACTACATAATTCTTTTCGGATTCTCCATTTTTCAAATTATACTTGTAATTTGTAATAAAAATTTTTTTTATCACAAATTACGTTGATAATTTGTGATCCAAAAAATTTTATTACGAATTACATTCGTATTTCGTAATCGGATCATTCTAATTACAAATTACATGTGTATTTTCTAATCAGAAAAATTATAATTGCAAATTACGTTTGTATTTTTTATTTCTCGTCCCGTCATGGTCAATGGATGGATCGATGGATGGATCAATTGGTTGATGGATGAGTGAATGAGTCGATGGCCGGATAAATTTATGAATGGATAGATAGATGGATTGATGGGTGGACTGATGGATAAATAAATATTACAATTGTAATTTGTAATCGGATAATTTTTATTAGAAATTACAGTCGTAGTTTTGTTATTTCGAGTAGTCAGTTACGAAAGTAATTAATTACTGCCCAACTCTGCGACCAACAATAACTTGCTCGGTATATGCAAGATTCGCGAAGGGAGACCGTGACCATGATTATATCATCGGACGAGCCTATCCGGGAGAGTATGTCTGGCGATACTTTCTCTTTCGCCCATATCTACACGAGCTCATTTGAGAAATGCAAGAGGGCGAGCTTCATCGACCGTTTGTATGGCGCATATATGCACATGCGGACGATTAGGCACGTCCTCATTGGATTTTCTCCCCGTTTGTCCCAAGTATACTCGTTTCGTTTTTTTATTCCTCGCTTGCCCAGAGGCTGTTTGGCTAGAGAGCGCGTCCTGAAAGTTGGATGATCCTCATATAGGTTAGCTCATCATATCTAATCCAGGGACCTCTCGTTAAAATCCTCGTTGAAAGTATCGTATACAGATACATCAACCATCTTCATACTTTTTTCAATACTTTCATGCATCTCTAAGTGTGTGTGCGTTTTGTGTGCGCGTGCGCGCGTGTGTGTGTGTGTGTGTGTGTATATTGCCAGTGCACAACTATGACGATAGTTGTATCTCTTTCAACTATAGTGGCATCATTCTGTATCCGGATTTTCGTCGATTTATCGTGAACACGGGGTCTAATAGCTCGTATTAATCAACTTTACGAGTTCAATAATCTCCGCAATGGAAAATAAAAATAATAACGTTCAAGACGTAAAAATTCAGTGATAAGAGAGAGACTGGTTCCATTACACGGTGCGCTTGAGACTCGCGGAGTTTCATTTATCTTTCCAGTGTATCAGCAATTAATAATAAACTTCCGAGGTTCGTTGTATCTATTATTTTTTTTTTGTTTTATGTTTTTCCAGCCTCGAACTCGTTCAGTTCGAATTCTTGTTCCGATAGAAAAAGCTCTTTCTGTGTGAGTGACATGTTTCGTCGGTTATGTATCAAGTGGAGAACTGCGGGCCACACAGGATCAACTGTCAGCGAGAGATTCGGAGATCCTTTTTGTGTCATCAATTATTCAATCCAGTTTCTTTTACGCTCCGTGGCCATTCCTTTTATACAGTCCTGCGCATATCATATACCTATAGAAAGTTTTCGATACACGATATACATACATATGCGGATACACATAGAGAATTCCCTCTCCATTGAGTTATATACGCGATGACGATGCTCGCAACCGCGGCGCCGAGTGTGTTGCACATGGAGTATATATGGTAACGTGATAAAACGTGTGAGACAGCGTCTCTATGCGCGTGTGTGTGTGTACATACGTAATACACGTGGGAGCCAATTTCTCGTTGCCGCGTCATCGACAACGACGTGGCGTCTTAACGGTGACGTCGAGAACGCCGACGCTATACGCTCGCGGTTTTGTTCCGTGGGCCTGAATATTTGTATAAGCTCGCGCGGATCGCGACCACCGAGGCACATAGATTTGCGTGCTTCTATAGCTATAAATATATATATATTCATGAAATATGTATTCTGCGGAATCGGGTCACGTTGTAACGGATTTGTGGCTTATTCCCATAAATGGCAGAAGCCTGACATCGCGATTCGCGACGCAACGATGACATAATGCGGCTTGCGACCATTCGTATGTCACACTTCCGTCTCTTGGAAATTCCGTAGGTCGGTATTCATCATTTCTCTATCGGGTTTTTCTTTTCATTTCTTCATTCTGAAACTTCGCCGGAAGACGCGATTTATAATATGCGTCTTTGGGCGCGTTTACGTGTAACATGCGCGCGGACAATATTTTCGCCACGGTGAATCGAGGAAAAACTTTTTTGCAAGTACACGAGTATGTATAATGTATATATATACAAATACGCATTTATATATATATATATGCATGTAGGTATAATGTACGTGGGTCGAGAGAACTGTTGATCGCGATATCCGAGATCCCGAGGGTGGGCTGTGTACATTACGACGGATAAGATTATGCTGCAGTGAGGGAGCATGCAAATGCTATTGCCAATAGGAAGGAAGAAATAACGTCAGATAAAACGTTTAACAATATCGCTTGTGGAAATATCCCGATGATAAACCGTTGCGTATGGTATATTTGTCCCAATGAAAAGTCATTTTGTTGCGGGTATATCATGCTCACAAGATGTATTTCATTGACCAAAACTTTTATGACCCCGTGATAATAACACAAGCGAATAATGAATAATAAATTGAATTATACGAATATTTTAAGTAATTGGATAATACTTAAACACTCGAAAAACAATCATTTACATTATGACTAAATAAACGTATACGAATGCAAATACTGCAGGTCACATTTATGATATTATTGATAACAGAAGAGTTATTAAAAAAAAAAAAACCAAAGACTTTTTTCAGTGTAACGGGAACGTCCATCCTCTGTCCGAGAATTCGAAATCTACGGTCGCAACGTCTTATATTGTGCTTCTTGAACCTCTACGGGCTAACGGAAAAAAAAAATGCGTTTTTGCATTAAGGATGTATGAGCACAAGGTGGCGGGAAATGAGCGGAAACGTGGGCGCGGGTGAGCGCGGTGAGCGAGGGGCACGCATGAAACAAGAGAGAGTCGGACCGCTCATTATGCGACACACGCGAAAAATTTCCTTAAAATCGATAATTGTATGTCAAAAGGTTCGTTAACCCCCATTTTTTATGGAACGTATGTAATCGTGATAGTTTTCTGAACATTTAACAGTTTTAATATTGATCGTATCTGATCGTGAAAGATACGAATTTCTGTTTCAAATTTTCGTCAGCCCAGAATTCGTATATGGCGTGGGATAAATATCTTGATTTCACGAATTAATTACTCGCGTAAAGAGTCGTTGACCCACTTTGAAATTTTGCAGGTTTTATCATATACACTTCTGCTACACCAGATAAAAAATTCAGATTTTTATATGATTGTGAAGCTAGTGCTCATACATCCTTAATCGATTTACATTTGGATTCCGTATATTATGCGAAAAAAATAATTGAGTCCGGAATAAGTACGCGTGGCATCGGTAGAGCTGCTCAAAAAATTTCATTCAATGTACATCTTTGATTAATAATTTATCGGCTTTTAGCATGCACGAGTAAATTGAACGAATGCATCACCGTCACTATTCGCTCCATTTGAATTATCTCCATGCTTCTATGCGTCTATCTATGTGTACTTCATTGTTGAATCACAAGCGAAAGTTTTTTTCAATTTTTTTTCAGTTTTATTTTAACAATTGCAGATAATTTACCGAATGAAATTGGGCAATTCTATTGAAATGTAGTGCAGAAAAGTAAGTTCCATTATCGTAGAGCACGAGTTCCAAATTTCATCCTCCTGATCGCCGAACTTTTTCAAGAGTTATTCCGTCTCCGGACAGGCAGACAAACGGACGATATTGCAAAATTACTTTTTTTTCATATTCTAAGATATCTAAAACGTGATTTTACACGACAATTTGACCATCGATTTTTTTTCGGATTACATATGAGAAAGTATAAAGGAGCGACAATCCCTTATGGATATGTATGATATATATCGGTAGAACGTGTTATACGGGGGAGGAGTCGCAATTGATGGTGATATATAAGTGCCGGGTATAAGTGCAAACACAAGCTCGAGAAGCGAGATCGAGATCTTAACGATCGTATTTAGATGCGAGTTAATCGTAAAGCAGCCACGAGCTCAAAAGCGTCATCGTGCACACACACACATATATATATATGCCCACGTGAAAACGAATTCAACGATAAAGTCTTTATAAAATATTCATCAACGTTTTACGAGGCTAATAAACCCTTGTGCGAGAGCACACACGCCTTACACATACATATATACAAATTAATTTTCAACGACGGATTTATTTCCGCTATTCACCAGGAAATCTCTCTTGTACATTCGCGAAGACGCGTTTCGTGGCCAAAATAACTGCGGCTTATCACGATAATGGCGAAATTTTGTCTCACACCCTTGAGGCGCAAAGTGATGAGTATCTCTCGAATTTCTCGCCCGATTCCACCGTTATGGAGGTGTTATATCGAAATCACGTGTGCGTGCCGCGCGAAATACGGAAACCAGATACACCTACAATTTCATGCACAACCAGGAATTCCATCGGTCCAGGTTCTTCTTTTCTTTTCATTTTTCTTATTTTTTTTTTTTTTTTCTTATCCTCGTTGTATACATATATACAAAAAGCATTCGACTATTGGTTTGTGCATGCTCCGCCGAAGCCACGCTCCGTGATCGATCGTTGGAGATGACGGTTCGCGTCGTTATAATAACGCAAAAATATACAATATCCCAGAGGTTCACGAATACAGGTCATCGGTATTTTCGCAAATGCATTATGATAATTGTGATATAATGAATTTATAATTTGAGCAAATGATACATGATCGGCGTCGGGCCGAACTGCAAATTATACGCCACGGGCAAAATCATTTCTGCGTCTGTGTCTCTCTCACTGTGTACAGCAAGGGTATGCATAATGCGCGCTATACAAACTCTCAACTCTCGAGGATTATATTATCTGCTATATATGTTTCCTCGAGGATTCATATATATAATCTTGTATCGCCAACTGAGATCCACAAAACGGGAACAAATTTTTTTCGCACTAATCGCGCGAATTTCCTCACATGAGAAATTCACGAAAAACAAAAAGAACTAGATCACTGTGACTTCATATATATGTCGTCAAAAATGTAGCCTGAATTTTGACTGAGAAACGAAGCCTTTCGGAAATCCGTTTTTCCAGTAATCGTAAAGGCATCACGCAAATTATATCTTCTAGGGATTATTGTGATTTTTCTGCAGAGCAGGTTTGTATCCTTAGAACTAACGAACGATTATTCACATCTTGATTTGTCGTTTACACCAAAGGTGTGCATAATTTCATGCCGAGTTATGTATAAGCATATTGCAATATTGCGGTGATTATGATCTGTGAACTATTTTTTTTCCCGGATAATAATGAAATAGCCTCCGTTCGATTTCCATCTATTTTTGGTATTCTATGATGGACCTGGTCCAATAATACGATGGGACAAATGCTCGCGATGGATTTAAATATAATGAAAACTTTCCTTCCAGCATAAGGTTGAAAAATATTTCAAACGAAAAAACTGAAGAGCAATAAAAAATATTAAACAGTCTCAAATTCATACGGTAAACGAATATGAATCAAACAGAGCATTTTTCGGCGAGCTTTTGACGAAACGATCAACAAAACATGTTTCATTTTGCGCAACAGCGGAGTAACCCGGATCACGTAGAATTTTCGTTCGGCAACGTAACCCCTCCGTTAAGTGTCAAAAAGTTTGACCCGTCGTTTTGTTTCCTTCTACCGCAATATACGCACAAGTAAAATGTTTTTTATACATTTGGGAGTGTTCGGTTTCGTGCCGACTGATATCGTCGTTCCTCTCGCCCCCCCCCCCCCCCCCCTCCCGTGGTGCTTTTGATTCTCTCTCTTTCTCGCTACACTTGGTCCGCTGTGTGATGCTGATGGCCGCGGTGCTTTTATTTCTCTCCCCCTCTCTCTCTCTCTCTCTCGCGAAGCGCCTATACGTAGTAAATACTACTATAGTAGTCATATATAGCTCAGTGTGGGCTGTACTAGCGAGCTCACAGTAATTACATAGGGCTCGCGGGTTGGCGAGCAACTCCCACTTAAACACTCTTGGCCAGCAGTACTAAATATTAATGCGAATTTAAATATAAAAACGCCGAGCGCGAACAAAGACGCTCTCACCTTTTTCTCGCTCACCTCCTAATATACTATACATATACATACCTACTAGCTTTTTCGCTATATATATACGTATCTGTGTAGGTAAATGTAAATTTACCCAATCACATGTATACACAAAGCGCCAATGAGCTAGCCGGTCTAAGACTACTTGGCAAAGTTACGCCGTGAAATCGCTAACGAGGGCTCGTGAATCTTGATGATCAGCAGGCGTAACGTTTGAATTTTCAATGAGAGGGTGTTAAGCATGAAGAGTAATTTGCACTTGGATCGAGATTATATCGGTATTCAATAAGATTGACAAAATAAATACGAGAATCTTTGTAGAAGCCGATTTCATAATATTATAATAAACGATACCGCGCGATCCCCTTTTGGCGACTATGCACGGAATCGGAGAAACGAATCGTATAGCAGGCAGGAAAATTGGTTAGGCACGAGCCGCAAAGGCGATATGTACAGTGATATAGCCCCTAATATATACGATCGGGAACGATATGACGCCTACTCTCATAGGCCGGAAGTACTCCAGTCTGTCGATCGGACAGCGAGAAAGAGAGAGAGAGAGAGAGAGAGAGAGAGAGAGAGAGAGAGAGGAAGAAAGAGAGTGGGCTATAAAATGCCATTGCGTTCGCGTTCAGTGATATCGAATGATTTCATTCGAGTTACGGAAACCAGTCAGACTCTGCGGTGACCGGACGACAACGATAATCCTCCAAATAGCAGATTAACAACGATGGACCTTCATTAAATTTTGAGGGGTTATAGGTGTTTATATAACGACATCGAGAATAGCAGATTCATTGGATTTGCCTATAATTCGTTCAGGGGTTCGAGTATTATTGATTTACTTTATTTAATTAATTTATATGTTAATTATATTGATTCAACTTAATGAAAAGTAAAATTTATTGAAATCGTATGCAAATGAAAAGTTTCCAGTAAATCATCATTCTTATCCGACCAAAAAAAAATTTCAATCGAAATGAACAATTTTCTTTGCTAAATAAAAAAAGGTCCAATCAAACATATATTCAATTAGGAGTATAAATGAATTTTTTTTTTCAATCATTAGGGCGCATAATGTAGTGTAAGTAAAAATAATGAGGACGTATTTTTTATTTTTCGTTAGAAATGACAGATGTATCTGTTATAAGCAATTTAATTTCACGGATTTTGATATATATATAGATATAGCTTAACATGTGTGACGTCATAATGTTATATTTTTCAATTTGTTATATTAACGGCAATTTTGATTCAAATAAAAAAATAAACAATACGTACTAAATATTTTTTTCTAAACTATCAGATTTTGAAATTAAAAAATTTCATTTATACTCCCAATATGACGTAAAGATGTCTATGTCGATACACGAAATGATTCGGAGTAACTAAATATTTAGTCATCCTATTACGGGCATTCAACGACATATTTATTTGTATCCGTGCACCGCGTATCATACTTATTTGATTATCCGAAATATATGTTTGAATAATGAATGAACGATTCTGAAAACACTTTCCAAGGTATATTCATTTGTAATACACAATTATTGCTTGGAACAATTGAGTATTTTGTTGTTTCAAAGTACGTGCGGCGGTCAACCTAATTATTTCGATCAACGTTATAACATTTTGTTCATTCTACATGAGCTCAGTTATTTCAAAGCGAATAAACACCATATATATGGCGTACAAAAACTTGAGACCATCTTGCAATATCACAAGTGAGTTTCCTACGACATTCCATTGAAAAAGTTTAAAATTTTTATTTTCTCTGAGACGGACAGTTGCCGATAAATGCATCTTACGTTGAGTCACCGCGGCCAACCGAGTACAACAGAAGAGCATTGACAAGTGAATGCATTCGCCGAGAAAGTCATTTCAATTGTGAAAATTGTATTTGATGATATATGTTGATCCAAGAAAACGTTACGGTTGTGGCCTAATATAAAAAAATCCGTGTGCAATAAACAGACGAGAAAGACAAAAATACATTCAGAGTATACCAAAATGATCGTAAATTTCCTCGCGTTACTCCCTGATACTCGCTGCTGCGTAAAATACGGTGCTTCGGGGTATCTTTTTTTTATCTACTCTCGCATAAATATCTCAAAGCGCAACTCGATAATGATCTCGTGAACGTGTGGCGGAGGAGCCGAAGTATGAAGGAGTAGACTGCGCGTTCGAACGACAACGACGACGATGACGACAACGACAAGAGAAGCATTAACAAGCCGGCGTGTATACGCGTCGATGCCGATCAGATCGATCGTACGGGTCGATAAATGTTTATCGAGCAATTAACGCTAATGCATTCGTACCGATAGCGGCTCTTCGTGTTATCTCGGTACATAAGCCAACTCGAGCCGTGACTCTCTCTCTCTCTCTCTCTCTTTTTCAATCAATCTCTCGGTTTAGCTCACACAGATGAGGCAAACATCATAAACTCTCGTTGTGGCTCAAGGCAAATTCATTCGGTAGTGAGCAAGATGAGGAGGGATCCGAGAGGCCATAAGAAAGAGGGAGAAATAGATAGATAGATAGAGAGAGTGAGAGAGCGATCGAGGGAAATTTATTGTGTGTTAAAAAAATGATTTTTCACCCGTCATTGGGTCCTATATCTGTATATATACGCTATAAAAACCATCAAGATATCTACGGTATATAAATATATAGTATGGATACTAGAGGTTCTTGATCCGCTCGTAGGTGTTGGAGCAACAATAATGCCTGTTCCACAGTATGAAATCCAATACTCAAAGTTCATACACATATCCCAGCGCAATTCATTATTATTTAAAACCTTCTCGTGCAGTTCATTTTTTCTGTATTGCCTAATCTTAATGCTACTTTACGATCGGTCTTAATGCAAACATTATGTATATGTATATATATATATATCGCCGTGCATGCGTATATCCGAGGCCATAAGTAGTGTGTAGTACCATGTATCTTTTACAAGAGGATATAACTGCTATGGATGAAATTTAAAAAAAAAGCATCGAACGTGCTGGATGATCGAGCGGCGAGTATACGGGGAGAACCTATATACAGAGAACCGCGGGGCTCAAGAGAGTGCACATAGGAAAGAGAGCAGCCCGAGATACGAGAGAAGAGGCACACGCGCGCAATCGTGGACCATTTTCGATAACAGTTTCGAGCTTCCTCCTCCTTCTCCTCCTCCTACTCCCTCACGCCTTTTTTTCTCGCAACTTAATAAAACTCGACGAGAGAGATACGCTTTTAGCCTGCGAGGTATCACGGTCTTACATGAGGTATGCCCTCAAACGCTCTCCTGTGTGTTCTCGACACACGGTACGTGTATCCCAGTGTAGTTATTACCGGCCGAGCACCGTGCTCAATCGTGTTCGGCAAGACAAGGGCGGGGCGGGGCGGGGCGGGGGACGATCTTGGAATTAATGAAGGGAGAGGCTTTTCTGCACTTGGCCGCGGCCAGGAGGCATACGGATCAAGAGAAATATCTATAGGCGTATATATCGGAGTACGAGAATCTTGGGGAAGCTCAATTTGGCAGCACGTTCGGAGCGATAGCGATTCAAGTCACCGTGGTCGATAGCAATATGCGAATGGCTGCTTACATGTCAATGGTTATCGCACGTTTGTTTCTCTGCCCGTTAGCTTCTCTTTGTTGCTCCCAACTGAATGTATCCGCCATGCAGAGTTCTAAAAGATTCTCAAACATTTAACACCCGTTGACAATATTTATTAGCATCTGAAGAAATTCGTATAATTTTCTCATGATCGCGTATACAGTTTTCCGATTTTGCTCCAATCGCTAAGTGGATCTGAAACCGATTGTTTATTCCATCGCGTAATGTATTATTGGCCACAGTGACACGCCTGGCTTGTGTCCCCGAGGACAAGTTGTCCCAAAGGAGCCAATAAACATTATTTATCTCTCTATCCAAACTCGGGGCAAATCGGACACGCCAGTTTGTATGTGTATGTGTGTGTGTGTGTGTGTGTGTATATTATCCACCGATCCGTGCAACTTTCTGCAACATTACAGATTCACGGTGCATGAGTGCGATGTATATATGCATCGTGTGAGGAACGAGATTGTCGAATCGAGGTGAGTGCACGCGTGTCTGCCATGTACCACACTCGAGGCTAATTGGCTACACCGTGCGTACGAATTTTGCGCTCTGTATGATGCATTCTCACGCACCCCCCTTAATATTTTCACCGGTCCAGCAGCTCACGAGTGACAAACTTATGAAATTTTATTCATTTCTATATATACGTATGGTACATAAATCCTATTTATGTACATACCACACACGACACGTATCATATATGAAAGGCGTTTTGCGATCACCGCCAGAGGGCCATAGATTATAATTTTCCAATCGCAAGTCCAATATCGACATGTTTTCTACCGTGGAACATATATAGCTCGGCTGCTCATTTCTGTATATGCAGAAATAATTGCTTTCACGCCCTAATATCGAGTCTCGCAGATTGTTATTTCTTTTTGTTGTACCGCGAGGGGCTTTCTTCCTTTTAAGGCATTGTGGTCGTATGTACGATTTGTATCGGTATATATTGTACAATCATTCAAGATTGATTGACACTATTAAGTCTGCCCTCTCTCTCTCTCTCACTCTCTCTCTCTCTCTCTCTCTCTTTCTATCTCACTCTCCACCTCAGACTTTTCCTCATATTTTTGTGTCGTTAGAGGTTCAGCTTCGCACATAAATATGAAAAAAATGACAATAGCGTTAATGTTAATTGCGTACGAAAAGAAACAGGTGGAATGCTGTTGTGACAGCCACGTCAGGGGTTGAACTTCCCTCCTCTCTCGTTACTCTCAGTTCTTCGCGAGCGATGCATATACATACGCTCGTTGCACATCTTTGAGATGCCTCCCAGCATAACGTGGACATTCCGAATGCGCATATCTCACCATGGAGGTCGATCGCGAGCTGCACAGGTTTTGCCAAAGGCAGGAGACTTTCGTCGATGCTGAGCAAGCCGATCGTCGTTTTCTTTTCTCTCTCTCTCTCTCTCTCTTTCTCTCTCTCTCTCTCCCTGCAATGATCGGAGAGAGAGAAAACTCAATATCTCGCGATTACACGCGCAAACGCGATGCTGATTTATTATCTCTGGCCTCTTCTCGAACGCGCTTTAGTTTATGTATGTATGCCAGCGTAATTTATTGCGACTTAATTGCATTTAATTCAAGCGATTCAACTGTAAATCACGTATAAAATCAAGCCGGAGAGCTGTTTTGTCTCTGGCGAGAGGAGTTGCGCGGGTCAAGGCACGCCCGCTGTCGATACGATATGTAATTATATCTATCAACGCCGCTTCGTATATGTATATATACGTTCGATAAAATAAGAGGGAAAGGAAGTAGATGAATAAATAGAAGACAACGAGGAACGAAAAAGGAAAGATGCTATGTGTGTACACTATACTCGCCTCGAGCTGAGATGAGTATAGATTATAGATATAAGATTGATACGAATCCACCTTGTATCTAGTATACTCATCTCATTTTATATAAATATAGATGGGTGATTCCACCAATTCCCGCGACAAATTGGGACTCGGGGTTTCCATTGGACTGCGAAACTTTTTTGTAAGTTAAGCAGTATTAGGGTCAGTTAGTGCTGGAATGGATGACTGCTTTTTGCGGTGTATGCTTGCGCACCAGTAAAATGTGGATGCCTCTGTATCGGTTAGGTTTTTCGCACTTTCCGTGTGCCCTCGTGCAAATGCAGTAGCAGAGAATTCGGAATGAGTGGTTGTGGGCAGTACATTGATATATATGATGGATACACTAATAATTAAATAAAATCATTAAATATTTTTTTAAGTTCGGTTTTTTTTCAGAATTGCGAATTTAATTTCATTCCCTTCGCGTTATTTCGAAACATGATATTTGTTTTGTTATAACATAGGGAAGACTGTGTCTAATTGACATAGTGGCGATATCTCCGGTGTTTCAAAAGACAATATTTTATGAATAAATTTTATGATTTTATGAAGCAAGTATGGACGATAATATCATAAATATGTTAACATTTGCAAAGCAATTTGTTGCAATTATTATTTTGTTCTGAATAATTCATTACTGTCAATTACACTACATTATTATTTTCATGATAAAGAACTATACTCTGCGACATGATAACGAACATAAATATTTATCTCACTTGGTCACGACATGATCGAACACCTTCGACACAGTCTAACCAAAACCAAATTGGCGTTTTAACGCTATGCTTTTTTTTCAACTCCCAATGATGCATTCCCATCGATTAATTGATAAAAGTTTCTTAATGCTTAAAAAAAAAATACAGCATCTATTTGACTGTACATTTGGTAGTGCTCTAGCTCAATGGAGGTATTTCACAATTCACGAATAACCATATAATTTTAACAATTAACAACGCCTCGGTCTTTTTTCTCTTTTTTCTCCAACGTTTGTCTTAGTATTAAGTTGATCGTAAATAGCGCATGTTGCACGTCAATATGTGGCTGAGGAGTAAAAAATTCGATGTGATCTCGCGATAAATCGGTGCGCAAAGGAAAAGACAGAAATATCGTGGTGCGCGCTCGAGCAAATTTCTCTCGCGTATCTTGCATTGAAAAGAAAAAAAGCAATGAAAAACAAAAAAGAAAAAAAAATCATTCGCGGTGTCTCGATCTGTGTCGGACCATTGCAATGTAGGCCTTCGCCAATATTACCAGCGAATTATTGGATCCGCATACCCTCGCGAGCTCTTCCTCCCGCGCACTTCGCGTTTCTGCACAGCCTGGTACTGCAGTATTATACCCATATACCAGTTCAGCCAGCGGGTTGTGAATTTTTTTGGAATTTTTATTTTTATTTTTACATCGTTGCGAGGGTCCAGGTTATACTCCAAGGATCGCACGCGCGCGCGCTAACTGCCCACCGCCCTGGGCACCCACCGGTCATTCGATATTTGTTCCAAGAGAGAGAGAGAGAGAGAGAGAGATCAGAATGAGGTGCTCCTCGAGACTTCAGCTCGAAGGATCGACGAGTTGAGCGATGATCCTTAAAAGAAGAAGCGGACAAGAAAAAAAAACTATTTCCTCTTTTTTTTTTCTCAAATTTGACTCTCATAAATAATAGAGTATACAGCACCCCGCTATTTCGCGCATGTCCAGGAAATATCCAGGATTGTTCGGACACTTCTTGTTGTCTCAATCGGCTGAAATTTTTTCGGGATTGCGTATATATACTTGGGCGGTGTCTAAAGATTTCGATGAGCCCCCTGTTGATTTCTATTCGCCATAGAGAGTGACGCAGGATTATCAATATTTTGGAATGGCCAGTAAGTTAAAGAACGAACAAAATTCCAGGAATACCAGTGTATGGAAAGAAGGAACAATCCGTTACTGCATTTTCAATTAAATGTGAAGCTTTTTATAAACGTCCGGTACTAAATCATGGATCATTATTTACAGATTTTGGTGCATTTGGACTTGCGCTTTAACAATGATTTTTTTAAATCTACTTTTTGGTTACGGAAATTTCTTGGCTGTGTGAAATATTTACGTGAATGTACCAACGCAAATTCATTATAAATTGAAAAATGTTCAGTGCTTAATGACATTGCAGCGAATGAAATACTGGACGATTCATCTCTCCTCTAACCTCAAAGGGGATGGAACATTCTTGTTTTCATAAGTGGATTGATATACACAAATTTCCCAAGTATCTATATATTTTTTTTTTTTCTAAAACTACAGAAATTTTTATACAAATAGATTTAGTCGAATTTTCTCCAGCTGAACGCGTGACACAAGATTACACCAAACATGACAAGTATAACTCTTTTTATGATCAACTCGCATATCAATCGTAGTTAAAAAAAAAATGTAATTGTTCAATTATTAAATTATTTGCATAACGACAGAACTTCTTGGAAATATTTATGAATATTCTTATAGTTAAAACCTCTTACATTCGGAATGTACGAGTACTATAACGCAATCTGTGTTGTACAGTTCATAAAACACAATGAGCCCCACTACTCCGATGTGTAAAAAAAAACCTTGAGGGACAATGATTTTCTATAGGTGGTTGATGTCACGCGAATGTCGACTTACATGGTCAAGCTTCAAATAACGCAATTGCCATCCTAACAAAATAGTCCTCAATCCAAATAGATATAGTTTGATTTAAATACTTTTTATTGAAATCACATCAATCAATCATTCTGGCTCTAGCGCACAAGTTTATAGATTGAAACGTAAAATAGCCACTAGACCCAGGGTACAAACGATTACCGCGCATTTCTGGTCCACGTAACTTTCCACATACCTTATGTATCCATATCTGTACACTTTCATATTTCATGCAAAACGCCATAAATGTTGCAAACTTGTACAACATGGAGGATATATACATATAATTATATTTATCTCGGTGGACTGTAACGGGTATGCACAACGTGTTGGATTCTTGTGCGGATGCCCGAGGGCAATACACAGCACCATTTGCAATTTGATCTTCATTTTATCAATCTTTTTTTTATCCGCTAAATTTTCTTTTACGCTGAATAGTCACTGAGTTGCTTGGGTGCAACCTGAAACTGCATCTTAATTTGTTATTGTCTCAGTCGTGATATCAATATCGGGAACATTGTGACATTTTGCCGATGAGTGTGAGTCTCCATTATATGGCTGTCGAGCCTTATTGTTTGCTTTGACGCGCGCGGTCCGATAATAAAAGTGGGAGCCACGAGAATACGCGGTTGGTGGAGGAGGGGGTCCTGCACGATAATGGCGCGGGTGCATAGTGGTGTCAGAGCTGAGAGAGGCATACGGCTTATCCGATCGGCTTTATCACCGGAAGTCGTCGTCGGGAGGCGCACGCTTATACGTTATTGCCCTACAGGCCCTCCGCGCCTTTTATATACTTCTATCCGACGTCTCGAGTTGCAAAGGCTCTTTGGCCCAATGGATTGCTACTTTTCCACGCAAGCACACACACACACACACACACACACACACACACACACACACGCAATGACTAATTTTTTTTACACGAATAGACTTAGCCTCGAGCATGGTTGGTATTGAATATGGCAAGAATAATTTAAGGGATTTAGATTTCGAAAAATATTGAATTTTCAAAAAAAAAAATCTCTATCAGTTTTTACTTCCGCAAATCTTTGGCTATCGAGCCAAAAGTTTGTATATGGATAGGTTATGAGACAAGAATATGCGTGGCACTGCGATTGACAAAAATCGCTCAGGAGTTCAAATTTTTGAATTTTTCCAAAAAATCTCCAATAGCTCTAATTTCCGCAAATTTTCGGCTAATGAGCCAAAATTTTTTTTTTTACACGCATAGCCATTTTGTTACAATCACAGTTTATATTGAATCCGGCATGAACCGATTGAGGGATTGGATTGTAGAAAATTTTGAAATTTTTAAAAAACGACCGTCATTGTTTCGAATGTCATCGAAAAATTTGTGTACGTTATTGTATTGTTATAGAAATTGAATTCAGAAAAAAAAGCGTGCAAATTAGGAATTTTCACATCATTTCGTAATTATTTTATCTTCCTCGCAAAGCTTCCTCTATGAGGAAACCAAATTTGAAAAACCCACTTGCTCATAGAGAAAGATCTTCTTGAGCAAGATAAGGTAATGAGGAAGCAATGTACAAATTATTAATTTGCACGCATTTTTTCGTCAACTTTTTGTCTTCAAGAAGCTGCTGGCTTTCGTCGTGCCGACTCTTTTTGCGGAGCACCTGGCCATCTTTTAGCGCATCGTAAACCGGAAGTAGATCAGACAACAGCGAGGAGGATTGAGAGACCTGGCAACCGATTACGGCAGAGTGCAATAGGAAAAAAAAAACGAATGAGAAACATGGTGAAAGTTCGAAAGAGTTCCCCCCCCCCCCCCCCCCCCCCCCTCAAATGACAAAGAGAATAGCTCTTTATTTTTCGATCTTTATATTAGCTCTTTGTCGGCATATGGCGCAGATATTCGCGTCGGCATTCACATTGGTAAGTATAAATTTGCAAATTTCATTAAGACATCTAAATTAATTCCTTGTTTTCTCTTTATAGATCGAGCGTTGGGGGGAGCTTTTTTGAGCCGCCATCGGCGAGAAATCTCTTTTTTCCTTGTGCCAGATTCCCGCTTAAGATTCGAACATGAATACATAGGTACACGTAAATTGATATATATATACTTATATATAATATTCATGTAAAATACATGCATAAAAGGAGGAAGAAGAAAGAAACAGGCGGTGCGGCTTTAATATGTGTGGTTCGAGGACCCCCTTGCTTCTTCTTCTTTTTTTTTTTTACCACACCTTAATAGACTCTTGTATTGCACACACACGGGTTTCGTCGACAAACCACTTACCCGGGAGACCGCAGGTAGTCGTCGAGAGCGTAGTCCGCGGGTTCTCGATTCTCACATCGGCACCCATCGTGATCGTCGCGCAGCTTATACACTCGTTTCTCTGGTTTCTTTGGTCGTCCATAGGCACACCTCGAAGAGAGACGACACAACGCGGTGTAGAAGGCACGCTAAAGGAGCTCTCTTCGGGCGCAAATATTTTACTCATTTATATTTACCCTCTCGTCAGGCACAAATATAAATTAGTCGAGGATAATTATAGGCGATTAAGATCGAGCGTAAAGGCGTTGAACATAAGTTTCGTGATATAGTCGGGGGGGGGGGGGGGGGGGGGGGGATCTCTTGGTGCTAGAACCAATGTTCAAAATTAGCCAATAATTCTCATACTTTTTCAGCATTTTGAGGATCCGCCTACAACGAAGACACATTATTGCTACGAACTTTATCGATGTTTAAGGCATATAAATGTACAGGCAATATTCAAGTTCCGCGGATGATATTTTAATAAATCGGAGAATGAGAATATTCGTTCGAAAAGAGTAATATTGCTCACGGTCAATCGTCGTTATAATTTTTCACCCTTGACGAAGTACAGTCGAATTTGGTTATAAGCAATCCTTCGGGGCTGTAGGGGAAAAAAAAACGCCGAAGAGTCGTAAAATCTGGCTCCCCCACTACAGCGCATCAATGTAGCGTTCTTAATGTGTGTGAGTGCGTCGGTGAAATGCGCAATGCTGCTGGTTATAAGCAATGGGCTTGTGGTGGGGGACCGCGCTGAGCGGACTCGAAAAAAAAATCGGAGGAGAAATTGCTTATAACCAGATTGCTTATAACCAAATTCGACTGTAATATACAATTGTCAATATAGTCCTCGAAATTTTTACGCATGGAAATCTTCCTTAAAATATTTTCCTCCTATACTATATGTTCTATTTTCACATTTTTCATCCGCATATATAGGGAAAGTTTCGTTGGCATGAAAAAAAAGCCTTCAACTTTTCATCGTCATTGTATTGGAGATACATTCGAAAAATTTGAAAAAAAAAAACATATTGAAAAAAATTTATCGGATGATTTTATCGTTGTCAAAAGCGGACTGTAAGTGGTCAAACGTATATATATATATAATGCTGGAATCGGCTGGAGTGGCTGAGTGACAGGCCGTAAATTCCGTCGGCCCATAAAGCAGTCACCCTGTTTCGGTATTACGTATTTTATAATGACTCGAATACCCGTTCTGATTTTACACTTTTTTTTCTATTTTTCTTTGAGCTGCCTCTTTGAGCTGATATGACTCGATTTGAATTAATTTTGGGTCAGGAAGCGAGGGCGCGTATCGCCCGAGCCGTATACGAAATCCTAGTATATATGGATCTTTCACTTTTTAAGGTATCATGAATTAATTTTTTGGCCCTGAATAGAAAGATAAGGTGACCCAAAGAACCGTGAAGAGTCACGGCAATTTCTCAATACCAATTAAATTGTTTTAAGGCGATCTCTCTCTCTCTCTCTCTCTCTCCCTCTCTCTCTCTCTCTCTCTCTCTCTCTCTGAACACTTCGAAGTCGCGATTTTGTACTGTCCTCGAAATTGTACCGATCGGGAAAAAAATGTTCTTAATCGCAGCAGTGCGGTGGCAGAAAATGACTGAGCATTTCACTTTTTTTTTAGCTTCAGTCGTTTATGAGAAAGTATCAACCGCACTTTGCAGCTGTTTCTCTCTCGCATCTCCTAAAAAAATTAATTTTATCCTTCTTATTCTTAAACCTTTTGAAATATTAAAGAATCGTAGAAAAAACAATTTGTGTTAATATTGATATTAATGTTATTATATAATATTATTATTATTGATATTACTTATATACAGTTATATTGACATACGAAACCTATCAATGTGAAACCCGTTAAAAGTATACAGATCTTATTCGGCATGAAAAGAAGTGTTCAAAGCACGTACATTTATGCCATGTTCTCTCTAAAAATTCTTATACGCATGGCCATCAGCTTTTTCGCCATTGAGCCAAAACTTTGTATGCAGCTAGCGTGAATCTACAAGATATCCTATGTGCAAATTTGTGAGATTCAGCAGACGGAATTTTTAATTTGTCGCAAAATGTTTCTGTCTGTAATTTAGCATCGGCAAATCTCACACCACCGCGAGCTCAAAAAGAAAGCGAAAAATGGTGCAAGTAGAAACTTTCGTATTCCCGGAACCTTCCTTTATGAGGACCTTCGAATTGTGAAAACGATTGGTTCGCACAGAGGAAAATATGTGGATGAGCGGAAATTATGATGAAGCAATGTGCAAGCTCGAACTTGTACTTTTTTCCAACCTGTCAGAGGTCATTTTACGCAGAAGAACATAGTTTTGTGGAACATTCATGATGTTCATTATTTCAAATACGAATCGTTGTGATTGGAGATCAACAGCTTCGAAATCTTGATACATTCATTAACGTTTTTATTAAGAGTACGTTAAAAAATATAATATATAAAATCATACGATATGTATTAACTATTGACCCAAGTTTGTTTACGTTCATTCCCCACAGCTTCATCCCACCACTAATATGAAAAATCTGAGTGAATACGTACATTGCAACACAATGGAAACGATCCAATAGCGGTATACAAATAAAAAATTCTACTAGAAATTTCGCGATAATCGAGGGCAACTAAGAAGACGAGAGAAACTTTTTCACGTCTTCTGAGATTTATTGGCTACCTGGGTTATCGTTCAATCGTTTTTTTTTTTTTTCTTTTTTCGGCGATGTATCTCTCACGAGAATGAATAGCTGACGGGTGGAGATTCGATAGCGTTTTTCCGGAGCGATAGAAAGTGAGCAAGGGTCCGAGAGCCGTTTGCCATTAAACCATACACGCGCGTTGTCTACGTATGTCGAGGACCTTGTTAGTTGAATGTGCATACACAGCGCGTTTCGAGATGCACTACGTCGCATTGGTAAAAGTCGTTTGTGCTGTGCTGTATATATATATATATATATGCATACGCGATATGGAGAGTGCTAAAAGGGTCGATGACGAGAGAGTTCGGAAATGCGCGCGTCCCACGTGGGTGAGTTAGCGCAGAGCCATCCTTCCTCGGCTGAGGAGGAGTATTACCGATGCCGGGGAGAAAGACGAAGAAGAAACGAAGGAATAAGCTGCAACTGCGCTTTTACGGAACCAACGGTTCGATATACGGCGCTTTGTGCACGTTCAAGTAGATCACGAAGAAGACGATGAAGAAGAAGAAGATGCAGAAAATAAAAAGTAGAAGCATGGAGTGGGAGTAAAAGGTGCTCATGCTCTCAGGTGTTCCGCTTCTCATCTCGATGCACATTAGTGCACGGGACCACGCGGAGACTGCATCGAACGTTTTCGCGCGACAAAGAGTCGAAGAACCCGTGTCCCCCTGATCGCTCTCTCTCTCTCTCTCTCTCTCTCTCTCTCTCTGGGTGTATGTACTCTCTACCCTCCCGGGCGTACCAAAATGTTTTGCACTCTTTCTCTCTATAATTTTTCCTTCCAGCCTCCATAAATTTGCCATATTCAATTTATGTATGCATTGTAGGTCGAGTATAAGCTACATTTTTATCAAATGAAGAGCTCAAAGAAATAAATGAAAATTCGTTATTTACTCGGTACCGAAACTGTTAAAAAAAATTGACAATATGGAAATTTGAGATATTATTAGGTTAAGAGAATCTCGAATTGTTAAGTGTAATGTCGCAAAGCATTTTTATCTATTTATATGACAATTTATCTTGTATCATACGATGTAGAATTCTGCACAGTGTTCTCAAAAGGCTGAGCCTCAAAGCTCGCAATAAATGAGACTCACCCTCTTATTCTAAGGTCTTTTTCTTCTGCTTCTTCTTGGGCTTTTTGCCCCACTGCTGACTGCGCATTGCCGTCGTCTGCACGCCCACACACACACACACACACACACACACACACACACACACACACACACACACACATGACATCAGAACGTTATCCTTAAAGGCACGACACACGTATTTATTTTATTTTTAATTCTCACTCTTGGTGCACTAATAATAATCGTATCATACGATACGTATTTCATATTGGTTTTTTATTGAAATTCCAGTACGGAAAAGAAAAATGTAGAGCTGCAATATCCATAATAGATAGATAGAGACAAATTGGAGACATTATGACTTTGGGAATTATTCGATAAGTGCTATTCGGGAATTGAAAGCGTTTTCTAAATATCCACCTATATTCCTCCAATTACTACTTCAGTCGTGGGCTTATTAAGAAAATTTCATCGTGCGCAAGACACCGAGGAGATCATATTTGTGCCATTAAAATCGCACGATTGACCAAACGGAAGAATCCAATCGAGGCGTTATTTTTTTATCGAATGTTCAATTTGCCAAACCTTTGATTGGCGGTAAATCCATTATTAATCCATTCCTTGTGGTTCTGATTTTTGCCCAAATATAGGGGTTTACGACGGTAATTTTGTACTCGGTGAAATGATATTGCTCCATCCAAACACTGGCTGTGCTCATTTTCAAGCAAATCTCAAGTGCTCACCGAAGAAGTTGGCTAATTGCACGTTTCAAACGGTTACTACTTGTTTTTTTCTTTGTTGTCGAGATTGTTGAGACTTTTTCGAAATATGTTCAGGGTCCAATAATTTTCTTTCGGTTTTTTTTCTGAGGCATTTCGAAATTGTATGGAAGAGTATCGATCTGTGAACGAGAGCGAACATAAATTATTCAAGATCGATTTATTAATTTGAATGATGTATACCGTATGGAAGGTTCCTGCAGCGCGAAGATTCAATTCAACACGAAGAAAATTCATAAACCTATTTATGCTTAATAAGGACTTTTCTGTTTATCGACAAATTTTTAACATCAATATTCCCGGATCGGAGAATCGGCAGAGTCCGGTATTTCTCTTTTGCGGCGTGAAATTACGTGGGAGTTGGAATACTCGCGCGAGCATGGTGTTAACCTCGATACAAGCAGGCGAACCACAGCGGGGCTCTTTTAGAGCATACGCGTCAGTGTATATGTATACGTATCTTTCGAATATTTTTCCTAGACAAGGCTGCGTCCTTAGACGCAATGAGCTCACGAGTTAGCTACCGATTTTACGACTTCACGTCAAACGCCATATTACATTTATGTATAGTATATGGGACGATCGAACCCAGCTCGACGAGCTCATTAACCTCGACCTTCCAGATTGTAGCGGAATTGCGATCAAATAACTTTGTACGTCAAACGAGAATCTCATAACTTTTTATAGAAATTTCAGGCATTCCCCTGTGCATATATTTTTTCAATAAAAAATATTTATACACTGCTTAATCTCATCGACAAAGACTGAAGTTATTTTTTTTTTCTTTGTCTTGAATTCACCATTGTCAATGTGGTAAGGAATCTTTTTAAAATTTCAATGTTGAAAAATATATTTTTCAAAAAGAAGAATCGCCATTGTGAAGAATCGAACAAACTTTTTTTCCTTTACTACTAAAAATGGTCGATGTATCTTCGTTCTTTTTCAGCGCTCAGCCAAGTTGGGCCAGCTTACGACTTACGTGGGGCTGGGTCCATCGAAATAATGATCATCCGAGCTACGGGCAATATCCGTGGTAGAAGATTATCAATTTTTATTAAGCCATTACATTGACACCCAAGTGAGTAGCATATAGCTCCAGACCCATCAAAATTTTATCACAAATGGTGAAATACTGTTCGGTTAATTTTTCAAAATAGTCGACTGAGTAACGGTTAATTTTTCAGAATCGTCGACAAAGGACTCAATTTCGTATTTCCACCAATAATATTAAAAATTTTAATAGTCTTTTTATTTTTTTAGTATGACCTATCGGGGATTTTGTGTAGGAGTAGTATTTTTATTTAAAGAACTTTAGACAATTTTACATGAATAAGATCACATAGAATCTACGACTATTGATTTTAGAGGCAAGAATTTTGAAAAATAAGATTGTTAAAATTTCTCAAATTCATAGAACTGTTTTTTTTCTAGGAACTATTGATATGGAACGTTTTTATATACAGAAATTCTGAACATACTATAAAGAATTACCAGCAGCTCGACGGATAAGTTGATTATTATTGTCTGATGAAAAGTTATTGTAAGCTATTACTCAGTCCCCTCTGAATAAAGTGTGTTCTCTGTTTGACTATATACAACATAAAAATGTATCGCTCTTGAATGAAGAGAAGTAGGATTTCAATTAAAAGTTTAATCATTTTCATCATTTCGTCGTGATTCGCTGAACGAAAACGAGACGGATAATTCGATGGAAAACGAAACTGTGATCAATTTGAAGTATAGTTCACTTTCTCGGTTAGTTTACGGTACTACAGATAATTTCCCGCTCAAATCGGGAAGAGTAAGGTAAGCGGACTGGTCGAACTAAGGTTAATTTCTTCATACATAAACGTGCTCATTCGTTTTATTTTATATTCCATCCTCGTTTCCGTCGCTTCCATACATTTACCAAGTATGTACATAATTGCAATGACTCGTGAAAAATACGTGTTTCATTGTTGCATTGGGTTATTTCAAATATTCCCTCTTTCAAGCCCGCGGGACCTCATGAAGCTGTCAATTGTTTTTTTTCCTCTTAATCTCTTGTATTTAGCTCTTCGACCCCGCTGTGAGCCATAAAGGTCATTACTTCGAGACTTGAAACACACGGGGTGTTTGTACGGCTTGCTCCCTGATGGCAAGAGTTGAGTCAAGAGCGATGCTCCTTAGCCCAGGAACCCGTCCTATATCCGACAAAAAGTAACGTCATTCTTTGCGGGTATTTTACCACACAGAGGCAGAGAGAGAGAGAGAGAGAGAGAGAGAGAGAGAGAGAGAGAAAGGGATAAAAAAGAGCCATGGCAATCTCGAGGGCGGACGTAGATCTATCGATTCTCCCGGTCGGAAATCGCCTCGAGTCCATCGGCTGCACTTCCCGTGGGTTCTTCGACCGATTACTGTTTTGCTTATAGCCACAGAGTGCAATAGCTTTTGTAAAGAATTAATAATTATGACGGTGTAACGAGTATATTTTACATGGTATTTAAACAAAAATTGTTAAATATATTATTATCGAAGTAATTTATTTTTCAATTGAGTTTTAATAGTTAATTCCGCAACGCAACAGCGCGTTTCGAGGGGGGGGGGGGAGGGGGGTTTCGAGTTGTGGGACTAAACGAAGCATCAACATTTTTTTCCGTTTTTTCCAATTTCTATTATCATCCAATTACTATCCAATAACTATTGTTTAATTTTCGTCAGTCAAATTAATTCTTCCGTAGTGCTTACTTTCGTACTTTTCATTTTTCTCGTTATCTCCACGGTCTGAAATAAGAAAGTGCAAGTGAAGAGTACCCTTCTTATACTGACGTTGTGAGTTCGTCTCATACATGACCCCGCATAGGGGGATAGAATATTAATAATAATCTTGTGGAGAATCTTGAGAAGAATATTGTAATGAATCCTAGAACAAATTTTGGTGAGTCACGGATAGGAACTGCAGCAAAAATTTTTCGAGATTCTTTTCATTTACCGGTAAAAGCAGAGAACCTTCGACAGAATTTCGAAATTAATCTTTGAATGATATTTTTCAACTGGTAGAAGAATGTGAAATCGTTGTGGGAGGGGGGTCAAAATTTTGAAATGGTTCATTCAAGATCAATAATTCTTTCTAAAATATTAAAGATTAGCTTCAATCAAACCCTTCGATTGATTCGCGAGAATTATTCAAGTATTTATCCAACATTCTCTGCTTAGCAAAGAGTATTTGAGAAATTATTCCTCAGAATAGTTCACGAGATTATTTTTGAATTGGCAAGAATCTCATCAAGATTCTCATCGACCCGTTTGAGAGAATCTTTTCAAGGCTTTCGTTTTCAATGAAATGCGTCTTTCCTCAAGATTTTGTTCGAAGAATCCTCTGAAGATTCTCTTCGTGGCTAAATCGAAGATCTTCCCAATGCGACTCTTCAAGATTTATTGCAAAAAACCTTTTCAAGTAGCTCCTCAAAATTGTCACCGAGATCTCTCCAAGATTTCTGTGCAGCACTTCTTGAACAAGATCATTGCACGATTTTTTCAAAAATTCTTTCCAAGATTCCCTTCAAAGATTCCAGATTCATCTACCAATTGAAGAGTATCATTCAAAAATTCATTTCGATATTTTTCCCAAGGTTCTCCGCATTTCCGGGTGAATAAATCGGGGAAAAATCTTGTTGCGGCTCCTATCCGTGACTCTCATGAACGTTTATCCTATAGGAATCATTACAAGATTCTTCTCAAGTTGCTTTAAAAAAATTTCCATAAGATTCTTATCAGGGTTCTTTTTTTTTTTATACGAGCGAGGTTTTCTAATTCCTGATCCTGACTATATACTACAATATTGGATCGCACATGTTCAAAGGTATTAGTTTTTGTTTCTCCCGGTGCGAGATGCAACTGGCAATTCTCGATAAAGCTGGGAGAGTTTCCGGCCGGGTTGTTTTGTACAACTCGAGCTGGCGAGCCTCAGGCCACTTTCATGGGCGTCAGACCTGGCCCATATCTCGGGCGCCCACTCGTCTACTGCCTGGCAAACGCATTGTCCTCCGCGAACTTTTGCGTCGGGCCATTAACGCTTCGCACCGCATACAAACATTTACACACACACATACACATACACACAATCCACATATATATTAAGGTATACATGCAATGAATGCTGTTTCTCTCTCGCTCTTTCTGTCGCAGGCCCGTTACCGTTCTCCAATCTTTTGTGATTTCCCCGTCTTCTTCCTGCTTGCGCGTCACGTACTATGCACTGCATATCTCATCAGAGTGACTCTCGACTCTCATCGACCGAATAAGTCTTTCCCCTCAGAGACGCGATGCACGGGAGACAATCGCGCGAAATATAGACGCCTAACGATTTTAGTCACCGCGGGACCACATATTGCGATACTCGATCTCTCCTCTACGTCCCGCAAACGGTGAAAGAATTGAAAAAGAGAGAGTCGGTCAAAAACCCAACGGGCAGAGACACACCGTCGATGCTCTCTCTCTCTCTCTCTGTCTCTCTGCGACCCATGAATAAAGAGTTCATCGCTTCGCGTGGGTGAACGGAAGACGAAAGAAAAAATGAAAAAGAAAATTTGTTCGAAGAATTTGCAAGAGTAAATAAGAAGCGTCTCGAGAAAATATTTCAAGGGTTATGAGACTGATATACAATATCGATAAAATTCATAATACCCAAATATGCCCAAGCAATGGGGGTTTTTCAAAAAATTTATCATCCACCGGAGAGAAAGAGAGTTCCGGCGGGGAGTCTGGATGGACGTTGGCTATACATATATATATGTACATAGCGCGACATAAAAATCCATTTGAACTCGGCATTGCATCGATTAAAGACCCTTTCTCTACTCTAAGGTGAAATCTGTCCTGCACTTTTTTTCAACCGTTTATCCATATAAAACTGCCGGGATGGATTTAGGGTTTTCAAAAATTGTTTAGTACCGATAAACTAATCAATCGCGGACAATGTCCTCCTGAAAAGTTCGATGATCTGGTTTCTATACCAAAATTATGCCTCTGTCGTTCATATGAATTCGTCCCGACTTGTATGAACTGTTTTATCTTGACAGCGCGCTTCAAGTGGTTTTTTTTCTTTTTAAAAAATAGTCGACTTCGAAAAAGACCAGTTAGTACACTGTATTAAATTAAGACGATTTATTCACGAATGATAAGTTCTTACATATTGAAACTTAGCCACACATGATTTTGGTGATTTATACTGACCAGCTAACCTAGGATAAGAGGGTTGCTCAAACTACTTCTACAATCATCTATAGGAATAAAGCGTTCGTGGTAGGGCTGGAGTATGCTGTCCATGTGCTTTATGAGATTGAGCGCGTTTTCCGGTAAATATGCTAATACACGATCGGTCATTGAGGCTGTGAAAATAAGAAGAATATTTGGACAGCAGGAAAGCACTTTGGCACGATTGATAAACATGATCTCGAAGAGTCTAGGTGACAGCTTGCAAATCGTTTTATATTTTCCTTCAATTTACCAGCAGATAGATGGAAGGATATGATGATTTGGGGTCGATCATTACAGAACACGTTTGACGGATATTGAAGGCACAAAATTGCATCAGACACCTCACATCAATTTTATAAATGTTAAATTTTTTTAAATTCCCTTAAACGTATTATATATATATATATATATTTTTTCGTTTATCATTGTTACCTATTGGTTTCGCTTACAGGTTGGGTGTCGAGTTTTTATGTTCGATGAAAAGTACATCGAAGGCAACACCGACTTATGACGGTTGCAGAAAAACAAAATTAGTAACAGAATTGCGATACTTCCGCTACATTTTTCCTTCTTTAAGACAAGAGAATTGAAGGCAATAAATGCGCTGAAACTTCACGAGAACAAACCATTATTTATACGCGCGGTGTCGGCACGTATACGTACAGCACTGATGTCTAACCGTTGTAACTCCCTTCCCTCTGATTACGGACTAACGAGCAAATGAATGAAAGCGCGGTTTCTACTCATGAATGATTGATGTAACGAATACACGCCTCGTGATCTTCGCATCCATAGTATTATGCAACCACATATGTATGGCCACTTTGCGAGTCTTCGTCGCTTGTAGTGCAAGATTGATATATGAGTCGCAATCCATCAATCGTCTCTGAGAAAATGTCGCATCTATTCGGCAAAATGATCTTTGCTCGCCACATTAACGGTATTTTAAAAATATTTCGTTAAGAAGCAGTACTAACACATTGTAATCGTACATGACACCAGAAAATGAAAAATCAATTGCAACAAAGTTTGCGGAATCCATCTGGAGACCGAGCGAGAGCGGATCTCGTTCGATTCTCCGCTATAATATTATTACTGCATCGTAATAAATAAGTGACACGTTACTCTCTTGCTCCTTGGACTCTCGCATTGCAGTTATTATACTCGACGCGGTGGAACAGAGGAACGTTAATAACGAGAACGCGCTGAGAGTTCTACAGCTTGCACCACGCCCTCGCGAGAGTAATACACACAGAGTTCTTGCTCATGATCTCTTTCTCTGTCTGTCTTTCTGTCTCTACCACTCTCTCTGTCTCTACCTCTCTCTCCCTCCCTCTCTCTCTCACTCTCTCTCACTCTCTTTCTATATTTCTTTCTGCGTTGCAATTGCTAAAGGCACATAGTCAGCACTCCCTCTTCCTCCTTCCACCTCCAGGCTTGCTGCTCGAGACTAAGACTCGGTAACCTCGATGACAATCATTGCGCAATGAGATCGTGTCGTGAGAGAGGAAAGAGCTCACGCGATAGTTTTAATAGTCAACAAAACAATTTTGAATTAAAATTTCCACAGGGCTATATGGAAAGAAAAAAGAAAAACGTCACTTATCGCAACGATTTCAATTGGGTATCAAAGTATGAGGGGATCGAAATGGATCGATAGGACACACATTGGTGTGAGCTCAAAAAAAAATATGACAGGTATATGGAAGAATGAATAGCTGAGAAAATGTGCAATTCAGCAATAGTTTCGTTTCAGTAACAATTATCTTAATGAAGCTAATTTCTGTTGTACGGAGTCGTGCCTCATCCATGCTATTAATTTGGGCAATACTAGGATCTGCCAACCAGTTCCCAGCATTTGTGTAGATAGTGCTTCTCTTTTGCGTTCACGTTCCTCGTTAAACATTTTTTTTTTATTTTTCTCAGGTTTCTATCGACTCACTGAAATTCATTTCGCAGATTATCCTGCTCTTCGAGGAAGATATAATTACCATTCAGCAGCGCATGTGCGATGGTGATTTCACAACTGACGTAACAATAAAGTGCAAGGTCACTAGACACTATCACGATGGTGCATCTTAAATATGCTTTTTCATACAAAAAGGGTTATTCGAATTGAACTGGCCTGCCTCAAGTAATATTATCGCTATGGCGACCGATGATATTACTTTTGTTATTAAACAAAATAGTGTGTACAAAGCCACTCACGAACACACACAGTCTTATATTAAACAGACAGACTTTTAAAAATACTTATGAATTGTAATGCACAAAAAAACAATGCGAAGCCAGGTAATTTTTAGCATCCAGAGCGAGTGCGCCAAGCGTCTGATCCAATAGGAACAGCTATAAACCCTACCAGTACCTGCTGCAGTGTTTTGGTGAATAGCATAATCTGTCGTGTATCGTTATTATTGTGCTTGACTTGCCTACATTCATTCTTCTTTCTAATCATCAATTCGGATAAAAATAAAAATAAAAATTCAATATAACCGATCACGAATAACAGCCTTACTTCACTTAAAACAGAACTGGATTTAAAAAAACTGTTGCCACACAAACCTCAATTTGGCGTTCGTAATGACATGGCTGAGCTCCGGGACCCATGTTACTTTCGACTGGGGTCTACAAAACAAGTTTTTAATCGACCTAGAATTCGTGTAGATTGCCATCCTGTTAACATTCTGTTGCTCTTTGAAGAGGATGACTCAAGTCATCCCGCACATGGAATTACTTGACGCGCTGGATGTAACCTTCGGATTCTAGCGATAAATAAGCCAACGGATCGGCAATTTTTTGTACGTGGATCTTATCTGAGTGTGAACCACTAATTTATCATCTCGGAATAGAAATAAAAGTCAAAACGTTCAAACTCCGCCGATCAATCCAGTTGGCCTCCTAGTCAAATATGGTGAGGTATTTATGGATA
Source organism: Rhorus exstirpatorius (assembly GCA_963564615.1). Classification (NCBI taxonomy): domain Eukaryota; kingdom Metazoa; phylum Arthropoda; class Insecta; order Hymenoptera; family Ichneumonidae; genus Rhorus; species Rhorus exstirpatorius. Next base: position 47,105,284 of record OY751313.1, read on the forward strand.
CGTTGACAAATTTTGTTTTGATAGTTACGAGACTTTTTTGAAATGCATGCGAGTTTCAAGTTCAAAGAGTTTTTAACTATATATTAGCTTCAGCATTGTTATCCATGACAATACGCAAAGGTCTAAAATTCTTATTGCTTATATGATCTAAATATATCTAATGAGCTCCTGAAGATCGACTACTTTACCTTCCAATATTTCAACTCTGCCTAATTTGGTGCGAGCTGTTGTGCTGTTATCGGTGTTGAATCATAATTATAAAATCCACTTGAAATATTCAAACTCGTGGCTATGATGACCAATAGGGTCATTAGCCACGAGGGATCGATAACCCGATGACGAATCGTAATATCCTCAAAATTGCTATGATCAGTTTTGTTTTTCTCAGATCGTGTTTTTTTTTCCCGCTGCGAACGTTCAGAATCAAGCGTAGAAAATACATACACATAATATGTGTATTACTTATGCAACGAATGTATCAGTGATCTTGTGGGCATGTGTTGGATCTGATCTAGCCAGACTGGTTGGCGGCGAGAGAAGTCGCGTCGCGCTGGGGCAAATGATGGCATCACTGGTGGCACTTAAGCGCCGACTATCAGAACAGCCCAATTCCACGAGTCTATACATATATATCGATAGATTAATGCCAAAGGGGCATATCAGTTATGTATAGGCGTAGTTTATACGCCCTTATGAAATGTAACCATCGATATATATATCCGGAGGAATCGTGGAAGATCATCGATCTCTCACGTACCCTTGACATTCACACGCTCTACTGGGGAAATCACGACCACAGAATTTTCCATTTTATTTTTATTTAAAAAAAGACTTGATACTGTTTTTTGTTTCCTCACAAGAAAGTGCAAACCCATTTGTTCACTGCAATCTTTGTTTAAATTGCTCCAGAATTTTTGATTGCTCGGGATTTAGAATTTTTCTAACTTTCGTAATTTTGCAGCTACCGAGCTAATTTTTTGACAGAAATATAAGTAGTCATAATCACGGGTGATATTGAATTCGGCAAGAATCCATCAACGGATTCAAATTGTAGAAAATTTTGAAATTTTCAATAAAATTACCGTTTTTGTTCTAATTTCATCGTAAATATTGCTAAATGGCGCTGAAATTTTATACATACACAATTGTTAATAGTTGGTTGTAATAAATTACTGTAATTCCTTCTGAACTTTCGTAATATTTACTTCATCGGGGTAAAATTTTACAAGTATATAAAATATCGTCAAAGTTTGGTTGACATTATATTTGATGAAAATTCATAAAATTGCAATTACTAAATAAAAATATTGACTTATTGAAGAAATCGTGCAAATTGGTAATTTGCATTTTGCTTCCTCATTTTTTCCATCCTTTTCAAAGGCCTCATTTAAGGCTATATCGTTTCGTTATCATTTTTGCACACTTACAAAGCTTCTGTCATGAGGAAGCCAAATTTGAGAAACCAACCAGCCCATAAAGGTAGTTATGTAAGTATGAATAAATATGAACAAATTGGTATGCCTATGAATGAAGTCTTTGAGAAGGATGAGAAACAATGGGGAAGCAGTGTGCAGATAATTTGCACGATTTTTTTTTTGTCACATTTCAAAGATATTTTTCAATCGATCTGTGACCGAGTTATTGATTCCCATGTTTGTTGAGATGAAATTTTCGTCAGTCGGGGTTTTTAATTTAATTTTTTTTTTTTATTTTTCAATTTCGTAATTATTTTATTGAGCGAACAATAATTCGCAATTTTCACGACGTCATTGAAAGATGGCAAAAGCAAAAAGAAATGAAAAGTCATGCCTGGTGGTTCTGAAAGGAAAGTTATTTTCCGCGATAGATTTCTACTCAAAGTTCGGGTTTTGTTTCTTTTTGTTTTTCATTATTTGTGACATTGCGTTTCACATTCTTCTTATTTTTCAAGCATGAATTAAAAGTTGTTTTTTTGATCATTGTGGATTATAACATTATTTTAAGCTTTACAGAGTAACGCTTTATTTCAGTTGAGGTTTTTCTTGATCATTAATTTTATATAGTCGGGTTGATAAAGTTAATTTGCGTCAAATAACGTTTTTTATTTCCTAAATCTAACTAAAAATCGTGTACTCATTTCAAAAATATGTTTGTCGTTGGGAAATAAAATGTATTCAAACCGAATGTATACCAGTATCCATATTATTTTTAGTCGTATACATTTCCAGTACATGGGGTAAAACGAGAACTGTGGGTGAACCATGAGATTGCTTCGGGAACTTTTCTATCACTATCAAATTGAGCATGATGCAAATTTAATTGAGAGCCTCCACTGAGTATACACGGCGATCTATTCCGCCGCGAGAGATTGAGACGTAGTAATAGCTGGTAATAAGTAATGCAACGTTATACGAGAGGCACGCGTGATCTGGTCTCTGACAAGCGATAAAACCTGTATACCCTGTATGAGATATCGTGCATGGTTACATATGTATATATAGTCTTCGTCGTGTACCTTTATTATTAGCTGCAACAGTAAAAGCTCGATGATGACGAAGACTACAGGACGTCCATGAGAGTAACGCGATTTTTCAATGCCCCGGAGGGGCTTATGGTTCTTTAAAATTAGAGCTGATCTAAGCAACGAAGAATCAGAGCTCTGAAACCTCGAGGGTTCTGAATCTTTATGCAATATCTAAACTACGCGTAGATATATATATACACACAGACATATATACGTTTATGTGTGTATGTGTGTGTGCGTTCATTCTCTCCTCTTTCTCCTCTGCCTACCCGCGAAATTCGGATCGTCGCATAACAACGCAGTCACTGATCCTGCCCTCCCTGTCGCATCATATTAAACAGCGAGAAGACGAGAAACCCAGCCTTTATTTTTTTTTTCTCTCATCCTTTCTCTTCTCACCGTTGGTCGTTCAACCATTTGTAACGACCGATGTTCCGTTGCTCGAATAATCATACGCTTGTGGGGATGTTTATAAACCAGAAGTGACTCCTCGATCTCCAACCATTGGTATCACACTGGCGTCCCAATATATCTCTATTCTTTATCTACTTCTAGATCATATTGAATCGGTTTATGTTTTCATAATTCTCATTTCAATCGAGCGAATATACTTCACTACGAATTAAATCCATGTAACGAACCTACGAATTCGTCAGTTCAGCAGCCTGGCAAGATTTGCTTATTGATAATTTTTTGCTTCCTCATAGAGAAAGCTTTGTTTTCATAAACAAAAAATTTCGCGATTTTCATGCCAACGTGTGCCAACCCAAACATCTAAAAAAACTCATTCATAAAAAATACACCTCTACTTTTCGTGTTCCTGCTACACAATTTTCCAATGCAGTCACCCAATTCAATGTAATGAGTTTTTTCCTTATGAACGCGTTACCATATAATACTGGAAGTTTAGGAAAAACATGAAGCTTCACATATCACATGCACTCATGAAAGTGTATCGATGATAATGATTCACGTTGAATCGAAACTACAACCTCAATATTGGAGAGCTTCTAGCGACCATAAAACGTAAAACCATAGTCTCTCAATCCAAGGCAGGATATAAGTGCTTATATTAGCCAAAAAATCCTTACTCTTGAACTCATATCTTCAGGCTGATGATGTCTACAAAAACGATTGATGTTGGACGATAGAGATATACGAGAACTAAGTCGATGTGCCATGGGAAAAAAAATCCCCTGATAAAATTACACTAGATGTTACCCTGCACCGACATACTTCTAGGGTGTTAAGTTGTGAGAAATAGCAGCACTCTGGAATTATATCACATGACTGATATAGATATATTAACTACATAAATTAATTAATTACATTAAATTATATCAATTAATTGATCATATCAATTTACATAAATTAATTAATCACGTTAATTTATGACTAAAATCATATGTTGGATTCCCACTGCGTCAAGCTAACATTCTTTCTTTTTTATTTTCATGAAACTCAACTATCCAAGCAACCAAAAATTTCTTCGTTGAAACAAGATATCTAATGAAGCAAATTCGTAAAAATCTAGCCCATTAGGATGTATTTGAATGAAACAAATCTTGTATTTTTTAAATGAATTCACCTCTCTCTCTCTCTCTCTCTCTCTCTCTCACACACTCTCTTTCTCTCTCTCTCTCTCTCAGCGTGTATAGATATATCAAGCTCACAGCGTTTGATGAATATTTTGGAAAAATTGTTGGCTCGTTCGTTCCGTGACCCAAGCAAACTCAAACAATTTAAGGAAACATTAACTAACACGAAAATTTCCGAATTTTGTTATTTCTCGGAGGGAATCCCCCTTCTTTCTGTAATTTACTTTTTATTCTCATGACAACGATTACGTGTGCGTTCGACGCAATTGCTAGCACCCGAGCCCCGAGCCATCTTCACCCGCTAGTACACATATTTCTGATTCATCTGAAAAACAAAGCCACGGAGCCATATAATACTCTATCGTTTCGTAAATATCTCGGATCTGTGCTTACTAATTTTAGCTTGGATTCATCATAGTCTATATGATTCGATTCGTATCCCAAAATGAGGAACGCCATCGAATCGCCCACCTTCCGATTCGTATATAATTATATACTACTCTGACAAATCCATACTTCGATTTGATGGAAATATAATCCGTGTTTAATTATAAACATCGACTTCCATTCACCGTCAATAAAGTAACAATGACCATGATACTTTTATCCATTTTTATATCTCATTCGGTAATTTTTTATCGATAATTTTTATCCAACGTGAATATCGATAATTACTACCGGGGCATCGGTCGTCCATTAATGGGTCGATCGTTCGTAAGATGTTCTAGGGTGGCAGCTGTCTAAAATCCGATACCCTCGCGTACCTGAGAATTCAGCCACGTTCTTCCGACGCCTCTTCAATTGCGGGCGCGCCAACACGAGAAACATCACGAGTAGCAGACGTCGTCATCATCGGTGCAGGTGGTCGTTGATGCTCTTGAGTATTTGAGAAGAGATCCTCTTGCTCTCTATCTCTCTCTCTCTCTCTCTTTCTCTCATCAAGCGCGCTCACGATCGCGTCACCGACGGGATAAACCTTTACCGCATTCATGCTCAGCACGAAGCCATGTACTGCGGCAGCATATATCGTTAGCTAAACGCCACACGGGCTCAATGCACGCGCTTAAAAGATACACGTTGAGCTTTCCTAACTTTGATGACTCACTGTATATTAGGTATGGCATCGTTAACAGCTTCTCGCGGAATCATATTCCGATATGTGTATGTATACATAACCAGTAGAGGGACTCTTCAGCACCTGAAACTGGTCGTTATCTATATGCTCTCGTAGTTTTCTCACTCTAAACCTTCGTACGCCTCCTCTCGTCCTCTACGGATCACTTTTATCACGTATCAGAGACATCGTTTCTTCTCATTTCATCGGATCATCTCCATTTCGCTTCGTGTCTCCGGTATCCCAGAACACTACACCTCAGTCTTGTTGTCACAGACGCACGTGATTATATTGGATTTGAGCATAATAATACAGATTTGATTAATTGTCATTGGAGATGATCCCTAAGATGCGAGGAAAATCTCGTGGGGGGAAAAACATATTCTAATTATTATAATTTTGTAATATTCGTTATCAATTCATCAACGGCATATTTCAAAATATCTGCTATTGAACATACACACCTCAGAATACAATTGATTTATTTATTTAAATGAGGATGAATCCAATCAATTGAAATGTCTTTGAAATGAATGAGATCTTTGTGGCCAAGTTGAAAATAGCGCACTGTCCTCTCTAATAATGTAATAAGCTTTGATACAATAACTTATATTTGACTCATGAATATCTCTGTCAAATCAAATTTTCCGGTCCGCCACTTAAGAATCTCCATATACAAGCTAATTTAATAGTTTCCTTTCGTCCCATTTTTTTTCTAGTAAAATATATAGACATCTCGCAGTAACGATTCAATTGATAATTCCTCGGTAATACAAGCGTCTCCATGACAAAAATTTTATCGAATACTTTCACAAGCTCCTCGTGAGAATGCATGCTATGCCGGAAGATGAACACATCGCACCTAAAACATATAGCAAGGAGCATTCCGTTCGATGTGTAGTGGTAGTTTACGATAGTTTTCTCTGGTTGGACATGATTTATTATACCCCACTCTCATTGTGTATCCAAGATTGTGTGCCTCAAAATCAATCGAGAGTCCACGATGACGATTTGGGGGAGGGGGCTCTGCCTGACCAAGTTCACGAGTGCAATAGGCAGACGACACGACAATTTCGATGACGAACGAACTCGGCGAACTTCATCGTTCTTCCACCAGCTTACCACAGTCTTTCACCAGATTCGAACAGACACACTCATGCGTATCGTACGTTGGATGACAGCGAAATCGTTGCGGAAATGGAAGGACCAAGCTTTCGCAATGCTTCAACACAGGATCATACGGAAGTTGTAATTATATACTTCTTCTGCCTACGTCACCTTTCTCTCACGCCTCCTCTGTCGATGCTACAATATTTTTCAAGCCTTTACAAAGAGACGCATATCATTCAACGAGTCTACAGTTTACACGCGAGTCACCGATGCTATGTGTGCTTCGTGGGCGGCCGTCGTGTTCACGAAAAATCACCTGACGCGTCCTGCCAGCGTGATAAGATGGCGAGGGAAAAAAAACGAAGGCGAAATGCACATGATAGTTCGTTAGCATCTCGTTCGGTGTGTAGCTTCGACCGCCTCAGGCTTTGTTATTGCGTTCACCACTGAGCATCTACGTCGCGTGGTGTCGTTCACTATATGCTTCCTTACCAAACATCTTAATATCGCTCGATCCCTCGGACACTGTATGCAGCACGAAGAGCTGACGATTCACCACGTGGAATTAACACACACATACACACACATATACACACACACACACAATCTGCACACATGTACACATTTAATGAAAGAACAAGCAAAAGCCTAGACCCCAGCATATCTAGCGAACAATTCATTATTTTAATTCAACCGCGTCGGAAGAAAATATGATTCATTTGTTATATATTATCCTATAACGTATGAGTTGAGCTTTATGTCAGTAAAAGTGTCAGATGAGACCCACGCATCGAACCAATCAGTGATAAGAGATACACGAATATTTCATCAGTGATATCAGAACGCGGAGGAACCAGGTATATGCTGAATCTATAGCGCTCGATGTTGGGGGCGATCGACGCTGGTGATTCTGACAGAGGTCGTCTGTGCATTCTGCTTGACAAGATCGAACGATTCAATCCACCGGGACACCCGAAACTCTTCTGTTTAATTAATCCGAGCGAACGGCTGTGAGACGATCTCGTGTTGTCGAATCTTGACAAGTCATGCATCTGCATACTATTATAACGCTATGTTTATATATATATATATACACCCAGCGTATAGGAAGAATGATGGGGGGGGGGGGGCAAAATGATCGCAAATGCACCCCAGCATTTATGGCCATTTCTCAATTCTTGCACACGGTGTGGCGGCGGCGAAATATTTATATTATCCAGAGAGATAAATTAGTTTTCCAATTGTACGGCATCTTTCACCTTTCACATATCGCATCTCCTTATCCCTTTCAATTTACAAATTTCGTTTCATTCCTTGAGAGCTCCCTCTCGGACTGCTGTCCGCAGTCACGCTTTCCTAATGCGCTATGTATATTTTACTGAGTATTCCGGTTGTATTAACATTAGTAACATGGAAAAACTGCTCTCCACTCAGTAGTCGGCGCGAAAACTAGTGCACGGCTAAGCGGTCAGCGATCCCGGCACTGGCCACGTCAAATACCGCTCAACATGTCAGAGATCACCGGAGCCGCGCAACGACCGTGCATCCAATGCTGTCGGTGTTATGTGCATACGTCTACCTTAATCTAGTTATAAAATTTGAACATGGACCGTTTGTAGGAAAATTAAAAGTCATTTCAATTCTTTAAAAATCCTTTGTATAATGCGATATGAATACCCGACTTTTGGAACATCAATGCAATTTTTATACATCGTTTAAAGTATTGCCATCAAATTTTCAGTATCCTCTAGCGCCCCTAAGTATATACTCGAGAGTGAAACGTTAAGAATATGTACTTTGAATGTACATCCGAATTAAGGCTAAATCGATAACCCTGTCACTCGGATTTGAAAATCCGGCATGCCGGCAAAGGCAAACTAGAGTGAGAGTAACAATGGCATGTAACGCGTTCACATCGTTTATTCGATGGGTTGTTTCTTCCATGGATTTCCTTACATGAAACTGGCTTGCAGACTCCGCATGATCTTGCTGCCCACTCTCTCTCACTCTGCTGATACCTGACTACATAGTCAACCATGACGTCACTTCTCTCTCTCTCTCTCTCTCTCTCTCTCTCTCTCTCTCTCTTGCTCGCTCGTGACTGCACTCACCCATCCCAGATTCCGTTTACGATCTCTCTCATACACATCTCTCTCTCTCTTTCTCTCTGTCTTCATGCATCCTATATTCTGCGTCTTTTTCCCTTTCGTTTTCATTCTCGTTACTTTTTTTTTTGAATTCACCATCAGCATACGGGTGTGTGATTATCAATATAAAAATGCGGGCCAAATTTCGTATCATAAATCTAAGATGATGAGACGGTCCACGGTAGGAATACCAATCAGCCGGTTAGACTAGATGTTTGTTCCCGATCTGCATAAAGATCGAAAGGAAGATGACGATCGACCGAAGCTACGCAAAATTATGCCGAAAAATTTTGCCGGTTCGCGCCCTATCTCACAGGATGGTTATATACAAGAGCATGCGTATATTCGATCTCTGCCAACTGCTTTTCGTCTTTTCGTCTCTCTCTATTTTATAGCTCCCTGCGGTAGAGCGTGCCCTTCTAAAAAAAAAAAGAATGTATAAGATGATGAGAATATTCTAAGGCGCAGATCGAGTCCCTCTCCTACTCGCGCACCGATAAGAATCATGCCGAAAAGATCTCAAGACTGCTTTGGTCATTTAGCGCGATCCTGTGCCGCGATTCGTTAGAATTTATGCAAAAAAAAAAAACTTTTTATCGCGTCGATGGAGGTTATCAAATTGACGAGAAAATTGGATAAAATCTGTCTGCAAAGATGGCTACATCACACGTCTGTTGTTTCCGTAGAATGAAAAGTTTATGTTCGTGAAAGTTTTTTTTTCTTATAGTTTTCAATGACAATGGATTCACATTACGCCGAAACGTCGGAAAATCATACTTATAAAAGTGTGTATGTGTGTGTGTGTGTGTGTGTGTGCGCATGTACGTGCGCGCGCGCGTGTGTTTGCGTGTGTGTAATTAGCTCGGGAAATTTAAATGTCGGTATCTTGAGAACAATCATGTTCAAATTTAGCACGCAGGTCTAGGATTCTTTTTTGTTGCTACAATTTTGATAAAAATTTCTCAATAGTGTAGATAGATTTTGCAGGATTTTTTTCGAGAATAGGCTCTCTGCTGGATCTTTGGTAATGAATTTTATGAAAATCAACAGAGAAACTTAAGCTTCATGAAATTTCACCTTTTTTTATAAATTAAATTTTTTTATGAAAAATGGCATACATATATTCTAATATATTAGTAGTATGATTATCGGTACCGGTACTTGCTGCTCAAATGAGCTTGGGAAGAACTACAATTGCTATTGAGCTTGAAAAGAGTATCACTATCGAGAATAATATGAGTTAGCGGTCACTGAGCAATTACCCTCTACGAACGTCTTCAGTGACGAAACATCACAAAGCTCCCGTATCAGGCAGAAAATAAATGAGTGGTCACCATTATTGCCTATTACGGGGATTTTATTTCAACTATACCGCAGAAAGCGCCACACAGCTCTGAAATTCACATTCAATTTCTTTTTTTCGGTTAAATTTCATTTTATATATCGACAAAATACTCATCGAAGCGCGCAAAAATAATTACGAAATACTCAGCCGCAAAGTATGAGTAACCATGCACCGCCACGAAGATCGAAACGAGCGTGTAACTCGCTGAGTCTTCTCCAAAATATCTTGAAGGGGCAATTAGCGGCAGGACTTGCTTTTACCCGTTACTTACCATGGGTTGATTGTACTTTACTCCAATCGCATGTCGATCAATCGTTTAACCAGAAAACCGGGAGGGGGGGGGGGTATATTTTTCAATATTAAAAAAATTAAGAACCAACGCTATTCGGAACGAATGAACAAACGATTACTCCAGGAAAAATTTGCATAAGATCAAATGCATTTTGACTATACAGCGCGTGGTTCGGCCAACGGAGAAGAACGGGTATTTGAGCCAACTCTATGCTGCGGTCAGGCACGATCACTCCAGCGGTTTTCATCGATCCACAATAATTATCTAAACGAGTTCGGTGTGCGTGGTAAGAGCCGGAGCACCGGCTTATTTGTCACTAACAGTCCGTTCAGGATAGTCATTATTGTCATTAAGGAGTTTCGCGTCGGTGGTATGTTTGCCGATTCCCTTTCTCGGGTTGATCGTCGCATACTTCTGTTGGTCGCCGTTGCGCGTATTCCCGTGAGTTGCCAGAAGGAGAGACGTGGAACGAGGGAAAGAAATAAACGCGAGCTCGCACTCGCCGGAGTCGGCCGCAAGCGGATCCGCGCGACTCTTTTACCGGAGAGACGAACGGTCGCTGTGGACAGCATTATATCCAAGAGACGAGACGACGAAGATGAGCGAGAGAGGATGAGCCGTGGAAAGCGCGTCTTCGAGCTGACGAGAGAAGAGCGACAAGCACAAAAACGGAACTCGAGTTCCCAGAAACCGCGTAAACTCTTCGCTCTTCTGCTCGTATAGCGTCTTGTGCTGTTGGCGTGCGTAGATCTTAGGATGCCGGTGCCGACAATGTACCAGGGATCTCGGTTACCTTATTCCCCGTTTCTCAGCTTCCCTCGCTCACTGCCAGTCCTTACTCGCTTCTCTTCGGATGCGAGAAAGAGAGACAAAATAGCGCGGAGAGCATTAAGCGCGGGGCGAACAGTCCAATGTTCCAGGCAAAGAGACACAAGGCCCCCGCATGCTCCACTTCCATCATCAACTCTCTCTCTCTCTCTCTCTCTCTCTTTCATTCTCTTTCTTTCTCTTATCCTCTCTTTTTCTTATTCTCTTTTTCTCCGGAGATTGTAATTATCTATAATGTGCCTATGTCTCTTCGATCGGTAGATGTTTGTTCCCTTTCCGTCCTCAATACTTTTTATCTCTCTCGCTCTACCTTTGCCTCTCACGCTCTCGATTACCCTTTTTTTCTCATCTTGATTCTGTGAGCGAAATCCTCTCGTCAGCTTGAAAGAATTTTACGAGTCTCTCTCTCTCTCTCTCTCTCTCTCTACTTTGACGGCCGCATTGAAGAAACACTGGTTCCGTCCCTCGCGTGCCAGGACGCTACTTCGCGTCCACAATCTCTCGTTCCCTCCTCGTTTCCGGCGAAATATCCAGTAATTTCCCAGGACTCCTCGTACAGTGATTTTGTTGAATTCAATAATTATCGTGTATCTATATATACTGGGGCCAGGTTCATCGTGAGTGCGAGAAAGCTCGAGAGAGAGAGAGAGAGAGAGAGAGAGAGATCCGATGGTATAGAAGAAGGAAAAAACGAAGGAATGAGACGATAAAGGCGGGTATAAAAGTAAGCCGTATTGAGAAGAGAAGGGTCAAAAGGTTGCAGAAGAAGTGGAATGAGACTACCGCTTCGGTGGCGTCCTAAATGCAGCATGATTGCATCGATCGTATCTTCAGGCATGGACGATGCAACTGTGCGGATCCTGCAGCGAACGAGTACACGTTATAAGTGCCGTTTACAACGATGTGTATGGTTGTAGAAACCACATTGATCTCAAGCACTGATCCTCTGATATTCAAATATCACGATGGAGACCCTCGTTGAATGGAGGCCACTCTTATCCACAACAACACAACGTGGACAACGGCTGCATATGTGTATATAAGAGAAGATCCAAAAATATGTATTTCGCCGGTAACAATGCTCGTACCAAGTGAAAAGAACGTGTCTCCATCACGTTGGTTAATAATGATGAACTCTCACGGAAAATACCTGAATGCTTCCTTTCCTATACCATCGCGTATAACAAAAGTGGAGAGCTCGCAAACTCCAATTTGTAAGTCGTAAAGAAAGATGGTTGGTTTGGCTGTAGATTGTAATGCGCAGAGGTAAAAAATAAGGATAAAAAATGGAGGTAAAGAAAGAGGTGAGAAGGAGCACGTGCTCAGAGGATCGCAGTGATTCACCAGGGATAATGCTGATCAGAAATGATGCGCGTAATAACTGTTTCAGGAGACGACAAACGTGAAACGAAAATCGAATTATTGGCGTGATCGTATCATACTCTCCGCGAATTTGCGAACGAGAGAAAGGAAAACAGTGGTACAGAGAGAGAGAGAGAGAGAGAGAGAGAGAGAGAGAGAGAGAGAGAGAGAGAGAGAGAGAGAGAGAGAGAGAGAGAGAGAGAGAGAGAGAGAGAGAGAGAGAGAGAGAGAGAGAGAGAGAGAGAGAGAGAGAGAGAGAGAGAGAGAGAGAGAGAGAGAGAGAGAGAGAGAGAGAGAGAGAGAGAGAGAGAGAGAGAGAGAGAGAGAGAGAGAGAGAGAGAGAGAGAGAGAGAGAGAAACGCGTGTCCTTAGCCGGTTTCACTTTGCCCTAGGGCTTTGTCAATGCGTTCACCGTTCAAGTAGAATCGACGTTAATCGTTTTCTCCAGTCACAAGAGTGACGCATTTAACTAATTTTATCCGCAGCTAACCGGGGCGGGGGGAGGGGGGGCGTATTCTCTCGCGGTGACTTTTCTCACATCGAGTGCACAAATATACTCGTTACAGAAGCAATGAAGATGGCTTAGCATTACGCTGACATTGTCCTGCTCGTGAAATCTACGATCGTAAATTTGCATTTAAAATTTAAAGCCCGTTTTACAAGATTTTGTTTGCAGGTTCCGTTCATAAAATCGCAGATATTCTGTGATATGAACTCGCGGGAGTTAAGCTTTTCTCGAATCAGCTAAAGGAGTATTTGCATAAATGCATGACCATATGCAGTCAATTTATTCATATAAAGTAGTGCGATCAAATTAGTTTAGCCACTTTGGACATAGTTTAAGAGAATCACCCGCGATAATGCACAAACACCACCCCCGATGTCCCGATTCTTTATCTACCATGCATGTGGAATACGATACATTTCAGAAAAGTTCACGTTTCCTTCTGTTTAACGAACAAAGTATTACGGGATTCCTCGCTATGAGTTAAACGGAACGAGTAATTGCTCTTGATCGCGAAGAAACCGGCAGCGTGATTCGCGAGCTTGGGCAAACGAGAGGAGATAAAACCAAAAGAAAACGAAGGAAGTAGAGCAAACGAACGACGAGATGGAAGGAGGCAACCTCAAGAAGGGTGCGGGGTTTTGCGGGTGATCTTGACCAGGACCAAGGACACGGACAAACACGGCGTAGACGGCCACCCATGCCGGTCAACCCATGATCCTTGGATCTTGGTGGTGTGTTGCCCGGACGCGTGTTCCCACGTATGGTGCCCCGGGCGGTGGTCTAGCAAAACTCCTTGAGACCCAAATTAAAGCGGTCGCCTCCTACGATGATCCCCGAGTCCGATGCGCCAATATGCCCCGTCGCCGCGAGTCTTATATGCCGATCCACCGGTGACTGCATAATTAAAGGAACGTCGTGTAATTGGCAGTGAGAACTCACAGACTAGGGCACACAGGAGTATACACACACGATTGCGAGTCTCCAAACTTTTTCCTGCCTATATTGCGATCTCTCGGTTCATTCTTTCGTCCGCAGAAATTCGTGAATGAGTTCTTCAGCATTGATGGGCCCGGTTAATAAAAATGTTAAAGTATCATTAAGATCATCAATGGTCGGTTCTAACGTAAGTATCGGCTTCAAACACATAGTTACCGAGTACTCGCTGTGCAACTGTGAGTGATGCAATTCTTTCGCTCAATATAGATCATTCACAGAACGTGGCATTGTTTTTGTCTAACTTATAATTTATTCGGCATATCCTAAAACTTTTTTTTTTATCTGGATTATTCCTTATATATGACTATATGGCAGGGCAATAAGTTATGACTGTCTCTATATACAAGCATAGGGTACCGCCCGATGACCTATTCTCGACTAAACTCCTCTGCGGAATCTTTAAAAACGGAAGTGAGTGCGTTCATAAAAGATCACTAACTTTAATCAGTATTTTTCGATGACTTATTATTTATTGCATAGAAATTCTCGTGTTAGTTACCTTATAAAGTGAACAAGCGTATGGCGATGTGCTGCCTTACCTTGGCAGGAGAGATCCAAGCACTGTGGGTCCACATAAGTATAATACGACTCTTGTAGCTCGTCGCGACTTTCTTAGTCCAGGATCCAACGACGAGACCAACAATTCAAGATGCTGCCTAGCCGCCAGGTCGCGCGACTAAGCTTGTTAACGTATATACAACATAAGATGGAAACCACACGAGAGGCGAACGAATACGTGCCTTCCACAAATCATAAAAACGTGATATATGGGCACCTATCGTCGGATACCAGTGGTGACCGGGAATTCATTTTTGAGACCACGGATAGGATTGAGAGAGGATGAAGAGGGTCCACCATGGTTGTGGCGGGGGTTCTGTTCACTGCTGCGAGAACACGAAGTAGAAAATATAATCAGCGTTGATGTCGGCGCGAGACGTGCCAGCAGCCACCCGCTCACCGCACCAAACTTTCGCTTCCTCATAAAAGAAGCGTCGATTTTTAAATATTTCCTTTCCTATGCTAATTTAATAAAACTCCTGGCATATTATTCAATTAACATACTTGTCTCGCATCAACTACAAAGATATTTGGTCAACTCAAGTTAATCAATTACTAATCATCTTGATTACTGCCCATCACGTTTTACAATATAGCAACGAAAAAGTATATGCAGGACACTTCCGACGTGCCTCTTGTCATATAGCGTATAGTCAGGTTAGTTGTGACACTTTTTGATAATTGACTGTCATCTTTACACAGGGTTTCGTGTCTATTGGGCAGCTTCTCAGAATTTTGACGAGTACTCTGTTAACAACTATTTGCCGTAGAGAGTGATTCATAATTATTGATGTTTTCAAATTGGCCAGCGAGTTAAAAACAAAAACGAATTTCCGGGATAGATAAACCAACTTATAGAAAGACGGAATAATTATTATTACGGTATTATAATGGAATTGTTCCGATTCGTGAGTGTTCAATTAAATTTTCAACATATTATAAATGGGCGAAAAGAAGTGATGAAACATTATTTAGCAATAATTTACCTCCTTACCGTGCGGCACCATAGTTGATATAAAACGTAAAACAATAAAATTATCCGATGCCCGATATGAGACATTTCCTGTAATTTTTTTTTTTGTAATCGAGAAGCATCGATTGTGCTTTACCCATGATTTTGCACCGAAATAATGCGAAAATCCTGAACAAGATGTTTCAATTGATCAATTCATCGAAATTATATGGAACAGTCTCGTCTGTCATTGAGTCTCATCTCTCCCGAAATAACCCTATGGGTCAATGTACTCCGAGACAGAATAGTCGGTAGTTTCGAATAGCTAACCAAACGATCGTACGCCCATCTGAAGAAAAACTTGCGTAATTTTTAATCGATTCTAAACGTTCTTTGTGACGTTCCTTTTACGATAAGAATTTAGAACTCTCGAGACCCTCGTTTCTCTCGTCCGGTAACGCCAGCAACTGAGATTCCCTGTGTGCGATGGCGCATACAGATGCAGTCACATGCACACCCGCAACATATAGCGGTCGAAAAATAGATTCCACAAATCATAAAACGTAAAATATATCAGCACAAAGCCGAACGCATTTTGAGTGCTGCCAGAATACATTCCGAATCTGGTGGAGAGGAGGGGGGGGGGGGGGGGTCAGAGGAGGAGTGTCAAGAGTGTGTAGTGCGTGTCGAATGTAAACGTTGAGATGCTGGATGACCGCGCGGAATGGCCGGTATGGAGAGAAGGATTTCGGAAGAGGCGAACAAACGAGAGGACACGGAATTCGAATGTGAGGAGGCGGAGAACAAGCAAAAGCCTAGCTAGACACGACGAAGATGCCCACTGAGAGGAGAGGCAAGGATCACCTAATAATATTTTTATTGGCCGTAAAGTCGCGCGAGCGGGCCCTCGTGAAGGGAATAAGAATCGCCGTAGATGCTGGGTCTAACCACCACGGGGGAAACTCTCGCGCCACGGGAACCTCGTATGTCCTACCTCGAAACCTCCGGCTCTCCTGTCCAAAGTTATTTTTCTTTCGGAGTCCTTGTTCGCGTCTCGATCGATTTACGAAGGAGTCCGAGTACCGTGGAATAATTTATGAATTTCATGATTAACCGACAGAGTCTGACTGAGATAATCGTAATCCATGACTTTACGATTGCTGAAACTTGGAAAAAATAATGACCACTGATACGGCTTGCTTTTGAAAAATTATTTGCACAAACTGGGCTTAAAATTTTGTTAGAGAAGGTATAGGACTCTGGATTTGCAGATGGAGAGACCGAAACTAAGATGGTCACAATTCATGAATCTACGATTATTAAAACTAGAAGAACTGAACTGTAATATTATTAGTTTTTCCTACTTTTGAAAAACAAATTACGCAATCTGTGATTATATAGATGGCAGTGTGATCATGCGAAGACCATATATAACATCTCGTTGAGAAACTGCGCACACACCTATTCGCTTTAACTATATTTATGCATATAAATTATGCGAATTCACGCTGAGCGCATTAATCATACCTCGTCGAGCATAAGTATATAAGATGCGAAGATTTGTCGATTTTATTTGTTCATCGGGTTACGTTGGCGACAAACGTATTTCCCAGCTCCGTGCACAGTCTTTTTGGGGCATTGAAAAATCATTGAAATGGTCAAAGTAGATGATCTGAGTGAATATTTTAACGCGTTGAAGCATAGAGTGATTCAATCTTAAAAATACACGAATGCTGTCTTCAAAAACGATCAGATACTCGTTTCGCATTTAAATAATTATTAATATATTTATTAACCTCATACACATGCGTCACCCAAAGTTCCTTACTCGTGGGTCTCAGAAAATAATCGAGGAGCAGCCGCAAATTCCGTGACGTTGGGCGTAAAACTTTTTGGATATATAGCGCGTATCTTGGGTCCGACAAAGCCACTGAACAGCGAGAAAGAAGTCATAAAACTCTAACACCATGCCAAAACCTCACGCGCGTTTCCCACGATTTATTTCGGTGCTTATACCAGCGTAGAACTCTCACTTTTTTTTTATTTCTCATTTTTATTTTACTCCGTCCGTTGTGCGAATAGCCTGCATCCGAAAAATCGTCTCAAGACATTGTGATTAAAGCTGCGCCGTTCTCGATGCACGGATAGAAAAAAAAAATTGGGTTCTTTACGAAATTTTATGTCACCCAGGATCGGCTCCTTGTATAGCGAAAACCTTTATTGCCCATTTCGAATGCTCAATCCGAGTGTGCATCTTCTTCAGAAGCCTGCAAAGAGACGTATACGGAGAGGTGTATTCGCGATGCTCGCGGCTTTTGCTACGCAGTCTGTCGACCAAAACTAGAATTGCTTTTAATATCACTTTGGCAAGTTTTAACGTGTAAAGACGTACATTCTTGAAAGTTTGTATTCATTTTTCTCATTCTCGATGAATTTTGATTAATAAAGCGTTGTACAATTATTATTCAAAGAGTATGTACGCTGATTTATTTCATAATTTCATCTGCACATTTTTGTTTGAATATCGCCTATATTGAAATAAGTATCAGCCATATAAGCTGTCACGTTTAGGCGAAACCATCATAATCAAAGCTCAGAGCTTAATCTGGAATGTCTCTTATTATTATTCTCTGGTAAAAAAAACCATAAAAAATAATCAGCATGAATAATAGATACAGGGAAGTGTAAATTTTTCGTAAGTTATACATCAAATGTGCTGTCCAAACCGACTCTTATTTGCAGGACGAGGCTGAGAAAGTTGATATACGAGTGTTCGTCAATCGTTATAGCCGTCGAGAGTTGTGCGACGCGGGTTCAATGGACTGCGATGCTTATATACATCAAGGCCTATCGATTACTCGATGATTGATTACCTCACTTATTTTTCCATGACGCATAAATCTCGATGATATTTAATCGGGAAATTTACTGCATTTCTAGAAGAAATGTAGCTGGAACATACCGAAATGAAGTTTCGTTACTAAGTCACGTGACAAGATAATATAACAAAGATTTTTCCATGTCAAAGTTACATTTTTCTTTTGGTAATTTTTTTTCTCACTATACATGGAGAAATAAAAGAAATGACAGATCGATGTAAGGGCATCGGTGAACGAAGCAGCGAATAAACAGAGCCCAGCTTTACCGGTCGAACTTTTCAGACGATAGTTTAGTCAATCAACACGATGGAGACTGCTCCCTGGATCATTGCATCAGGACGTCTGGTACGCGGTCGGTATACCACCAGGAACGTGTCTAGCTACTTTCGTGTAGTTTTCAGGATCAATGCCACTTCTTGATCGGTCAATTTAAAAACAATACTACTTCAGCGATTGCTTAAAAATTCACATGTTTGGATGAAAATCGAACTTCCGAAATAACCTTAGGAATTTTTCGTCATGTAACGAGTCTAAAAGTATGTTTCCACCGTGACAAAAGTGGAGTTGGAAGGGAACGTGAGTCGTGTCTTAATTCCTCTCCAAGAATTTAAGGCGAAGCATTTACCCTTCGAGCAGTCGGCGCCCACGTAACTTTCGACCGTTTCGCTCTGAAGTTACACGGGAAGTAATAGTCCAGGAGCCGCCACTGACCAAGTGGCTGTTGGCTTCTGGACTCTTGTGAGCCTCGCGATATCTTGTGTGCCTTCGGTGTGTGTCACGTTGCACATAAGATTTTGATCTCTCCGGACGTTCCACACCGCGGACAATGATTCGTCATCCCCGGGTACGAGCAGGTACAATAACGATGTCCAGTTCGATGTAGGTATCAGTTGTCGCGGATACGTCTTCATTGTAGCGTTATACTTTTGAATAACGACGAATGTTCAAACATGGAATCACGACTAAAAATGACTACTTTCATCATGTTCAGAATAGAAATAAAGAATTCAAAACGGTTGAATCGATCTCAAATTTGAAAAAAACAACTGTTCAAAAACTTCTGGAAGGAAAAATTGGGTCAGAAATTTGAGTTTCCATTTTTTCTCGAGCCCTTTGCCCAACATGACGGTATATTTGATAAGTTAAAAAGCTTTTCCATTGGTTATCATCGAGTGAAATATTTTTTCAACCTATATTAAGCACAAGTCCACTGTAATTATAATATTATTTATTCACAACAGCATACCGCATACGTATATATAACAAGCGAGCAAGTTATAGCTGAGAGAAGATAAAAAATTTTGTTCACAAACGATTTTACGGTCGATCATGTACCGTGATATAGTGCGCCTCGAGTTTGGGAAAGTATGTTCCTTATCTCGATTGTTATTTGTTTCGGGTTTGTGACTTGAATACGTAAAAGCTCCAGAGCTTGTGCGCTGTTCGGTCGACACACCCCGGACTATCAAGACACTGTCATCTTCAACGGGTTCCGAGGCGCTATGGCGCGCGCCCACATGTGCCGCGGGGCTGCTTTGTTTTATGCGCAATTACTTGATGAGTCATTTCGGTAATTGGGGAATATTTTTTCGGGATTTATCGGGACGACGACGACGATGACGGGTTGGCCGACCGTCGGTAAGATTTGCATAAGCCGCGAGAGGATGGACTTTCGCTTCGCTTCAACGTCTGACATTTTAACGAGCGCAAGCTTACTTCACTTTATTTATCGCACCTGTTATCGCACGCTGCATACACCGCGGACCGCCGACTTTTCTGCTGCTCCCACACGTCTCCGTGACTCCGAGCTTCTTGCGCGCTATCTTAGAAGCAAGGGAAAAAAAAGAAGAAAAATTAACGTGCACCACTAATATCCCTGCCCATCGTATAGCCAAAGATAGGTCCAGCAGCGGCATACAGAACGACAAGTGTTAACGAACGTCAAACGATTGTAAAATATTTTACGATGTATTTTGGATTCTTTGGATGCGAATGTTACAACCTTCCAAAGTGTTATCATACAAAGCGCCAGAAACTTTACTGCAACTCACCGATAAAGTTTCGAATATAAAAGACTAGAAAATCTATATGAAATGCAGCGGAGCAATATAGCTACACTCTCGTCGGCGATTTTCATCAATGTGGGAATCGTTTGTGGTGTAATGCCTCCCCCAACTGGCTCGCTCGCGCCATCGATAAGCGCATATACATACATGTAAATATTCATGTTCTTGGTCAGCTCTCGCTACAGGTCTACATTCGATTTCAGTGCATTAGCAGATAGACGATCTTAAAATTTTGTGTGGCTGTTCGTTATATGTGCCCATGATTCAGTGAATATTATACGTGCAGCCTAAAATGCATACGAGTTTCCTATCTTAATGCAGCACCGCTGTAAGCCCCTTCCGGTGAGTCGCAGCAATACGGAGGCGGAGAAAGTGAAGAAGATATCGCATGATGTTAGTAGTATGCAACGCGGCGAAAACGTTGTGTCTGACAAAAAGGAGGATATAGAATTTTTTTGTGGCGAACGAAAAACCGGAGGAGTGAGAGAGCGAGTGAGAATCGCTGAGATTGAGTTGTCGTAAAGTGCCGGTGAATCCTCGGGGACTCCGTGGGTCGGTTAGTTATGTTAACAAGTTAGACGATACAGGGATAAGATCCTGCGTGATTCTTTGTGAACTCATAGGAAACGTGACACCAGAAATAATCTAACGAACAGAGAAGGAGTCATAGAGAGAGAAAAAAAATGTGGGATCCAGACCAAGAGCAGACTAGCAGCGAGAGAGCACAGGTTCCTCCCCATCTCTTTCCATTTTTTTTTACTTGGCATGTCTTCTTCTCTCTCTCTCTCTTCCACGTTGACTTCCTCCTTTTTACGCGCGCTTCACAGTCTTTTCGTCCCTCTTCACTTTTGTAGTACGCTCGGAATTTCGGAAGTTTAGAAAACCTGAGAGCGGAACACTTGAATAAAAAATATTGAGCCACGTTGTATGCTTCGTACATGCCACATCCCTTCATTCATCTAAACGAAATCACGAAATGCGCAGAATCTATCAGGACATTTCAATCGACCGTATATTCGCTACTTTTTACACAGCAATCATGCTACCGGACTCGACAATCCTGTTTGTTTCGGACGTACGTGCAATAGGATTTGGGAATCTTTAGGTATCTCAATTCTGTCATTTTCTCGAATTTAATTGAAGGATATACTAAAGAATTCTATAGTGACAAAGAGGGTGAGAGCACTCATTTTATTCTAGTGCATATCGGAGATATAGGTGAATTTTTAACCATTAAGCGGACATGGACTACTCGAAACGATAGGCCTCGGCTCAGATATAATTAAATATATTATGCCGAAGAAACTCCTATTCAAGGGGTTCATGCGCAAAGGGCCATGCAGTTACCGCCACAATTGACTCCTCTATTATTTCTTCTCCTTATCTACTACAGCGTCAAGTGTTTAACAACCCTTTTGGCTTGCCGTGAGATCACCCATTGTTCCTTGATGAGATGCTTCCATGACATATCCATTACAAGTATGGTCAGCACGTTTATAGATATACATTTATATCGTTTATACGATTTTATAAATCGTTTTTTATACGTTATATACGTTATAATATATATACGTTATATACGTATATATATTTTATAGTTATATACGTTTATAGGCTATACATACCGCTTATTTTTCTTACACAAATTCTTACACATGCAAGCTTGTGCCCTCAATTCTTCCCAAGCAGCCTGTGACGTTTATCGGTTGCTGCTCACTATCCACTCTCAATATCAAATCCACGTTCATCTGGATTCAACATGATTTGTCAAGAATTACCATTCATGAATGGCCTCCGAATTTTTCGATCTTGAAGTACCATAATTTATAAGCCTTTTTTTCGTCGCCTTGATCCTCATTGTAGGTCCGGGTTTGCCATGATTCAGCGGAACAAACTGGACATTTCGTTACGCTCGTTCAAGAACGTTACACCAGCTTCTTTTTTCTTTTTCCTTCCCAGGGGAAAAAAACGAACCAGCGAGGCCATAGAGCGAGTGTAACGGCAGATCGAGTGCTCTGTCATACCAACGGGGCTCGCCACGGTTTCATGAAAGGGACCTACGCATAAGCCGTAAATTTACGAGCTTCGACAGAGAGAAAACACATTACCTCTCTATCGTCTATCGAAGTATTCTAGCTTAGGCTATATGCCGGAGGAATAGCGAATGGCGCGTTACCAATGGTGAGAAGGAAAGTATCAGCATCAGGGTGATTTCTTTATTAGCTCTGAGTTGGACTCCCGTGGCGCCGGGCCGAACCGGAAAACTCCAGAGTCCCCCGAGGTCTTTCGGGGGCCACCTTGAAGCTTTGTGGGTAGCCGCGTCCAGAGAGTATCTGTCTTTCCTGTACTTTTCACTTTAGTTTAGTCCACCTTCTCACCCTTTCCCGTGGACATCATGATTTTACCGATTTTTCAGAGAAGATCAGATAACATATATATGTGAACGAGCTCTTTCGAGCTGCTTGGTAAGGGATTTTCTAGACGTGGAGAGTGGCCGCAATTTAAATGACCGGCACTTATTGATCTGCTCAGAGCGATGTTATTAGTCCTGTTCGTTAAGGCTCCTAACAAAACATGCCGAAAACGTGTGCACTGGACACAAGTTGGGTACCTCGATGAATGTATCGTTGATAATAGTGGTGCGACAGCGCGGAAATCAATGATGAGAGGATAAGAGTGGAGAAGCGATGAGAGTGAGGAGAGCACAATTGTTTCCATAATAGACAAAGTTTTTATAAATGAAGCAAAGTGGGTAGAAGAGACACAGATGAGAAGTAGATGAGGAGTGCACGGTTTCTGTTGCTGGGAAAGTAGTAACACTCTTGATTCAACGCATAACTTCACGTTCAGCTTTAACTACGAACATGGAAAATCCCACACGGGTCCATAACTATCATCATCTATGGTACCGATCCAGCCTTGTCGCCTTGGAGGGATTGGAAGGATAAAAGAGATTTGAATCTCGATATTAAAAGGCACGCAGTGATATTTCCTTTTGAATGTTTACATTTGTTTATAGTTCTTTATTCATTAACGTAATTTCGTATCATTCAGGTTTTCATTGCCTTGGTATCTTCCGTAGATGATAGAAAAGTGTGATTTTTTTTACCCACCAAAGAAGTACGATCTAAAGTGATTTAAATGCTTTTAAATGTCATATTTATGAGCATCTAAGGGGGGAGTCAATAGGCACTATATGCAAAAAGTACACAAAAAATAACGCTTATTTCATATTTTGAATAACAGAAAACTGAACTTCCTGCGAAAACTGAACTCATTGGCCCTCACGGGGATGAATACCAGCTCATTGTACGATTTTTCGTTTCCCACTCAAGTATTAGTATGATCTCGTCACTTTAGAAAATTAAATTACCAGATAGTCCGATTTATGTGGTACTTTATTTTACAGATAGACAATTATTCACGACAGAAGTTTACAATTTCTCTATTAACAGGTCCGCGCCCAACTGCGCTTCCTCCGTACCTCTTTGCTTTCTGTTTACACACCAAAGTAATATCTATTGGTTCCGTAATGAATTATCGAATTATGAGAGATCGCCGATGGTATTCACCCAAAACATCGACCATCAATGGTGGATCTAGTTGAAAAAAAGCAGTATGAGTTAAAAAAATACTGTAAGAGCTGCTAAAAGCGTTAGAGACCAGAATTTGACAGAAAAAAAAATGACCGTGTACAACTACTCGGAGTCATACAAATTTTTTCGACTAAAACTACTCGAAAATGTTTTATTTTTCTGTACTTTATTTCGTTATTTCCGGTTACGCGAGCGCCATAATATGTTTGAGTACTCGTGAACAGAGATGCAATTTTAAAGTCATATTTAATCTTTGTTATAATAAGCGGAAAAGTATCGAAAGTATAACGAGTTGAACCGCAAAAATTACTTATGTCATCAAATTCTGTTTTAAACAGAATTACTTGTTGACATTGGCATTTTTCGTGACGAATAGCAACTACATTGAGTAGTTGTGATGAAATAAAAATTAATTACAGTTACGTCAAAAAGCTTTAATTTGATAAAGGTATATACGTATAAAGGTATATACGTATATGAATATATACGTTTGCTATATCTGGGCAGCTTGTGAAAGAACAAGAACGATGTAGAAACAGAGGGTGGTGAGACAGACTTGTTCGACAGACCAGCGTATAACCCCGTAGGCAAAGAAATGCGCGAGCCTATCTTCCTTTCTCTCTTTATTCTTCTTCTATTTGTTTGCGTGCTAGTGTGCATCCGTGTCCGATCGTGTTTCACGAGGTTTCGGTATTTGTCGTTCCGATCCCGGTCATGGTAGGAGGAGACCCGCGTGCCGACAACTCAATAGTCCCGATCCACAATCTTAGGTAGTTTGGTGCATAGCGCACAGTGCGGGCTGCTGAACGACATAAAGATGAGAGAGCGCTCGAACTTCGTAGCCCGATAAGAGGCTGGTCTGGTCTGTTCATTCTACAAGCCTCACCACGACCACCATCATTGCGTCCAGGCCTACTCAGGTAGGCCAAACATGATGAAGCGTACAGGAAGGGCTATAAGAAGGTGAACGGCGACAGACAAGAGATGAAGAAAACCCCCGTTGCGTCATCCAGCAACCCCATGCTAGTCGACATTCTCACGCTAATTGGCTGCCAGCTTCTCTTTTGTAATTTCATTAGGGGGGTCTCGTACCTATGGTAGAGGCTTAACCCACCCCTTTGTGGCCACTTCATTGCCGTGTGCCACATGCACCAGTGCGATGAATGCTGAGAAAGCTCGAATGAATCGAGCGAGATGTCGTGACGCCTTCTTAAGCCCAAATATTTGCCAGATTTCACGGGTTCGCGGGTCCTTTAGATCACAGTGGATTCGTGGACAGGGATATCACATGCCGCGATTGATGAAGGATCCCGTGTGTGGTAGTAGAGTCCTTTGTTGAAGCTTTGATTCTCGCACGCCGCCCAATGGGCCCGCCTCCTTCACTCTACTCTCTTATATTCGATACGGATCTTATTCAAGGTTTTACAGTGATGATGATTCACTCGAATTATTTGTTATTTGATGCTATAGAAGCTTCCGTTCAAGCGGAAATACTTACATAATGATCGTGGACTGACATACCTGCCACAATAGTATTATGATATTCATAAATATACGTCGTATACTGTGCACCATTCATGATGAATCAGTGTAAAGTCCATACGCTTATCGCTGATTAAGATATTGAACTTATTATTGAAGCCTAGTCGTGACTCGATTGCAATGGTAAATTCAGTCGAACGAATCCACCACAACCATTGTACCGTAAAATTCATCATATAAATTTTATCAATCGTTAACCAATGGTCAGCGTGCGAAAAAAAACTGGCCAGTCTTTACCTAGAGACGATCTAGAATGGAGCAAGTTTGGAATATTGGGTGATGTCTCGTGTGAAATTATGGTGAACATGTACACAGCACTAAACCACCCCGTTTTAGGTCACCTGCGCAGGTAAAGCATGTCGAAGACGAAGAAGATTTTAGGCGAGTTGTTATACCTATGGAAGGTAAAGAAACGGTTCGCGTCAGAAGTATAAGGGGAGGGAGGGGGGGGGGGGGGGTGGAATCCGACGTTTCTTCGGGATCACCGTGTGGGGTCTTCCACACCGGGCCAGCAGAATCCATGCTGCTCGAGGCAGCAGCAGCAACAACAGCACGCTGTGGAATGAATGGTCTACGACAATGGGCCAAAGGTCCAGGAAGTGTACTCGAGTGATCTACCGATCGTTCTCCAGCACTTTGGGAATGCGCGTGAAATCTATCTTTCTCTATAGCTCGTAGCGAGGGATAGAGCCAGAGCCTGAGGGACCCCCTCCCTCCCCCAGTCCTATCCTTCTTTTCCGTCTTTGACTGTTCTCCAGCACTTTGGCGGCACTTGACTTTGGAGCTATGGGCAACAATGCAGCCGGATCGACAATGCCTCCCGCAATCTGGCTTCCTTTACTACCAGATGCGATTTTGATGAAGTGACTTCTTCACATTATCTTGCGGGTCTTTGCTACACGACCAGCTGAAGAAAGTGAGTCTTCGACGAACTGACTCACTCGGTATCTCCTTATCGTCAGTGAATCTAGGATTCTTTGCGCATCAGGCTATATATTTATAACATACTGAAGTTATGGATACTCTCCCATTATCTTACAGTGAAAATTGTATTTAGTAAATGAGCCAGAGTAATGTCAAGAGAAGAAGTGAACCACTAGTTTCCTGGCAGAAAGGTGATATCAGTTCGCGAATACGAACTAAAGTTGCAACGTAAAAGCTGTATGGACGTGGCTTACGCGCATGATGTCCAACATGCTTGTCCCTTAAACCCATGAAATATGACTTCCTATCAGAAGAGTCTCGGGGCCTATGAAACTCGTCCTGAACAGGAGAGCCAGCACTTCCATGGCTCGTTCGCTCGTGCCTCGCGCAAACAATTGTCCCGAGACGTGCATACAATTAGCCAGCTCTTTCGCACCGATGTTCTTCCACGGGTATATTGCTGCTTTTTATGGGGCTCTGCATCGTTCACTTCCACGATACGTGTGGCCTGGACGTGCCTGGGCATACGATCTGCATGCTAGTCAACATATTACGCAGGATGGTCCCACCTACAAGTTGCTCAAGTGTTGTTTGTTGTCGCGCACAGGCTTTTCTACTTCGCCAGCCGCTTTCTTTTTGCACTTCGTTCCTGCGATATTCTTGAGAGCCTCCACCAATCGATTCCATACTAATTAATGCTTTACAAACATTAATCAGTAAAAAAACTGATCTCCATCATTATTTTATCAAATAGAAATTGAATTTAAAATAATGAAATAACTTGGAGTACGAGTATAATAATACCAAACACAGCTGCTCCGTGTTCGGAGCAGCTGTGAACGAGCCTACATTTGATATAGGTATACAATGTTGGGGTGTCTTGAGCCATGAAATTGCTATTTCACTGGAGATTACATTAGCAGATCTGCTAGAAACATTTGAGAGGCGTGAAACCAGGAAGGCGTGGCGCAACGCCACTGGTCGTCAGCCATGGTGCCAAGCACAACCTTTTGATGATGTCAAACACCGACGATCGTCAGTCATCGACCGATTTGTACGGTCCGTTAGCGAGGTCCTGAAAAAGTGATCGTTGTGCTGGGGAATGTGCTAAATCTTGATAGATACGGAGTTTAGCTAGAACAATCATGTTAAACGCTTGTCTTTTCACGCTAATAACAAGGTGTGATAAGAGTGAAGCTAAAGTATTTAAAGTCAAAGCATATCAAGACACTTGTTTTCTGACACATGTTCCATTAATACGTCAAAAACTCACTAGGAAAATACAAGGATATTTTTCTAATGTAAAATATGCTATTTACAAAGAAAATATCGGGTTCAATACGAGAGACCTCGTGTACTTTTAAGACTTTAGCTAAATTTTTTTTATTCGATCGTTACAGCGTAGTTATGAAGAGAAAACGAGGTGATTTTTCACCGTGCAAAAGAGACTATTGTAATAAAGAGCTGAAAAAGAAAGAAATAATTAGGGACAAGGTTGGAGAATCATGGTCACATAATCTATGCATCTCAAGTAGATTATGCATAACAGTTACTAATTTTTTTCGTAAAAAAAATAGTGCAGTCTTTAGCTAACATCTATACATATGGTCTTACAACTGTTAAACGCAGAAAGCAATTTTTACTGTTTGATTATAATATGATCGATGATCAACTGCAACCGTGTGGTCGATTTCAGTTTTTTAGCGAATATAACCCGACCAAACATTGCGAATATATTGATTCGCCGTTGCGCTGATTTTTTTTTTTACAGCTTATGATCTATAAACATATCAACGAAGATTCTCATTTTAAGGTAGTTCTCTCGTGGCAGCTAATCCATAAGATTAAAATTTTTTTTTTTAATATCTTCAATTTTAATATATTTATTCATTTCGCGAAACGTCAATGCCCCTTATCGACCTCATTACGGAGAAATTAATACTTGAAAATGCCAATTCCTCAAGGCAAATTTGCTTCGGCATATAGAAGAATCGATTTCCGGTCACTTTAAAACGATATATCTTATGGAAAATCCAAAAGATTCTTACAAAAAACGAGACTTAGATTCATTAAGCACGTAAAAATCTAACAGGCCTAAAAAAAATATGATTGTCGACCAATTTGTTAAGCTATACTGATTTTAATACGAGCATCCGGGTAGTGATACACAACTTATGGCATAATGTCGTGACGGTGAAAAAAATGTGGCAACGCGATATCGAAACGAAAGCGGTATTTGACAAGTCGAACAACATAACCTCTCCGCGTCAACGTCAATAGAGCGGGCGAGAGAGTGAGAGGGCACGAGAATTAAAAGAGAAAGAAAACGCAACGTTGCCACACGTAAATATCATACGAGATCTAGTAATACTTGAGTCGTTGCAATTACTATTTTACTAATTACATATCATTTATAATAAACCGTTGATTAATTGTTTTCACCTGGATAAGCTTATTTAATATTTATTCATTTTAACCCATACATCCAATATTTTTAGGAATCATCATTTAGACATTTATAGCTAATTGACTGGTGTGCAGCGATATAACTACCTTAATATGCCTAAAACATTCAACGTTTATTTTACGCCGGAAGTTGGTCACGATTTACGAAACGTCTGTTCTTTTGCATTCACAAGCCCATAGATTTTTCCGGGTGAGTAACCGACGCCACAATGTAGAGAAAATTCAAAAAAATTCCTGAATCATGATCCTTCGGGATAAGGATGACGAGAACTAGTCGTAGTAAGCCGCGGATGAAACGGCTTGTAGAAAGAACGAAAGTTTCGAGAGAGACTGGAGAGTGAGAAAGAGAAAGAAAAAAGCGATACAAAAGAAATGGTCAGGCTTGCCTCTTCATCTGCCTATTCGAAAGATAGATGATAGGGGAGTCTCGTAGATGGAAAAAAGGACCATGGTATAATGGCGGCGTTGGTGCGGGTGCGCGGTCCAGCGCAACGATCTAATGTGGTCTTAAGAAGCGTCGAACCGGTATCTAAATCAAAGACCAAACAAGGCTATTGTTGCGCCATTTAGTGTGTGAAAGAATGTTGCCAAATCCGAATGGGATTGTTGGGACGCGCGCATTGGATGCGAGAGAGAGCGTGCACATATAGTTGAACTAAAATAACGTATTTGAGAAGTGAAAGAAGAAGAGCAGAATGGTAGAATGCGCTTAAGGACAATGAAAGATCTGGAAAGTGGGGAAAAGAAAAATAGAAAAAAAGAGCGTGGATGGACACGGGTCTAGTTATGGCACAAAGGAGGGAGAAGGAGAGTTTAATAGGAGAGAGGAAAACGTCGTTCCTCTTCTGGCTCAGCAGGTATGGAACACGGGATAGAAGGACTGCCGGGTCAAGTTAGACTTGGAAGGGCCCACAGAAGTGGCGCCAGCTTGTCGTGCCGATCTTAACACGCAGGTATTTTTGTGAACATGTAATACGAATGCAGCGAAGGTAGCGGTATAATACATATATCAATAGTGCTATAGTATATGAACGCATACATTGGTAAACGTGCGAAGATACTATATTACACGTGCGAAACCACTCTGACTACCGGAGGTCTCAAAAGACGAAAAAAAAAGGCGAAAATCCGAGCGAGAGAATAATGTTGTTGCCTGCTATACACGAGTGAGAAAGGGAAGGACGTATGTCGACGGGGATCCTCCAACCCGGGATTCAGCAGCTATGGCCAGACTTCTCTACCGATTGAACTCCGTGCAACCTCTACCAGCAAAGCCCCGCGAAGAGAGCAGCGAAATCTCTTAGTTAAGGGCATTGTGGTGTATTTGTGAATGGAGCCTGGTCGGCGGCACTCTGATCCACGTTCAGAATGGGAGAAAGCGAGAAAGACGAGAAACGTAGAACGAGGCAGGTATATAGAGCCGGCGTCTCCATTGAGGACCTCCGGCGTGCACGAGCTTGCTTGCCAATGGCGTTAGCCATGGTGTGGCCACAGTTCTCATTTTGAGCCTCACGGTTGATATCGTCGTCTTCAGATCGGAACCTCTTCACGGGTTTCTCCCCTCTGATTCGTTTTAGAGGTACAAGACTCTCTCATTCTCTCCTCCTTTATTTCTATTACTCTTCTTTTTTTGATGATGCGACAGCGGGAGAACTGCCGGGGAACTGGGAGACTAACGAGAAATGAGATTCTCCCGCCACCCAAACTGCTGCCGATTGAGATCGCACGGACGTTCGACCCGCGTTCTCACCATTGAGGTCACAGTTCAGAAAAACACTTCCACCTCTGGAAATCACTGACCTTTGTATTGAGTATTGGGTATATATTTTTCGAAAACTGTATTTGTTTCAAAGAATCATCGCAAATTTTTATCACTTTCTTTGTGAGGTGTGTGAGCTCACTTCCCAAGCGACACAGGCGTTATAATAGCGTCTTGAGTCAACTTCACGCTGTTGCGACTCTCAAGTGCGTTTTAGGTCTCTCGCCTCCTGTCCAGTTAATATATTATCACCGTTGCGGTGATATATTTGACGCGGGTGTCGGAAAAATTAAAGCAATCTTTCTGCGGCTATCTTCGGTGGTCCCGTGTCGTGTGTTTTAGCATATACAGTATGTGTCCACGATTGCGTATATATATTCATATATACGTTATGCGATACAGCCCCCGTTGGCCCTGGACGCCGTCTCCTCATTCGGCCGTTGGATCGGAGCCGGAGAACAGAAAGATCTTTCAGCTCTCTGGATCGTTTTGGTAATCGGAGACCCTGGGATACAAATATGCACGCATTAATAGCGGGTGAACCAGAGAGCCCGACAGACCTTATGCCATCTACGGATCGGTAGAGAGTTTTTTTGGCGTACCCGCGAGAAATTGGACGTGTCGTGGAAGAAGGGGGATATATATTTTCTGTGCTACTCAATCCTAACCCAGGATCATGATTCTGGTCATAACGTACAGTAAGACAAATATACAAATTTCCATGTTTAGCCGACTTTCTGAAAGAAAGTGTGACATTTCATCAGAAAATTTTCCTATCGGAGATTTTCTTTAAATACTTTAGAGGTTATCCAATTGATTAAGCTGTTAAGAAGATGCTGGTATAGAAACACAGATGGGACGTAAAGGTACATATCGTATTATTGCACTCATCTAAAAATCTGCATCATAATTTCTTTGCCTTCAGATGGATAGAAATATCTGCGAAATGTCAACTACCTTTTCATTTCATTACCACTTTGCTTCGCCTATAGTTCGTTTCTTTGGGTTTGACCACTTTCATCTCGACGATTTGTCATCTTTATACCATCATGAACCTGTAAACGTAGGTTTTTGAGGTGTCGGGATGGGAGCGTTGTGAAAATGAATATGCTGAGAAAACGTATAAAGGACCAAAGGACAGAAAAGATAATGAGATTAAAGGTGTAAAAGGGACGGAAAAGGCACAGAAGAAATTTCCAGCTGAGATCCTGAATTCGCGCACGCGCGATTTAACGTGGCTAAGAGAAACATAACGAACCGCGGGTACCGCTTGGGGAACCTTCAAAAACACGAGAGCCCAAAGATGAGAGCGAGAACAAAACTCACGGACAGGATAGAACAGGACCCGGAGACCCCCCACGGGTGAACCTCGCACTTTCCCACGTGCGGGTGATCCCGTTTCATCCCGCCGACACAAACTTTTTTCGTCTTTATATCGTTCTTTCGCTCCTAACTATGCATGCATACTATTCTAAATCCTCCCTCTCTCCCCCCCCCCCCCCCCCCTCGGCCTCACGTTGGCGCGAATATTCTCGCAAAATAGTTATACCTTATGGCTCGTTGGCAACCCGCTGTGATGAGCATCCCCCGGTCACCCGCTACACTTTTTTTCCCAGACTATAATTTCGTCTCTCGGGATGAACGATGACGAAGACGAGGTTCACATCGTTATACCGCGACTCACGATCGTATTTCTCTATTCCGTGCACAATTTAGCTACACAGAAGTATATGTTGTATATATATATATATATATATATGTTTGTGTGTGTGTGTGTGTGTGTATGTGTGTATGTGTGCGTGCGTGTGTGTGTGTGCTGCATGAACTTCGTTATTGCTAGATATTCGAATGAGGGAAAGACTATTGTAACACGATCGATCGGAACACGCAGATAATTTTTTTTTTCTCATAGAACACGAGATTGAGCAAAAAAAGAAGAAAAAAATAAGAAGCATATACGGAGCCGTTGTTCGAGTAAAACATACGTATATTTGAGACCTGTCGACGGTGGGACAAGGGAAGAGGGACGCTCGGGGTTCCCGTTTCAATCGGGTCTTCCACAGAAAAAACATAGAGAAGCCGCGGCGGGTTGAGGAACGATCGCACCGTTAAGGCCCGCGAGAAAAAGCGAGATGAGAGAGAAAAGAGAGAGAAAGAGAGCGAGAGAGAGAGAGAGAGAGGGAGAGAGAGAGAGAGAGAGAGAGATCGAAACTCGGGGGGCCCCCGGGGCTCTAATACGACATGCTCTTTTGGATTCTTGACGGTCGTTTCGCGGATGTTAACAAGGCATCAGCATCGGCCTCGTGCCCCGGCTGCGGTCGGCACCGCCGGCATCAAGAGCCCAGTAGTATTATATGCTGACCAGAAGCGAGACCGCGAGAGACAACACCACACCGCGAGTAGAAGAGTGGACCTAATAGACGTGCGAGAGGATGATGATCGTATACGAGCAACAGCGCCGAGCGTGAAAGACAGAAACGGAGAACGTGGCGAAAGAGGGTTTTCATGCATGAGAACAAAGAGGCGAGAGGAGAACGACGCGTTCTCGGGTTGGATAACCATCGAACGATGGACGAGACTCGGGCGGTTTTCGCCTCTCGCTCGATCCGCTCTTTCACCCGCGAGGTCTCTCGATTCAACGCGTGTTCTATCTCTGCGGTTTGGCAAGAGACCTCTGCCCCCACCGGACATGTATGTATAGTGCCATACATGCACACATTTTAATTCGTTTTATTTCTTCTTTACATACATATATTTTTGTAATATATATTCCCGCATTCTCTCCGCAAGCTTGGCCTCTCACGGCAAAATGGTACTGCTGGTGCTGGTCATTCCCGAATTTCTTATTTCACGGGTCAGTATACATATACATGTTACACATACATCGTATAGGTTATACGTGAGTGATCCGTGCACATAGTAATAATAACCGCTCACAGTGACCTGGTAATTTCCATGTGTCATCGTCTCATATCGACGTGAGAACTTTCGGTGTCCCGGGGCTAAATACACATACGCATATAATATCTATAGGAGCGTCATGCATGCCTAAAACGTGTTAGCCTCAACTTCTTTGGCTTTTATTTTCCTTTTCTTTTGTAGCTCACGTGTGTTACTTTCGTCACGACATTATTACAGTATACACATAAGAGAAGCGCGTGCTCTGAAAGATATAGCTCTGGAAATGTTGCTGCGGTGACGCACGGACGAGCCTCTCGAAACCAGACGTGCGATGTGCCCTCGAAGAAATTGTTTCTTCGTGCGGCTCTCTCCGCCCTCGCGCCGATCTCACAACTATGAGAAGCATTTCCGCCGCATCTTCTCCAAAGAGAGAACGACTTGTACAGCTTCCGGTCCCATCGAAAATACGCTCTCACCTACTTTTTTTTTTATCGTTTATACCACAGCCCTGTCTCATATACTTGAATAACGTGATACCGAATTATTCGAAATTCTCACGTAATTATCGACACAAAATAACACAGAGCGTCTCAATTTGCTGGAATATTTTGTTATGGTTAGGGAATCATTCAAAGTCCCGTGTGAAAAAAATCAACTTTTCAAATATTTTTGTATATTTTTGTGCTCCTCTGGACCGTAGACTTTGATATTTGCAAGTACGAACTTGACAAAGGTCGACTATTTTTGAAAAGATTTAGATAATGCGGCTTATATGTATACATATATATACATAGTAATAAACCGACCGAATGTTCTCTCGCAGATATTACTATTAAAAGCCCAACAATACGTGACTCTTCTAGCCTTCAATTTCTCAATGATTTAAGGAGGCAGTTATCCACGTAGGCCATTGTGCAAACATTTTGTCGCATCAGGTGACCAGGGTCACTTTATTGCCTGCATATAGCTTATACAACGGAGCGGGAAACGCCTACGAATCTGCGATCCTTGGCCCCTTTCATTGGTCGCAGGTTTTTGTAACTTTTGAAAGAAGAGCCCTTAAACTTTCGGCTTATTATTTCTGTAGCATATTGTACTTCGTTCACTTGCTCTTGCGATACTTTAATGTACCGTGAAGCGCGCGGGGGATCAGTTTTACAACGTCGCTGCAGAGAATTTTTATGGAGGCGCCTGCTACAGAGAAAAAGAGATGCGAGCAATGGCGTTGATGCCCTATACATTGCCAGTTAGCCACAGTGAGCTCTGATTGATGCGTTTGTTAATCCGAGATCTGCTGACTTGCGCATCGAAACGGTAAATATTCTTTGATAGAAACGTTAATGACCTAGACGAGGCAGCATCCCTGAACAGTGACCTATACAGGGACTATACGAGCAGGACCAAGCGAAGAACGTGCACAATTTAGAAACGACTATAGCGATGCTGTTGGAACCCAGTTTGCCTCAGGATGTCGTTCGCGCCTAAAACTAATGATTTTTATTTTTCATTATATAGGAAACGTTAAAGCCAAGAGTTCGTTTTTCAGTGAATGAAGTTGTGAATAACTTAGAAACTTTATCATGTACAGGTGCACAATGCACTGTTCCCAAACTAGGCGGTAGCGCTCAGCTGGAATTACCGATACGGTTCAGTCGCTTCACATTTTAGGTTATGTAAGGTTCACCACTTTATCCTACTGACGAACTTTCATGGGTATCCCTCGTGAGAGTGTAAGGATTGACTTAATGAGGAATTGACAAAGATTTGCTCCAATGTAACGCTACGCGTTATATCCATTGCGAGAGACTAATAGGGATGTCAACCTCAGCCACATTATCCGCTTGCAGTTTTTGAGCTTTCTCAATGTCATTTTGGGGATTGCTTACTCGTCACTTTGGTTACTTTGTATCATGCAGCAGTAAGAAGTAAATTAAAGCCGGGAGGTGACAGTAGGGCACATTGGAAAGGAGCTGCGAGACGTTCGATTTTACAAAAAGTGTTGGACTGCATAACAGTCGACACATTTTGTGTATGTGTGTGTGTGTGTGTGTGTGTGGGTGTGAGAGAGAGAGAGAGAGAGAGAGAGAGAGAGGAAAAACACGGGCGCGAGCTGACTCAGGGGCGGCAAGAGATCGACGTTGGTGGCTCTTGAAAAGCCCGAACGACACAAGACCGAAGAGAGTATATGTATACACGCGTCCCGTAAGTCTGAATCTCTCTCGCTCGACGCTATTACGAACCACGTCTCGAACGTTTCCTCGCCAGCACCAACAGCAGCAATAGCCAAGCTCTCCGACGATCCTCCTCGGGTCCTGGCATTCCAAAACAAAGAGCCTATATACGAAAGAGAGAAACGGCGCGCGCTTGTGCTCAACGGTGGACAATATGTAAATCAGTGGCTGGCGGTGGTCACGATGTCGCGACCTCGTCGCGCTGTTGGCGCTCCTCTCTCACAGGACTCACAAAACCTTTGCGAACACACACGCACATACACACACATATAATACACACCACAATGCTTGCCACGTCGATCGTCTCGAAGCTCTTCGAGGTCCTACAGAGCGCAACACCTTATATTATTCATGTTGTAGTACACAGCACTTATATGCTCTCTGCTCCTACATAAACAACACGTATGCATTCATCGTTTCCTGAAGCCGTGCACCGAGCGAGTCTTATTCGCATGGATCGCGATGGCCACTTGCCGGAGACGTTTCGCGTAAGGGTCTCTCTCTTGACCGCGAGATCTATAACGATCATAATGGCTCACGAGTTCGGGAACCACCAGAAGCAAAAGTACAAAACAGAAGAAGCAACACGTGCGGTAGCAACAGAGTCCATAGACTTTTCGAGGCCACAACAGTGCTAATACTCGTTCGCGAGAGGACATCGCGATTATGCGGAGTAGTAATGCACGGGGATTTTCAGGGGATTGTAGTTATCCACGAGTCTCGTATCGTCGAATCTTGAACGCCTCGAAAAAAAAAATGGAACAAGAGTGTAAATAAGGAGCATACAACTGCAAGAAAATAAAACGATAATCAATGGATCTAAAGTAAGAGTTAGTGCCCGGGACAAAACTATTAAGATTAGAAGTTGCTAATGGTCTCGCCCCACTCAGGTACATGCACACATATACAAATCTACCCATGTGTTGGGGATTGAGAGGACGTGTGATGTTGTTGAGTCCACGGGCAGCTTTACGCAACCTGGGCTCTAAATCGTGAATTTGAGTCCCTCACACTTGCACACTCGACATAGTGTACACCGTAGATTTGATATTGGTGAAACGATATTTTTCATTTACTTTTTTTTTTTCATTTTTGCCGAAGAGAGTAAAAGAGAGAGAAAGAGTTGTAGAGAGAGCATCAAACACTTTGCGTTAACATTTTGACTTTATGAGCTCCTCCAAGTCGTTTCACACGTAAATCGTTTGGGTCCTCGGGAATAATAAAGAAAAAAATGAGTATTCTTTAGTGTATGGTATAAGAGTATAAAGGAAGAGAAAGATCGGTCAGGTGACTTCAGTGGGTTCCCATGCATTTTGCGAGAGACGCGATACGACGACGACCAGAGACACCGGATACCAGTTCCTTCGTGTCCTTTCGCATATATGCACCGCCTCGTATTATCTCTCGCAATTAGCGGTTAAAAGTGTTCGTGTGTTCTGCTGCTATCGGGCGCACCCCTCCCACGCTCTCAACTCATTTATCTCGAGACAAAATGCATCTCATTGGCTCGAAACAGCTGTCCAAAAACGAAATGTGTAGCGTCTCTTCAGAGATGACTCTGTGTGTATACAAATATATTGGGGTTTGTTGGCTATGTTTGCTGGAAAAAAATCATCCCGTTGTTTGGGTTCTTTAAATAGTGGAAGTGGTATACACTTGTCGTAGTATAGAGGACTTCGCAACGATATGACGATCAGTTATTTTATTATTATATATGCATTATACCGATCCACAGTGGTCTTGGTTGACCGGGTCCTGAGCGAGGCCAATGTCGCGAGTGGTGTGTCTCCTCCCGAACAAATTTCCATATTGCACTCTCCAGGCCAACCGTGGGGGTATCGCCGAAAGACTCATGTGTATATATATTTCGTTTAACTCGCCGCCTGAGTCAAGAGAATGAGAGAGCGAGAATATTACCCTGTCGACGACGACGACAACGACGGCATGAAATGAGAATCCGCGAAGAAAACGCAGAGTTGTAGAAGTCCCTGCGTCCCCAACGTGAATACCTTTTCTGGGAAGTCGCATCGCGGTTCCCACGAACAGCTCCACTTTTCTCTGAAGTAGGATCCGGTGGAACGAGATTTCTGTTTTGGTACATATGCGTGTATATGTGTGCGAAGGATTCGTACAGTTCGGGCGCAATGCACCCATATAAATCCTAGAGCACGAACAAACCCGAACAAACCCACATAGACATGTGTAATTTATATTACCCCATCCTGGCAATTCTCGTATATGACGGCCAGTGTAGTTTCATATAGCGATATCTTTCTATGTTGTGAAAATATCTTAACGCCACTGCTGTTATATTCAATAGTCTGCGGGTGGACTGGAGACGAACAGCTTACTTGGATTCGAATCCGGGAGTTTTAGAATCCGCGCCGTACTAATTTCTAATGTACGTGGATGATACTCCGTGCTTATATTTTTCTTTCTTATTTAGGAAACTTTTTTTCGTAAAACAAATTGTTTTGTTTTTTTGAATGCCGATCTGTTATAAATTAGTTAAATCGTCGTGAGATCACATTTATAAAAACTCATAAGATTGCATATTACTTCCTCGTTATTTTATTTCATTGAGAAATCTTCTTCCATGAGAAAATGTATTTTACAATTATTGTTTCGTCATAAAGGAAGCTTTGTAAATGAAATAACAAGAAGTGCATGGAAAAATTGGCAAAAAACGATGGTCCGAGTTTGAAAATTTGTAAAAAATCAAAAAATCAAGGTGTAGCTCGGTTAACCAAGCGCCATTTTGAAGCTAGCGCGGTTGCAAAAAGAATGAGTACTGACCGGAGTTTCAACTGTTCCGGGTAAAAGAGTTACAGGGATTTTAGTGACTCATATAATTTCGGGAAATGAAAAAATGTTCAATTTTCATTTTTTTTTTCTGTTTTCATAACGAATTCTTGGGATTCCGAGAAAAGTTCCATGTGATTCGTAATCAGCAGAAAATTTTCGGTCGCTCAGGGCCTGAAAATATGGTGAAAAACGAAAAAAATAAATTTTCAATCATTTGCCCATTTTTTCGAAGATCTAAAGATTATGAAATTTCAAATGGCCATAATTTGAATCTAGATTGAGGGGCTTGGGCTCATCGCGGAGATATTTTGAAAAGCCCTCGAGTAGACTCATAGAGAATGCGGTGTGATTTATTCCCAGATCTCAATAATTTGTATCCAAAAAAACACTATCAAAATCGGCGATTTTTAGTCTAAAGGTGTATGTACTGAAAAATTGGCGAAAAACGATGGTCTGGCTTTCAAAATTTATAAGAATTCGAAGAATCAAAGTTGTTCGATGAACCAAGTGCCATTTTGAAGCTAAACGGTTCCAAAAAGAATTAGCACTCACCGGAGTTTCGACTCTTCCGGGAAGAAGAGTTACAGCGATTTTGGTGAAACTATAAAATTTCGGGATATCCCATTTTCAGTGAATCCGCAGAGTAAATCTGATGCCATCCGTAAATGATACTTTTGTTTGAACTCACCGAAAATTTAGATTTTGCATGTGGTGTTACGTTATAGCGTATTTGTGCATCATTTCCCGGCCAACTCCCACAAAGCCGAACCTCCAGGGATTTCATTTGACCCCTGTATACCCGGAAATTCTCGTACACGACATTCATTGACAGATTATTATATAATATTGATAGAGAGTTATGAATCGGGCGCTACATGAGCTTGCATCTCACTTTGGGTGAGATGGTTAACGCACGGCCCATTAAGAGCCGTTAACGTGACTCTCGTCCAGCCTACGCTATATGTATGCAGGCTAAAACCCTCGCAAAATCAAAGGTTCAGGTCCAAAGCTCACCCAAAAAACAAACAAGAGCCAGCCTCCGACGCCGCTGTTTATCCGCTGCTATATATATATATATATATATATATATATATATATATATATACATTGCCGGGAATTGTTTAGGCCAAACTGTTTCGGCTAACAAGGCAAAATTAGTCGTGAAATAAATCTACTCTGTTTCAAGACAAGGGATGAGATGGGGTATATGCGGTCGCCGCCACACAACAGAAGATCCTTCGTGGATGCTATGCATGTTCTCCCCGGTGTCCGGTGCTGGGGCCACTTTCTACGTGTGTTTATAGGTGCGTTTGTGTGATATCTTGAAAGGCGGCAGCTCATTCTCAATGATTCTATGTGAGGATGCCATGGGATACTCTGTGGAAACTATCAACCCGTCGACGCCCCTCAATCAGCGCCAGTTAAAGGCGTCTCTGCTCGTGCCATGTCCCTCACTCACGATTCTTGTCTTGCTTCTCCTTTTCCTCATGGCAAATGCGTTATACGCTCGACTGAGACCCTTATTCGTTATTATGACAGAGTAGTGAACTTCTAAATAATGGAAGACTCTGAGTGAAAAAGAATCGAAAAAAATCATCGTCAATGGATGATCGATGATTCCTACATGATTTTGATGCAATACCGGACCGCCCAAGAGATATTACAATTGTGACATCTGTATATCAGCTTTCATTACAAAAATACCGTGAAAATTATTTTAAAGCCATCAAAATTACGCAGAGTTTAGTTATCTGTAGCACGCCATCACTCCGGCGGAAGATCCAACTCCTAATTGAACTGACAATGGTGATAAGTAAGTGAAAGTTTTTTTTTTTTGTTTTTTCATAAATTTAAAACATTGACAACTCTGGACAGCGAAGATACTCGTAAATACTTTTGACTACTAATCTACTGCATGATCGAAAAAAAAGTGCGGGATTAACCGCGTCATAAGATCCTACGGAGCATATTTTCAAAAGTCAAGCCAGGAAACAATTTTCCGAAGTATTGCAACGTCTACGTAGATTTGGCGCAAGCTGCCCTCTCAATAGAATTTCGTCGCAATATCCTACATTTGCGAAGAGCCCGACTTGTTCAGCAGAACGGTCCAGTAAGAGGAGAAAGCAGAAATAATCCGTAACAAAAAGAGGGCTCTATTGTCTCAGCGAATTCTTCGGCTCCTTTGGTGCTTACTTTCAGCTCGCTTTTCTCATCCTCGGTTCTCTGAGTTCAACTCGGTTCTGTGGAATGTAGTGAGCATAATAATCGGGCAACTCGCGAGGGCAAGGTATAGGTCGCGCGTATGACGGGAGGATGGAGGGCCTTTGCCGAATTCTCCCGGAGTAGTTCGGAGTAGAATCGACGGTATGATAATTCGAAATCGAACAAAATTTATATGTAGGATTGTCAGAGAATTTTTGTAACTCAATCGCTTCAGAATTCTATATTTGCGATAAATATGTGTTACACGTTCCTCATATCTATAACGCCCACTAGCAAAAGGGCACAGTCAACGTGATTTAACGCGTAAAGCTCTGTTCGAGCCTTTTGTTTGCCATAACAGTCGATATCCGTATGGTTTTTTGCACATATGGGAACGAAAAGTAGATTTATGTATACGCATTATGCGATGACGAATGTGATGCGGAGTTCATTATGTTGCGTATAGAAGGGTATGCTCATGCGGGTACACTGTCTTTATTACAACGAGAAATTTTTTAGAGTACCCCCACCGCTATGTCGCTCTTTTCGGGTTGAAAGGAACCGAAGTATTCGCATACGGCGAGTCTGGACCGATTCACGCGAGAAACGTCCACACCACATCGAGGAATCCCAGGACGCTACATGTAGTTCTCCGCCAAAATGGATCGGTATACAGATCGTTCCCGCGGACGGAAGAGGTTAAGGACGAAGTAACAACGGAGATGAAGAAGTGCTGTTGTGCGATGGCAGCGTGTCTTCAGGCAAGAAATATAAAACTCAATCGCCAAGAGTTTTCCCAGCCACGGCCATTCATGCTCCGCAGAGGCTGCGCTGGCCGAACACGGATTCTTTTTTCTTGATCTTCTTCGTCTTCTTCGCTCATCCCCTCGCGCCCCGCACCGTTAATTCCTGGCCGCTCCTTTCTCGCTCTCACCAACCCTGGTGGGTCCTCTCTACTCTTCTCACGACTCATTCATACCTTCGCCCCATGAGATCCG
Organism: Rhorus exstirpatorius; assembly: GCA_963564615.1. Classification (NCBI taxonomy): domain Eukaryota; kingdom Metazoa; phylum Arthropoda; class Insecta; order Hymenoptera; family Ichneumonidae; genus Rhorus; species Rhorus exstirpatorius. The sequence continues at coordinate 47,146,966 of OY751313.1, forward strand.
ATCGTCGAACGTGCGTCCTTCTCTCTCTCTCTCTCTCTCTCTCTCTTTCTGAACCTACCTGAGAAACGTGTTGCTGCCGTGTTGAAGACACCGACCATTGCAAGATAGATAGAGAGAGAGAGAGAGAGAGAGAGAGAGAGAGAGAGAAACTTAAAATTTATCCGATGGGCAGTGGACCCCCGGCGTTATCATCAGCTGCAAGCATCTTCCGTTACGAACCTTGTTATCTCTTCTTTTTCTCTTTCAAGTCCGACAAAGATATCACTTTTGGAATTTCTCCCTACGATCGTGAAAAATTTCACGACTGGTTATACATTCACGCGTTACATATGTATGCTTTTTGATAAAGTGGTGTATCCGCGTCGAATTGAGGAAGGCGACGGGCGTAACGAGCGATCTTAATGGGTAGGTAAAACATTGACACCTCCCGAATATTGTAGCGCCCAACGAGACCAGGTGCTGAACTCGGCCGATGATGAAGGAACATATGGAGAAGAAGAAAAGGATAAAATAAGTGAGAGAGAGAGAGAGAGAGAGCCTGCATACATATATACGGCAGGAACGTCAAACAGAATTATACACGTCTCGTTCCCCAGGATTTTCGAGACGCTGGAGGATGCGGTGTGTGCCGGAGTGAAGATATGAGCGCGAGATGAGCATTAACGAGAGAGTTCGTTACAAGAAGAGCAAGCGGTCGGGTATGGGATCGCAGGGCGATGACAACGAGCTAACAGCGTGGGTAAACATGGCGGCTCGGCGACCCAAAGCATCTCTACCTCTTGGTCGTCGATGATCGTGTCACTTTACCCGTTTCCTCTCAAACATGGGGAGACCCAGAGCGCCGTCCAGGACCATCACGAAGACGTCACTGTTTCTTTTTTTTTTTTTTTTTCCCCCGTTTTCTTTTTCTTCCTTACAACTCTTCGCACATGGTAAAACCATCGACGAATTCTTATCTATATATGCAGTGCCTGAAAAAAGAAAAAAAAAAAAAAAAACAAGGATGGCGGAAAGGTAAAAGAACAAAAGCTGACACGATATTACTGTTTCGATGTTGAACGATCTTTGGTTTAATATGATACAACAGAGCGGGAATTCTGTGGGAAGGGGCTGTTCGATGTACGCGTTACATATTCCACATATATATAAAATTCATTTCTTGTAACTATTATTATTATTTTTAATTTCATTTTTCATTATAGATTTGTGGGATGCGCTTTTACATCGTTTTCTCTTTCTGTCTCGCTCTTTCTTTACGAACAATAATATATATGTATATGTATATATATATCTTTACGAAGCAATCAACAATGATGAAATTACATTCGTTTTATCTCAATAATTTAATACAATAAATTGTGTGTACAAGTGTGTATTGTATATATATATGTATATCGGGTAATATTCGGTGATTACACTTTCAGAAAACGAGGCTACGAGCCACGAATCCTCGTTGTACTATCGAATTTATGATAAATATGATATCGTCTTTATTCATTAGTCAATTGCGGAAACACCATTGGTGAATGTGACGACGACTTTATAATTTGTGTTACATTAATACTCGATTGGGCGAGTGATGATCTCACTTCGGGTTAAATCGGACGTTATATGGATCGTTGTACCTTTACTTCTATATCAACCGGGAAATCCAACAATTTGACATTCGTCTTTTCTCTTTCTTTATACCTTTGCCCTTGAATCGCGAAAAAAAAAAAATTTAGAAAAATTCATCAAGAAGAATCGATCGCGAGACGATAATCGGTTTGTTCACGTTTCAAAATGATACATTTTTGTTTTTTATTTTTATTTTTAATGGGAGATACGAAACGTTTTACGAATTGTTTGTTTCTTCGCCAAATATACAATATATATATACCATAATAATCTCAATCGGCTACCCGATAGGAACATCGTGTTGATCGAGGTTTGGGTGGCCGATGCTGCTGCGCGAATGATTGGATAAAACAAAAGAGAAGAGTATCGCGTGCAATAATTTCAATGAGTGACTGTTAAAAAAAAAAGAAATGAATCGATGAGTGTGTGAAATTTTGCGAGGCTTACAAAATGATCGAGTATGCATGCTGATGGTAGTTTTATTTATCGTGTTCTTTTTATTTTTAGAAATATTCTCGTTCTCATGGGACGATGATTCGAATAGATTTGAATATTTGCACGCATATCACAGACGCGACGATACGACGAGGGACATGTTTGCACAGACGCGTTGTTGTTATTAATATTCTTATTTTTTTTTTTTTTTTATAAATACTCTCATCGTTAAATTTTTTTTTTTTTTTTTTTTTTCAAGTATTCCATTTCATGTGCGCTGCGATAGTCCAATGAATTCTTAATCGTGCAGATATTCCATTATATAACGACACGAATTCGTTCAACTTGTATGTTCCCTAATGTACGAGTTAATTATCTAACGAATAAGCTCGTGGGCTTAACGCCAAAGCGTTAAAATTACATGGTATAATTATTGATCCGTCGATCGGCTCTATATACGAATCCTCGTTTGATCTTAAAATATTTGAGTAGGATGAACCATCCCCTGAATTCAACGACAATTAAGATAAATGAGAATTTAATTAAAAATCTGGAGTTTTTCTTCGGCCGGTCTTCGAGAGGATATGTCACGGAAACGCTTCGGATTAAACGAAAACCTCGATTGTACGATAAGAATTGTAAAAAAAAAAAACAAAAACAAACAAAAAAACAAAAGGAAGGAAGAGAGCCGAAAGAAAGAAACGATTGACGAACGGTCAGTCAATCGGAAGAATTTCTTTAAATTTTTTTTTTTTCCAAGACATGTTCGCTATGGATTCGAGATTCGCGAGAGTCATCCGGAAGCCTCTCCGCGATTTCGAAAATTTAATCGCCATATTGTGCATATCTGAAAAATAATATCGCAAGCGTGCTTCGTTCTTTAAAAAAATCTCGTTGCATAACTCGTTTGCTGGTTGCACCGATTAAAAAAAAAAAGTCTATTAAAAAAAAAAAGAAAAACAACGGAAAAGAAAAATGGTCGATCGCGCACGAGGCATTTCCGTTTTTCCCATTGGGCCTCGCACTCGCGAATAAACAAAAAAAAAATCTAATAATCGCATAAGAGAAAAAAAAAAAAAAAAAACATTAAACGTTGATCTGTGCAGGACAAAAAAAAAATAAATAAAAATATATATATATGCGTATATATTAAGAAAACAATCACGTTCACGCGTTTCGATAAGATCGGAGTTCGCTTAGCCCGCGCTTTACGACCCCCGTTTCTCAGGGAATTTGCCACTATTACGATATTTTACGATTTACAAATGTATCTCATCTTCGCTGTCGCCTTCGCGGCCGCGGGCGACATTCATATTTATTCGAGTGCGTTTCTTTCAATTTTTTTTTTTTTTTTTTTCTTTTCTTTTCTTTTCTTTTCAACGTATACGAATAAAATATAGTCGAGCGTGTAAAGCCTTTACAAAAATAAAATAAATAATCTGAATAAATACGATTGTGATATTAATGTTAGTCAATAAATATTCATTAGGATTATTGAGTTCGTGTCTTTTTTTTTTTTTCATTTCGTTTTGATTTTCGTTATTTTCGAAATCACTTCAACGCGTTTGTCTTGCACCGCGAGAGAGAGAGAGATAGAGAGAGAGAGAGAGAGAGAGAGAGAAAGACAAACATTTTTCGATGAAAATTTAGTCTCGCTGGACCAATCATTCATCGCTCTTGCTCTCGCAAATGCGAAATACCGTATATGAGTAATTGCCAAAAAAAAAAAAAAAAAAAAAAACATCGAGCTCGAATCTTCAAAACTGCGAAAACGCCTTTGCTATGCACAAGCGTTTTCCCCGGTTTCCCTTTTTTTCTTTTTTTCCAGCCAATTGAATTCTCGTCTCGCTTTCAAGAAAACTGTAAGGCGCGAAATGGCCTCGTAACATATTTAAAAAAAAAAAAATCTCCGACGCAATTCCATGATTAAAAAAAAATGATGAATTAAAAAAAATAATATATATATATATATATAAAAAAGAAACCAAAATGTACAATTATTAAAAAATCTACGAACTAACGATTGAAAAAAAAACCTCGAAGGTACGTAAGTTTCTCGGTCGGAAATTTCATTCTCTAATTTTTCCTCGTTCCTCGTAAAAAAAAAAAAATTTAAAAAAAAAAAAAAAAATAGAAAAAACGTCGATTATCCTAACCGATTATCTCGATTTTTTTCACCAAATGCTGAAGAGCGCCATACTTTTTTTTTTTTTTTTTCGTCTTTACATAAAATTTCGATGGATTCACGTATCATCGATTGCACCGAGTGTTTTTGTTTGTGTTTTTCATTTTTTTTTTTTTTTTTTTTTCTTTTTGTTCACGGGGATCCGGGACTTCCGGTGCGGGGTCTTAGATCGACGGAGCGTTGTATGAACACACATATATATGTTGATTTCCATGCTCGTTGTGTTGTATTTGGCTCGTGTCGATGTGCCACTAAGCGCGTGCGCGTGTGTATAAAACCGGCCATTTTAAAAATGTTCCGGCGTGGAAAACGACAAAGGCGGCAAAAGCCGGCGGGGGCTCCTGTCGAAAACGACTCTTCTCATTTCATCTCACTCTTTGCTTCGTTCTCCCAAACTTTTTCTTCTTCTTCTTCTTCTTCTTCTTCTTCGTCTTCTTCTTCTTATTCGTTCGTTTTTTCTTCATATTCCTCGCCCATTTACGTCTTCTCGTTCCCAGTCAGTGCCGTTGATATATATATATACACTCACACACGCGCACACTTATATATGTGTATGCGTGTGTGTGTATATATATAAAAACACGAAGTTATGCGTGTACACTTCCGGTTCCCAGGTGTTGTTGATCGGAGAATTGGCGCGATGACATTGGCTACCCGAGGCAGCAAAGATGTCACGTGAAAATGTCACAAGTACGTAGGTATATATATATATGTATATATAATATGTATATGTATATATGTATGTATATACACACACATATACATATATATATATATATATATATATAACGCGAAAAAATTCTTACTCGAGAGCCTACGCTGATGGCTCCCGAGCTAAAAGTTCCCGCGTCTTTTTTTCCAAACGTAAACAACCGGGGAGGTTAGCCGATTCCGTGCCAGAAGAAGGACTCGCGTGTGTACACGCGTCAGGAATAGGGAGAGGGCTCTTTCTCTTTCTTGTCCGTTGTATCTCGTACGCTTTTACCAGTGTCGAGAGCTTCCAGAAGTTAATTGTAGGTCCTTGGATAAGACGCAGAGGCAAGCGCAAACCGTTTGTTGTCGATTCGGCGAACGGAGGACTCGTTGATTCGAACGGTTGATCCTGATTTTTTGTTCCAACGAGCCTAGACACTAACGGTCTTCCGATCACGCAGCGCTGGCATTGAATTTTCTCTCGTTGTCGTCGGCAGGCTTTTCGCGGAGGGGGGAAAAACAAAAATGCACATTCTCCGGTGGTAAACATTGCCAAGTGTACCGAGAAAATTCACACTTTCGCGAAAAGCTCGACACGCTTCCCAAGAGTTCGATGCTCCATGAGGTTCTCAAACGCAGGAAGACCTTGCAATATCGATCTCGTCGTCGCTCTGCTTCTCGATTGACATGATCTTATATACATATACATGTATGCATATATTTCGCGGGACATATATACATGTATGTGTATATATAAATATATCAGTTTCTTCGACAGGTTTGCGTATATATATCTACGAGAGGAGGGCCTCAAAACGAGGTATCGGTTTTCTAATGAGATGGACGAGTCGTCGCTTGGTCACCCGTCGCCGGCCTCCACCGAGCCATCCTCAGGACTCGAGGCCACGACGCAGATGCTCGAACACCTGTACAATGTATTCCAGAGCGTTCATGTAATCGCGGAATATCAGCCAATCCCGTAGATTCCTATAAGTCTCCGATCCCGACATATCTCTGTATTCGCTCGACATCGCGTCGCGCGTTATGTCCGGACGCGGTGTGACACCACGCTCGACCAGCGCCACCTGTAGCTCACAGAGGACCTGCAAACAACGAAAAAAAAAACGAGCATACGGTCAGTCAAAGCTTTCACCGTTTTCGCGCAAGATCGTTTTTTTCTCTCGTTGATCATGATAAAGGTCCCGCGGTGAAACTGAGAGTTGCGGGGTAACTACTGTCCTTTTTTTTTTTTTAATATCCAAGATGGCGGTCGTGGAGAACGAATTAGCGAAGAACCGCGAGGGGGAAATTGATTTTCCGTTACGAGCGCGTTAGAAAATGACAAGAATCGTTGTGATAACCAAGTTTGTGAAAGTGTCCCGTGAGTCTCGTTAAATATATTTTATCGAGGTGCATTAGAATCTTTTGACAATCCAACAAACGTTTTGAAAAGCTTAACGGCTCGTGGATAGAAAATTTTACTTGTTGAATATCCATTGGGAACAATTTACGTAAATTCGGTAGAAACTACGGTATACTTGTGAATTGTGTTGCGAACCTAAGTTGCCTTGCAACATGATTCACAAGAACCAGATTCTTCCGATGTACTACGTAGAGCACCCATTTTGTTGCAGTAATTACCAAAAATCTTGCCACCATATACTATACTCGATCTGGATATCTGGGAAGAGTTCATACAGAATGGTTAACTTGATTGATGATCAAGATGGTTGGTTCAAGTAATCAAATTAGCGCTTGACAAGAAGAGAACAGTTGAATATGTATCTCCTATTCACACTTGCGGCAATGATAAAGTTCCGTCGCTTTCATGAGTTCGCATGAATATTTATGTATTCTATTTGGATAACGACCGATTCACCGCGTGTATAAACGAGCCCACATGGTTGAAGGTGCGGAACTTTCAAATGGAAACCTTGAGGCAGTCATATATATTCTTATCGACTCTGTAGACCCAATATATTGGAAATATTAGAGCCAACATCGGAAATTAATTATACGGTGACGTTCCCGACTAATGAAAAATCACCGTTGTTCACGCATATATCAAAAGTGTTGTACGCGCAATGAGACGAATTTTACGAGAAATGAATTTACGGAATTTTCCAGAGACTTTTATGAATTAATATATTGAAAAAATTATTTAAAAAAAAATATCCACATCCAAAAATCGTCGCAATTATATTTATGAATATAAATGTGACATGGATACCCCTAATTCTCGATATAGAGGCCACAAGTTTTCACAGATTGCCGAATGACTCGAGCCGTAGCTCCGGTTTTAACGGACCACCTAACGTATAATGTTGGTGAGAACAGTCGATAAAATTTGCTTCAGTAACTTTCGCGCCAACGCGATCGTAAAATAGCGCCATGCTGGCCGTGTAATCATTGTTTCCCCCCCTTTTCCGATAGTATACACGAGTCCCCGATGACTGTCCAACCATATTGTGTACACTTCGCTTCGTAAATTGAATTCTCAGAGTCAGTTCTGAGTCTAATCAGCAATACGACGAGCGCATTATTTATTGCATTCTTTTTCTTTTATACTTCACCTATCGTTGTGAATTTAGCGAGGAAACAACGCGAAACAATGCGTATCAGTAGGGGAAACGAGAAATAAAAGAAAATTGTAGAACCAAACTTACCGTACGAAGACTAAACTCGGTATCCTTGAACTGCTTGTGAAACTCAAGACGATGATCCTCCTGATCCCAGACTATTTGCTCGAGACCGACCGCGTATCGTTGCATGTATTCGTATGCATCCAGCAGAGCAGTGTCAAGCTGTATCGTACAAAAAAAAAATAAAACCATTTTATAAATAAGATTCATGACTTGATACTAAGAACACCCAAATGTCTCATTTATATATGAGTATGTAACATACCAAACGTATTTCGAGCTTGTCGAGATACTCCTGTCCCAGGCGTTCACCCAGCTGTTTCGGTATCTCATGAGGACCGGGCAGCCAATCGTAGTGATTGTTCTTCCAATTGGCGCGCATGTCCGCAAAGTCTGTGCTGAAGGTACGTTTTATCTGCTCGAGAAACAGAGAAACAAACGAAAATTCAAGTATGTGGAAAATTAAGTGATCTTAGATTTTAGATTAGATGCAAAAAAGAAACCAATAACTCAATGAATGACCGATAAGGAAGTAGAAGTAAAAACGAGTTATATTTTTTTTTTTTTGTTTTTGGAATCTGGTCATCTCTGAACCTCATGGATCCCTAAGATCAGGCGGTCGTTTCAATACAACTTTACATATTTATAACTCGTTCCGGTGATCTCGCAAGAGTAGAACCAACGACATGGGTAACATACTATATACACCTTCGACCAAACATTCATATCCATATAAATATAAAAACCCTTGTACACAATGTTGAAGCATGAAGTATATTATTATCGTGATGGGATTCGATGGCAGAGTTAGAAATCAACGAGAAGCCTACAGTCGTTTTTTTTATTTTTTATTTTATTTTTTCTTTTCCATTTCAAGGCACCATGGTCGTCGCGTGATAGTTACGTAAATGACGGTAGAACGGCTCGTTTTGGCACTCGTGTATAGACGCCGTGAAAAAGGAACGCCGCTAAATGTGAATCATATAATATGTGTCGTTAATTGTCATCGTCGTTGTCGTTCGATGCAAATTATGGGCGCGACAATTAGTTCGTCTGGCGTTGTCGGGATTCTTTCCACGTCTTTTATTTCTTCCTTTTGCTTTAATTATTTCTCCGATATTCCCGGTAAAATGTAATACGCGCAGAGTCATAGTCACGACTCTGAGAGACGAGATTGCCTCTTTGTCGTCGTTCCGCGGTATTACCGAAAAGTTAGCGAAATAGGGTGTCTCATCGAGCGACAGCAGGGACGATGAGGATGACTACGACAATGTATAACATCCAATGCAGTTTCCTATCGCATATTTACTTGTAATAGGGAAATCGAGATACCGTTTGGATTCGAATTTCGGCTATTATAATGTCACACGAGAGAGATATCGATGCCGATGGTCGGATTAGTCACTCACTCGTGACGCGGCTATATTTCACTAGCACATACACAACGTGTATATAATTTACGAGCCGAGCCATTTAGCTTGTACGGTAATGCTATGCCCCCACGGAATACCGCGAAACGAACATCGAAGCTGAGCACAGTACACAGGACACTCACTCATCGCGGATCAACCAAGTTCACCGGACACTAAGCGATGACTAAACCGCACGTTTTCGTGTGACACGCCTGGCGCCGAGTGAGCCCGGACTTCCCCATGGAAACGATACGTATATCCGAAAATTTCGCCGTTATATTGAATACTGTCAGTTTAAATCTTTAAAAAATGCCCTGCACCTGTCACCGAAGTATGAGAATGACGAAAAGTGTCACAAGAGTGTCGAATAGAGAATAAACATTCGCGTAAATCGGATCAGTCGCTTGGTGTCTCGGTATTGGAATCACTTTTGCTGTCTCCGTATCGATAAATCCCTTTCTATGCACATACCTGATACAGAAAATCCAAAGAACAACAGACTCTGGATCATTCACTCTCACTCCCAGCTGATATAAACACTTGAGTATGGAATGTCTAGAAATGAAATTAAAAAAAAAAAAACGAAAAAATAAAGATAATTTATCATTTCTTCCTCGCATGTCAACACAATTCTCGTTTTCGGTTGTTTATCCTTGTTTCTCTATCTCATCGTGTTAATGTTACCCTGCCAATGTTTATTAACGATAATGTGATTTCCTGTTTCAATATTTAAAAAAAAAAAAAAAACACTGCATGATTAAAGATGGGCATGAGGTCGACGAAATTTGAGGGCAAGTCAAACGATCGTGTTCTTTGTCTAACGAGGGATAATATTCGATACCTGTTATTCGATTTTTAAATCTAAAATCAAATTGATTCAGGAGACATTTGTTTTCTTTTCCTGGATAATCAGAATTACGTCGATTGTTGAGTCGATGTTGCTTCATTGAGAGAGGCCGAAGAATGAAACAAAGACGAGAAAGAGAGAAAAAGATTTTCGGTGCGGGAATTTTCGCGCTAATGACTATCGCGTAGATCGCACGTGAGGGAGTCAGGCTGCGAATGGTGATCGCAGGATCCTTTGTGTGCCTCGTAAAAGTCTCTATTTGGGAAGGGCCGCACTCGCAGGTACCGTGAAACGAGGATGAATAAAAGCCGACGTTATTGACGATAGAGTGAGAAAGAAAGAGAGAGAATATAATCGTAAAATTGGGCTGGAAAGCGCCGTTTAACCGGAAGTGAGTACAGGGGCGAAGTATACCTCTCTCTCTCTCTCTTTCTATCTCTCTCTCTCTCTCTCTCTCTCTCAGACTCATACGAAAGAGAAAGGATTCGTCAAAATCAATTAGCCTTCGTTTCCATGCAATCCTGCTCCGACCATCGATCGGGCGCCCTTAGAAGTTGTAAACTTTTTTTGTCTCACATGAAAGCTGATGAAACCACATGAAACCCGAAAAGTAAGAAATAAAATTGTAAACGAGAGAATTACGTGTTTGCGGTCAAACGGTTTTCGCCGATCACTCGTCCGGAGTTTCGTAATTGAGAAATTCTATCGTGAATTAACGAAAGGTCGTAAATTATAAAATTTCAAAGAGCATGATTGCCAAACGTTACAATTTACACGAGAACTGAAAAAATAATTACTGAAATGAGAAAAAAAAATCTGTTTCACAACTAATATAATGTCTGTATGATGACGTCTTAAAACTCCTCGTACATGAGTGCAAATCGATCGTGAATAAAATTCATGGGATTTACATTTTTCCGTCTTTTTTCCCCCAAGTTCTCGCAATAAATACAATTTAGAGAAAAACATATTGATCGATATTGCCGACGTGTATTACGAAAATCAGCATTAATCGCCGTAGTATTGATTACAAAAGTGTGTTACAACGAGACGTAGTCGACCACGAGGACGTTTATATGGCCGGGGCATTTGGTATCCGGTCTCTTGCATTTTAGTATGCAGTCGGAGTATGCATTTGAATGTGCAGTACGGTGGGGGGGTATCCAGCAAGGTAGTGTGAGGGCGACAGAGGTACCAAGACTTCCGATTCTGAATTTATCGGAATTCACTTCCGATATTTAACGATACCCTTCATCAACCTATACTCCCCCGACTTCCCCTCATCGTCATCTCATCATCGTTCTTCTATAATTTTTCTTGCACATACTACCGGACTCTCTTGCGAGCACATGGACATATACACAGATCAGCTGCTGTCAAACAAAATGACTTGACCCACATCATTCGGAGGTGTTAAATTGTGTTTGTCGCGACTTTTAGGTTGACATACTGAGATAAATCTGAATAGTTATCGCAATTAAAAGATCACAACCATGAGAATACAATACAGGCAAATATTCATTTAGTAATTTCAACAATTTTATTATTACTGGACATAAGTTAATTGGTTATGGTGACCTTTTTGGCGTAGACTATTTCCTATGGCAATTGCAGTCATAATAAAATATCAAACGCTTTATTGCTACCACGTCTCAATTGTCTCTTTGACCATTTTAACTATACATATAGATATATATATATATTTTGTCGTCATAATGACGCAAAGCAACTTTGCAGAATATGATATAATATCGTTAAGGGGACCACGATCGCGTAGTAATTCCAACTAAGAACTCGATTTTGTAGATACTATTTTTTTAGCATTGACTTAACTAAAAATGTATTTCTACTCTGACGATGCGAGTTCTCAACGCTGACTGATTGGTTATAGTCAAGAGCAAATAGTCGGAACGACAAATATTAAAGTTGCTGAAACTATTATTATCGAGTTGCCGTAACTATATACAATTTGTCTTGTTAGCTCAAAAATGAATTTGAGTTTTTTTTTTTCACCATAAATTCGTGGTTCCTGTAATCATTTTTTTTTTTTCATTATCGTACGGGGAAGAAGTCTCGCACGATTTATAAATGTAAAACCTAAAATATAGGGCCTTGAATGTCATCGGGGAAGGTAAAGTGGCCATATTTGCAGCCTTGATTAACGCGTGCCCACGCTTTGTACCATCCGTAGGAAGACACGTTTCATCACGATAGACGCGATGGGGGATCTTTTAAATTTTGTTGCCAAATATACTCGATCCAGGAAATAAAATACGCGTGACGGAGTTTCTTTTAACCGCCACAAACGCGCGAATTTCGCATATGCGGAACGACAAAAAAAAAACGAGTTGTATGAGCGTACGTATAGTATTGTCATTGCGATTAAAAGCAATGTATGCGGAGGGTTGCATTTTTATTCGCATCTGTGAGAGAGCACATGGGCGATAATGTGTCTCAAAATTGACGATAAGCTTCGAAGGATAATTGAAACGACCGATGATTACTGATGACGTGAGTTTCACGAAGAAACGAATGATCGTGTAAGCGGGCTCATGTGTTGTATGCAGAAAAGAGCAGACAGTGCGTCGCCTCTATGAGGAGCCTCACGCGAGTTAATCAGTGAATGTCTCCCGTTGTGGTGCACCTGCTTGCTTATCCCGCGGTGTAAATCCGAGATTGCACCGGTAAGAGATATCTGGATACGTGCATACATTTATGTCTCGGTCTTCTCTTAATGTCGCACATCCATCTGATATTCTCTCTTCACTCTCCCTCTCTCTCTCTCTCTCTCTCTCTCTCTCTCTCTCTCTCTCTCTCTCTCTCTCTCTTTCTCGCTCTTTTTCTTTATCTCCCTAACGTATCATCTTCATATTTCTCACTGTGATTACCCTTTCGTCCGGCAAATCTACGATATGCACACCTTCATGTTATAACCGATATAACCACGGAATCGCGATGGTACGTTCCATATAAAATATCGAATTATCCGCTGACTTAGAAAACATTGGCGTGTCAAGTGACCCCCGGTCGTGGCTATATGGCGATGACATAATCCGTAATCGCGGCTACGCTGTTCGCGAGCGACATCGATATGCTGGGATAAATCTACTCAAAGAGAAAATGGATCATTGTAAAACAAAAGAGTTTTAATTTCATGATAAAGCTAACAGACATATGGAAATAGAAATAAAGATTATCAGGCAAAAATACTTCGGAAAGATGAAAATTTTGATTGCAAAATTTGTATAAAATTTATTCCATGTGGGTTTAGCAAGAGATTAATAAATGTCAATGTTATTATTATTTACTGCGATAAAGGGAGAAGTCTGGGTCACGAGAGGGTCTCGTTCGAGGATAAAAAGCCAGCAAAACAATAGAAAATATCAAAAGAGAATAGCGGACGATGCTCGAGGCAAAATATTTCACGACTTGGCGAGAAAAGGAGAAATTTTCGAGGAATCGGAAAGCGTGTCCATGATATTTTTTCGGGGCAGAGTATATCCGCGATACAGGAGACTTTATGCATCCGAGTACTCTGGATTCCAAATTTTTTGAAACCAACCGCTCTTATTTCCGTCAAAGTCTAATCAGTCAACTTTCCAAAATTATTATTATTTTACAAAACTATTATGAACACGTAGGTTTTTTTTTTAATTCAGAGGATGCGTGAAAGTGCCCTGTATATAACGCACAATATCCCCCAAATTTCCCGTTGAAATTTCAACCATATTGCATTGTCCAATTTCATACTGGAAAATCGTGGAAATCATCAAATTTCGCTGTGGTTGTCAGAATTTCTTGAAGCAACTATATACTACTTGGTCTCTTTATCATTTTTGCCGCCTTTAAGCGGATCTGAAATCCCCGATAGACGTTCTCACGACGCGCGTGTCACACACTAAGATATTCAGGTACACTGTTATTTCGACACATTTCACGTTTTTGTCATTCGAATTTTCAAAGAGAGCCCCATACAGATCATCGTTGCATAGGTGACAAGTATTTTTTTTTTTTTTTTTTCGTCTTTCTACATTTATTTTATTTTTTTCCATTCACGAAGCGGAAAAATGGAATTCATTGAGTAGATATTCTCGCTGTCGGCCTCTGGCCGCAGTGGTACATGCGCGACGGAGTTGTAGCTCATATCGAGGCACGTGTTTCACGGACATGGATGAAAATTCATGCACGTATATATGTACGTGTGTGTGGTATCAGTGAGAGTGTACTACGTTCCTTCACGTAGGGCAATTCACTCCGCGGAAGCGCCGGAAGTAACGTAATATTCGGCGGCTCTTTCGTTTGTTCGATTCCACCCGTTCTAAAACTCAAACATCGCGAATCACCCGTTTAATGTCCTTTTTTTTTCGTTTCGTTTTCTCGATCGCGTGTTGGTTCGCGTTTCAATGACGACGGCAAATCAACGCGTTATCGATCCATGGACTTGATCTCTTTATTCGCGATCTGAGATATCGATGCTCTATCCGGACACACGATCGTCGACCGACCGGAAGTAACCCGCCATAACCGTCTTCCGTCCGCCAGTTCGTCTCGCCTTACCGCGCAAAGCATACACCTCTCGGGAGGTGTACCCTCTCTCTTTCTCTCTCTCTCTCTCTCTCTCTTTCTCTCTCTCCGTCTTTCTCTCACTCTTGCGTGATTATAGAAATGAATTTGTCATCATATTATTGATCGCGTATGCACTTCATCTGGCAGATACATCTAGCAACTTGACACTCGACAGACATTCATCGTTATCGGTTCAGAAAATGACGAGTTACGAGCGCGATTCAACAATTTTCCAGGTGGGTAAGCACCTAAATGTTTATATGTATCCCCAAAGTATATTTTGTATGATTGGACAAAAATATCCAATGTTTGACAGTAGCCTCGATAATTTCAAAGCGGAATCGAAAAGATGAGAGTAAAGAATGTATAATCATGAAAATTAATTGAATTTCTAATGAAGCCGTGTGTACGATCGATTTCGGTACGCAAAATAAATACCTTTTTCGAAAGTATAATACGTAAGTTTTTACACTGCAGCGCATCGAAAGCTGCGCTGGGTCACAGTGACCCAGTGTGACAGTCTCGTACGAAAAAAAAGGTGCGACAACCTAACGTTTCAACGCAAACGGTATTCTAGGATTATACTCCATTAAGAAACAGTGCTGAAAGCTCGAGAAAGTCTTCTAAATCCACTTATTATAATTCATGCGTCACTCCTACCGCTTTTATATCCGTCAAACGTTTTTTTTTTTTTTTTTCTATGACACGAGTACCATTTAATATTCCTTGATGATACAGGAAAAGAGAATGTACTCACGTAATCATCACGAAAGAGCTGTGCATGGTCGAGGGCCGTTTTTGCCTGTACCACAACCTGTTGAAGTAGCTGCTCGTCCCTCAGTTGTACGACATCGAGATCGCCGTCGAAATCTTCGGCCGCGAGACCGCAGGGATTCACCCATTTCGGTGGTGAGCTCAGTCGTCTATTCCCGAGGCTCATAGTCGTCGGAGCACCGTGAACAGTGACCACGAACAATGTCAGTAGTAGGCTGGCTAGCCCTTGAAAAAAAAAAAAAAAGCGAAACGAAACGATAAAATATCATGTTGGACAAATTATTTTACTGATAACGATACGCGTGAACCAGGATTCGTTTAAATATCCGATAGCGCTGTTTTTAAACATATCTGCATTTAGGAATTCACGATATTTTTTTGACGATTTCATTTACGATTATTTTCGTGTCCTGTGTGATAATAATATCTCGTGCTCGTTCGCACAACGAGAACCCTGTGATCATTCGGCATTTTCGAGGCTTACACGCCGATTTCGGACGAATCGAGTGGCGAGAATTTCGTATACGCGCATGCCAAGACAGCATTAACATTCTCGAGTTATGAGCCTTGATGAGAGGGCTCGATCATATCGAATCGCGGTAAACTCCCCGCACTTTATCGAGTCAGTGCGATGAGACGCAAAATTAATCTTGCTTTTTTTTATTATCCTGAATTTTTTTTCAAAATCGAATTATAATCAATGTGCGCAGGGTACAACCGTGTGTTCTTGAAAAAGAAAAAGAAAAATTGAGGCAAAGATTCGAGAGCGGAGATAAATAAATTCTCAGTCAAGAAGATGTGACTTTATATACAATGGAATGAAATGGTGTTCATTGATCATTGGGCTCGATATATCGATATCAGAGGAATCCCATGAAGATACGAGAGCCACCTATTCGCGCGGGGCTTGATTACCAGCGAAGCAGCTGAAATTAAAAATGACTCGGAGCTCATGCGAGAAGTTAACTGATAGCAAGAAAAAGATAAAATTCGTTATTCAAGTAGACACGTACAATATGGAATATCAACTTTTCCTCATCGTATCCCTATGTCATTATGATTCGAGTATCCTTCACCATATGATTGAGCCCTGTAAGACTAATTCTCTGGCACTCCATGGAAATATCGAGGGGGATGTGTTGGCGCTTCTGGACGCCGGGTAATTGAAGAAAAAATACTTTTTCAAGTACACTTGCCGCACTTATCGTAAGTTGATAGGATAATCGTTTAATTTCAATTTTTAATCGACCAAAATTATTATTTAAATATTTCAAGAACATTTTTATGAGAGAACAGTCAGAAAGTATGAAAGTTGCGGACCAAAATTTACATACAGCAAATTCATTTTCTCAATATACATGACATATTCAGCGAATATTTTTCTCCGCGTGGGCTATTTCGTATCTCGTAGAATTCTATCTTAAGGCTGACAAAAATCGAATGTCTATACCTCGAATGCCGTCATCGTGCAATCTGCTCGAAGAGAACGCGCGTAAAACATGAATAAAATCACTCGATTGAAGCTGTAGAATTTGAAAATTTTTCGATATCGTTGCTATGAGCCAAAAGTCGTTGACATCGAAAGTAGAGAGAGAGAGAGAGAGACACACACCGAGAGGAGGACAAGCGTGGTTGGTGGCCGTCGGGCAACCGTTCACGGCGGTCGTTCACGACGTTCCAGTGAAATTCTTCAGAAAACCCGCGGCGATGAACCGTGAG
Source organism: Rhorus exstirpatorius (assembly GCA_963564615.1). Lineage (NCBI taxonomy): Eukaryota > Metazoa > Arthropoda > Insecta > Hymenoptera > Ichneumonidae > Rhorus > Rhorus exstirpatorius. Next base: position 47,163,856 of record OY751313.1, read on the forward strand.
AGGAAAGGGGTGAAAAAAAAAAACGTAAAACAGGCGCGGAGCGGGAGCCAAGGGGGCTGCACATCATCTCGCGGACTCACAAGAAGAAGAAGGAAAAATGCGGTAATGGTGCAGTGTCCTCGCATTGCTCGCGACAATTATACCCCATTACGTTCGACCGGGTGCGACTCCGCCCCTCCTCTTGCCGCTATATTGCCTCTTACCGCGGACACACTGATACTCTGTGCACTCGTTCTCATTACTTTTGCGGTATCCACATAACAATTGCTGGCAAACGAAAGGGCGTAACCCAAACAACTGAACACGCGGGTCATGTGGGCTGCGCGTTATTTTATTTCCTAACCATGAATCAATCTCTATCCTGCGCATTCGAATAATATGGCCATTGACGGTACACAGCGATCAATGACCGTAGCTCGTTCGCCAGTAAAGTCCAAAAGTTAACGAAAAGATTTCACGGTTATTGACTGTAAACACTCATTGTTGGTTTTAACGAATGAACGTACATGGGAAAGCATCGATAATAAATGTAATCCATACGATTTCATGATGTAAAAATGCGTATTGCGCCGTTTCGTTTGCAAGCTAGTCGATACATATATGAATCTCGGGGAATCTTTGAGGAACCGCGAGAATCCGGGAGATGCGCTCGCATTGCGGTAGGTCGCGGTCAACGGTAGCGGCAAAAGGAACTTCTCAGTGAGCTTTAACGCACGGCTCACGTTCACCGATTTATTATACGCCGTTTTGCCGTCTATCAACGGCGCATTTAACCCAACGAAGAGAGACACCCGCGAGGTTATGCTATTCGTAAAATGTATATATACTTAGCCGCGATGCAGTTGCAGTAATGCAGCCTAGCATCACTCGCGACGCGTTCTTCTACCGTGCGATGGCTATACTCAACATTCGCGCGGAGGAGAGATGTATGTCCTCGCCGCAGATTCTATCCTACCGCGACTTCTTATTACATTCTGTTCTTCTTCTAGTAGAGGCCTCTTTGACACACACCGTGCGAGATTCTCCATCTCCGACCCTCTCGCTCTTTCGCTAAACGGGATTTATACAATATATCTGCTGCAAACAAGCGCATTTTTCGTTGGCATCTTAATAGCGATAAAATTAACGGCTGCGAAAACTCTCGCAGCGCGTTGGATGCTGCGAACAAACAACGAGAATATCCCGTCGTGCGCTTTTGTGTGATCTTTCGCGGTCATTCAGGCTTGTCTGGTAATGTGTGTTCTCGCGTTAATTTATCATCGCGATTGATATTTCCTGACAGAATAGAAATAGCAAACTAGAGAATCCAAATCGAAACCCCAACTCAACCCAAAACCTACGCAGGATGATTAACTTTTCGGATGAATATCGTTGCAGAGAAAAATCCCAAAAATATTACAACAAGGCCGAAGTACCATAGAAAATACGAGTCCTGCAGAACTACGATAAATTTTTGAGACTTTAGGGGTAGTATAATTGTCGAATAGTTTGTTGTTTCATCTAGAAATAATCTTTACGTTCAAGCTTTACGAAATAAGCTTTACGTTTCATGATTCACTGAATGTTGAGTTATTCAAGATACACTGTAAAAAAAAAATGGTAAATTCAACTCGAGAAATCGAGTTGAAAAAAATGAGTTAGAACAACTCAAATTGAGTTGGGTCAACCGAATATCGAGTTAAAGCATGTACATGGAATAGTTGCTTCAACTCTGAAATCGCGTTAACATATTCGGTCAAAACAGCCACCTAACGAGTTGACCGAACTCATTTCAGAGTTGAATCACTCACAACAGAATAGTTGGTCCAACTTTTTCTGCAGTTCGTTCGACTACGATAATTGAATGAAACAACTCAATTAACAGCTCTTTGAACGAAATATTAGGTTGATTCAACTACATTTGTGGTTTATTCGATTATCATGCGTCGTCATTTTGACTCTGAAAAAGAGTTGGAAGGACTCGATTAATAGTTCAATCGACTACATTATGTGGTTCTATTTATCACAATTTACGTTGAAACAACCCTTTTATGTGGCTCTTTGTACTACCATAAATGTTCGAAACAACTCTAGAAATAGCTCTTTTAACCAAATTTTAGGTTGATTCAACTACATTTGCAGTTTATCCGATTACTATGCGTCGTCATTTTAACTCTGAAAAAGAGTTGGAAGGACTCGATTAAAAGTTCAATCGACTACATTGTGTGGTTCTATTTATCACAATTGATGTTAAAACAACTCTTTTATATGGCTCGTTCTAACTCCCAATTAAGGAGGATCGAGCCCGACCCGTGGCAGGGAAGAGGATAAACATAGGCACGATGAACAGGGTATACGCATGAAACAAGAGAGAATTGAACCGCTCACGGTTTATATCTCGTGACTACAGCGGATACCTCGTGATACCCTAAGAACTGTTGATGGCCGATCAATCTGAAATTTTCGCAGAATATCCGGAAAGTTCTTCTTCATTGATTTGTAAGTTTTTAAAATCCCAAGTTGATGATATGCTTGTAAATTTATTGATCCCTAATTCTGGAGAGATGGTTACCCATAACCCCGCTATACTTTATGCTTTCCAACGTCAACAACTTCTGAATTATACATTGTGAAGAAACTATACGGTTCATATGGCTTAAATTTTGGAAATCCTTGCGCAAAGTGTTAACCTACGTGATAACAAAAAAAAGTTCAAGACGCAAAGTTGGAATTCGCATGATGATCATATTTTATCGATATGGATAGAGGGGTGAATGAGAATAGGTCGTAAAATTGATGACGAGTGATTTCACCCAAGAGGCGCGAAAATGCGGCAATGCGTATACATATATTCGTACGACCACCTGTGGTGCTTCAAATCCACGGGCCACGCAACTCTCACCCTACCGCGGCTTCACCGGTTGAATGTGATGCTTCAGTATGTAGCCACAAAGTCCGTATGCCTCTTGCGCGTGCGTTTAACAGGTGGCAGGTAACCCTCTGACAAGTCAAGGTCGTCAGAGAGAGAGAGAGAGAGAGAGAGAGAGAGAGAGAGAGAGGGAACCCATGCGAAGGGTGGCAAGACGCGTCAGGATAGAACTTCAGTGAGTTCTGTCACACGGCCAAACTTGATCTATTTTTATTCCGAGTAATCTCTCTGCTTCCGCTACGATCTCTTCTTACGCAAGCGTGAACCGTATCCTCCGCGAACGATAAGTGTAACGTTGTTACGACGCCGTAGATATGAAACCATTGGAATGAAAAAAAATATATATATAAACAAAAAGCACGTCGGACAGAGGATCGAGATTGTGCTGTGTCGTATTACTCGATATGGTGACCCCAAAGGTCGCCTATATCATTGCCAATTCCAAGCACAGTCAAAATCCCAAAAATTCAATCTCCCCGCATTTCCCACCCTTCGTATAACTGAATCCGTTTGTCATTAATACCCATTCTCAGATTGTAACTTTTCCGATTGTCCTTTATTTCCCACCCCGTAGGTATGCAATCAGCACGTTAAAGATAAGCAGACACGATAGTTATGTGCAACACCGCCAGAGTGAGGACTCGAGGGGGTGCCTCAAATGTGAGACTATGTTCAATCCAACAAGTTCCAAATTGCCCGAACATGATCTGCGCATAGTTCGTCAGAGAGATTGCAGCTGGAATGAAAGAGATCAAACTCGCGGAGTGAGTGACTGTATTCAATGCGCGAGGAGATGGGAATGACTAATGCGTTCATCGGCTCGTTTCAAGAACGTGACGTCAAGTTTGAGCAGCGTGGCACACGACAGTGTACCAGACGAACGGTTCTCCCATATGGAGACAAAAATATATGCAAACGTATACTTTTTTATATATTCCGGCAAAGAACATTATGTATCAAAAATATGTGTGCTATTTTGCATTGTATTTATATTAAATAAATATCTACGCCACCAAGTTGTATATTTTCGCATATATTTTTTTCCGTACAGGGAAAGTGAGAACAAATAATATAATTGATGATCGTGAGATCTTCGTGCCCTTAACTTTTTTCTTAACAGCTAATTTTGTACGCTAATAAAAGTATGAATATTGTTTTTATTTCTATTTTTTCCGGATTCGTACTTTTGGCAAGGAAATTTTGTCGTGTTACAGCGACACGGTAGCATTAGAAAAATAGATTTTGAAGGGTCATTTCGGAAAAGGTATTTGCCTTCAAGGGCGTAATTAGTTCGGGTATTGTGCAAGAGCTTGGGGGTACAATAAATCATGCTATCCATTTATATAGCTCCTGACAAAATCGATGGTTGAGAAAATACGCGCGCATGCATATCACCTTGCATCTGAGTATCCGGGACAAGATTAAAATTGGTGAAACAAAAATCGCGAAAAAGGTGAAATCATGATGATGCTGAGAATGATCTTTGCGGTTGATTGTTGGGTATAATTCATCATTGAATATTTTTAGGGGACCGCTTTTTCGATCGATTCCGTCGCTCAACGGCTCTCAGCCAGCTTCAATTCCGACTATATCAACCGGCAGATCGTTAATCGCATTGTGCGGTGCACGATTTACGAGCCCGTTGTATTTTCCTTGCGTTTTACCGAACACCGTAAACTCGCTAATTGCCGATAGAATCTCTTGACCATGCGCATGTACCGCAATCGCGAGACTCACCGATTGCCGCTTAATGGTCAATCGCGATCTCGCGAGGTCAAAATTTCAATTGACACAAGCTATACAGCGGGGATCGTATATGAATTTACGTGAGAGGTACACGTTACACGACGATTTGCCAGGAAATTTTTGCAGCACAGGATTTTTGGAGCAAAAAATTTGGAGCAGAGAGAGAGAGAGAGAGAGAGAGAGGAGAGGAGAGAGAAAGCGGATGGAAAAAAATTGTCAAGCTCCAGACACAAGGGAGACTCGGAGTGAATAGAAATGAAAAGAGTTTGTAACACACGCGTGAATGTCAAGGCGCTTGTTATACGGGATATGCCGATTTTTCTGAACGTCCCTACGGTCCGTATAATCCCAGCCGCCGGGAGATAAATTAATCGAGGCACGACTCGTCGCTTTTCCGGCCGTTAAAAAGCGCGCCAATCGATTTCCGCCGCGTGTGCTTGTCTCCTACAAACGAGACTTTGTACGCCCGGTAGACGATATATAATGAATCAGCTGTCCCGGATTAGGTTTCTTAATTGAAAAAAATTAATTTTCACGAATTGCTTCGTGATTAAAGTGTCAAGTCCCTCCCCCCGTAAAGTACGCGTACCACTGCTCCATACATCATTTGTGAGATATATATATATATATATATATGGAATATACATATCGGCAAAGCGATAGGTTTATATATATATAACAATTACTACTGCGGCTTCTCATTGAAGAAAAATTTTAACCAGCCATAAGTAGCGTTAATCCTTGGCGCTCGCTTGTCTGATAATTAATTCACCAAGCAACGCAACGCCCGAATATTAATTAAGTCGACGCATTAATTAATAAGAGAATCCCTACGACAATTTCGAATATTTCGACACTCGTCGCCATGCCACTTTGACATTGGCAACGCATAGCACCCTCGGATCCAGAAAATCCTCGATGTATCGTCATAAAAACGCGATTCACGAATAATCTAATTATATTTGACAAGTGGAATTAATTGAAAAACTTTCTCATCATGATTTGACTTTGAAATTGATTACGAATGATTTTAGCAGATGAAGAGCGTAATAAAAATTGTCATTCTTAGTCTGGAATTTTATTACGAAAATCGTGATCTGTAGATCATTGGTCCACGCGCTCGGCGATCGATAAATGTGATGTTTTATTATGTGATCGGCGCTTTAAAAGTATATACAAATGTGTCGTGACGCACACTACGCAATCTCTCTTAACTGACGTCTCGACTTACTCAGCCACGTGGTGAAGTTGTTTGTATGTTGAATCGACGATGAGTATCTATTGGACGTGATAACGTTGTTGCTCCTGTGACTACATTCCAAAACGTCTCTATCGATTCTCCTTATGTCATTTTGGCAATTACATCGGCAACGATGCGTATCGAGACGTAAAAATTTCACCGAATTATCAGTCTTGTACTTTCTCGTATTGGTCAGGTCCAAATTATCGCGTACGTTTGGTTTGCGCGTTGTACGCGTTCTCGTCGTTTTTAAATCTTCCACTGAGATCGATGACTTGTTGGCGAATGATTTACCCTTGCTACCACTGATATTATGCTGACAGAACGACGATGTTCCATTGCAGTTTGACGGTGCGCCTCGCTCGATAACACGGTGAGAGGTAGTCCTCTGATCACGCGTCATAATAGCCTCCATCGTCATTATCAGATCACGGATTATCGGCACTGTATCCAACTTGGGTTGATCGATCATGATTGCATCACACTTTTTATCACTTTCGCGTAATTTAATGCCGATTTCACGCGCATGTATATTAATTGCTATGTATAGATATACATATGTATGTGTAGATAAATATAAGTAGATACATTTATATATACATATGTATATATATGTGCGTGTGTGTGTATACGTGTGTTGTAAGTAAACGCACGTGCGTGTTGCGTGGCAGGGTAACTTCTGTCGCACCGTTGCGTGCCCCTGAGTATATATATACGACGTATATGTAAATATGTGTATACGAAAGATCTCGTATACGAATCCGCGAATAAATGAAAAATCTAGTTAACCGATCGTGGATTGCCTGATTTGTCTACTATTCGTTTGTTTGTTTAAAAAACGAAAAAAAAAAAAAAATATTTTCTCGCTAGATTAACACGTGGTTGTCACTGAAGGTACATCTCAATTTATCTCTTTTACGTGAAGATTTTTCGATCGATCTCCCTATGTCGAGATCGGCGCAACGTGTGATATCCTCAACAGACCTCAAAACGTCACTTCGACTCTATCGAAGCCGGCACTTGTCAGTTAAATTGTTATTCTGTCAAACAAACAAACTAACAAAAAAAACCTATGTCTGAACAGAATCACAATCCGTTTGGCACTGGTCCCGGCACACGCGATGCACTGATTCTTATACGAGGGGGGGAGGGAGTGAGAGGGGGGGCGACAACGACGACGACGACAGAAAGAGGTTGAGGGAGGAGGTAGTCCGAGCAAGGGAGAGAGGGAGGGTGCCGGTAAACGGTGAGCTAAGGTGGTGGACGTTGTGGAGGCGGGGGTACCCAAGAAGAGGAATCTCTCTCTCTCTCTTTATCTCTCTCTCTCTTCGTCTTTCTCGCTTCAATACAGAAGAAGCATCATGAGAAGAGGATTTAGCTCCGATTTAAGGGTGCCCCCGGCTTTTGCTACCCTTACTATCCTGTTTTTCCCCCAGTTTTTCCTCCCTTTCTATCTTTCTCTCTCTCTCATCAAAAATTTTCAGCTCGTATCTCTGTCTGTCCCTCACAAATCACGACAACACTTTGGCGGCCTCCAGAGGGAGTCGATGCTATACATGTATACGGATGGTTTGTCCGTTCTGTCGTTTGCCTTTCAGATTCGAGAGACGGCAATGCGCTTTGGTCCCTTATACTCTGCCACGGGGATCCCTGTGGTCCGGGTGGGCCCGTTAAGGTCGTGTGCCCAGGCCGAGTGTCAGAAGGTAACTGAGCCGTCTCTACCGGCCTGAAAACCCGAAGCGCAAACACACACATAGACACATAAACTCACTGACACAGTGGTAAAGTGCGTGTTAACGACGCGTTCTCTGACGTATATCGGCCGTATGTCCGAGTTACACCGGTGGCACAGGCTCATATACGTATATAAGTGTCATTGGTAGATGTTGAGGTGTATAGGCAGGCCAGGTAAGTAAGTATATATACGCATCTGATACGCAGTCAGCGCTGTTAGCTCCTTGGGCTTCCAATACTATGAATGTACAATACCATATATACATGCGTACACGTATCTACAGTAATATATATATATATGTGTATTCATGCTGTATGTGTGAGATGAGCCACGGAAATGGAGGAATGAAAAAGACCAGTCAGACGTTACGAACTGTGGCAGAGAGTGAGATGAACAATCGTCGTTCGTTAGCTCATATTGCGAGAGGAGAGAAGTCAAATAGTAGGAGTCACCCTGCCAAAGGAATTGGGAAACGTTTAAAGTTATGACAATCCCTCGCCGTTTATCGTCAACGAATTTTTTTCCTTCCTCTCAATTTTCATAACTCCATTTCCGATTGCATCGGCAGATGCATTCACAAATTCTCTCGCAAAATCTCGCGCTTCAATCACGCTCCTTCGAGAGCTCGAAGCTCCGAATCGCCAGCTTTCATGTATCTTTTGGAGCACTATAGCGATACTCCGCGAACGAGTAAATTTCGATAGGAATCTCCGGTTTTCGATGATTTGACGTTGCCGCCGAATGATCGTGATAAATTGCGATTGTTACTCGTAAGAGAGTCTCGGTGTTTGTATTGCGATCAATGATTATTGGGGTTCGGTATTGCGGAGCGCGAGAAGCATCGTCGACTATGAAACGATTGCAAGAATTAGTGCGATTGAAGCACGTGGCCCGTGCAGCGTCTACCTCGCTTTTGGAACTCGCGAGTCCTCACAAGCTCCCCTCCTCCTTCTATGCCCCCTCCAGTGACCTCTGGTCATGGGGAAGCGTGCGGCACGGTGGGCCACTCCGATGGAACGATGTACAAGCCTCGCATCAGCCACTACTACTACCGATTTTTACTACTTAGGCTCGTACTACGGTATCGAAGCACATATGCACACACACACACACGCACGCATACAAACAGACGCACACCCTCCCGCACTTCTCATGCTTCGTGCTTACTCCCTCCATCGACAAAACCGCGAGATCGTCCGCCACATGGACGTCTCGTTCTCGCCTTCTTCCACCTATCCTCTAACCCACCCAATACTCCCCACCCCCCGCACAACTCACTCGCTCGCTCGCCATCCCGGTCATCCATGGCTCATTCATAAATACCCGCGCTGAGAGAGCGCACGTATCCGCTCTCCCACCTAAGAGAATAAAAGATACTCCGAAACGCCACGCCAAAAGATCGAGCGAGAGAGAAACGACGAAGCCAAAGATCTCTGAACCCCACCAGCGTCTTTGGCGAGCGCGGGTGTCATACCAGACGAGTGAGGACCTGCCGCTCGTGCTGATTCACACTATCCCAGTAGACGGGTACTATACAGCTTGTATGGTATATATAATGCTTCAACGTATCCTCGTATTCGCAACGATCATGGGACACTATATACGCAAGATCCGAAAAATCCTCGAAGATCTACTTTTTTTTTTGCGCGGCAGGAATAAGACGCCAAGAGTTTAAAAGTAGAGTGATCATTAGATTTGATTCGTGGGTGATGTAGGCAAGTCTCAGCATTCACCGATACAGCAAACTTAATCAAAATTTTATCATTTTTCCAAGTTCAATTTAATGTAAAATGGCTGAGAGTTACGAAATCATTTGTACATCGTCGAAATCATTAGTTGTTCAAATGTCGAGCTATGACTTTTTCGAGCTAGCTGGAACGAATGGAGAAGTGGATCAGATTAAAGACGAACTAATCTTACTATCAGGATTGTAATATCGACTAGACTGTAAATCATTATTTTTTTTTCGTTGGTTAATCCGTCGCATGAAAACATTTTTTGATAAATAATTCAATTTCAACCGTGAACAACTTTAGACCAGTCTTGAGAATCTTGAAATCAGGCTGCAGACTTTCTCGATGTTCAGTTTTGTAAATACGCGTACCCAACTTTTGGCTTGATTCATCATACGGCATTGCGCCAATATATATAAATATAGTCGAGCGTAATTTTTTAGAGTTTCAACGGCTATATGACAAAAAAACTTTCCCGATAAAAAACATGTCCCAGCAAAATATGTAGATACTGAAAAATCATGTCCACGTTGAAACTGGATATAGTATCAATATCTCGATGACTGCGAGAGTTACCGTGAAAATAAAAATCTTCTACAGTTATTGTACGACATCGAACGTTGCTTTTTTTTCAATGTTTATAAATATCTTTGCAAGACCTCGAGTCGGATTTATCGTCAAAAGTATATTCGATGTATACATATATATATATATACAAAGACTCGGAGTTGTTCTGTCGGTTGGAAATTGCCAAGATCGACGACGTTGTTATATCCTGTATACAGTAAAGTATTGACGACCGAGAGAGGCAATTATATCGCGAGGTGATAATTATCCGACAATGGAGTGACGACAACGCGTGAGAGGGAGGAATAAGAGAGCGTCGTCTCGATTGTCGTATTATACGTCTATTTCGAGGTTTCATTTTCTCTCCTACTGTGCCATATTGAAATATATATGTATGACCCAAATGAGATTGGATTTTCTTACAAATATACCCTGCATTTCAGCCCATACCGATGTAGTTTTATTCATTCGTAGGTACATGGAGAATTGAATTTAAGAAGAAGATAAAGGATTTCAGTTAGGAGAAGATGAATCACTTGTGCACAATAAAAACACGCCTGCAAACATTGACTCGTATTTTAACATCATCGTTCGCACCTTATCGATGTTCCTCAGCTCGTAACGCTCTCGAACAACGCAAGCTGTATTAGTTATATGCTGTGTTTTACCTAATGACACTTGCTCGTGGGCTCTGAGAAGAAAATCACTGCCGGACATTACCACACACTGTCGCAATGCGATAAAATTCGCGCTTCAATAAATGCAGCATGCATAAATCGATGTAATCACAGGCATATCATTTTCATTGTATAATCGTTCGGATTAAAATACATCCCATATATTCGTAAAAATCAGCCAAGGAGTTTTACTCATTGCTAGATAGAGTGCTTCATCCAGTATGATCCTCAAACGCTATTGAAATAATCTCGTCATCATCGACGAAACGATCTCCAATGTATGCATGCTTTAATGAACGAACTTCGCTGTATGTGAAAGATAATGAACGAACTTGGATTTTCTAGAGCAAGGAAAATTCCTGGGGACAAAGCCTGTGCTCATCCGAGTAATATCCAGCAAGGATATCGACCTATCTGGTCATCTGTATTTGTACGATTTCTTTTTTCTCCTCCTCTTGGCTGGATATTTCACTTCGATGCTTCTTCCTCTTCTTCTTTTTCTTCTTCATGTCCTCGCCGTAAAATTACTAATTCACACTCACAGGAGCAAGACGTGTATGTTCCCACTCCTCGAGCAAACCATGAAGTCTCCCAACTCTTCCACCCGCAATATATTCTGGAACCCGCGCGTCCGATGACGTTTCCTTTCACTATCTTCGGGACTCCTCTCGGATCTTACGTGTTCGCGATCTCCCCGTCACAGATTCATCCGCATCGTGCGTTTTCAGAGAGCGTCACGTCATTTTCAGCCGTCGGCACGAGAGAGAAAAGAGAGAGAGAGAGAGAGAGAGAGAGAGAGAGAGAGAGAGAGAGAGAGAGAGATAAAGAGATTCAGTGTTGTCCAACCGGGATTGCGAAACCACAAGGGCTTTCGAAAAGGAAGCGTGTATTTCCGATTCCCGGAAGTCTGGCACGATATACATGATTAAGAGAGAGAGAGAGAGAGAGAGAGAGAGAGAGAGAGAAAGAAACTCGCCGTATGATTAAATGAAAAATAAAAGACGATGAAGACACAACGATGGAATACACAGGGCCTCAAATATATTTGTTACTTATTGGTTCCTGTCCGGCTTATAGTCATAGAATTTTGGAGTCATCCGTACTGCTATACGACGCTGGTGATATTGCGGACCTTGATAATGATATTGCGATTTCCGACGCAATATTTGATTAGTGGGTCAAGAGCTTCGGGCTGGAGAGTCAAATACCGAAAATTCGTGAGCAATGCATTCACTTTCGCGTTTTACTTGAGGAGTGGGGGAATTCACCAAGACATTTAGCTATTTATAGATTTAAAAAATCTTAAGGGGATGGTAATTTTTTTTTGTATTTTAGCATGATAAATGACAGCTATTTTTTTGTGATATTGTTTTTTTTTTCTTGTACCTTAGTACTTTTCTTTATTTAATTTTGGCTTATATTGGGTAAAACGATCACGAAAGCAATGAAACTTACAGCCAACAGACTACGAGATTTTAATTCTTCAAAAATCCATTAACTAACGGTGAGAGTGCACTACAAAATATAATCGTATTTCCGATGGAAATTATCTCGATGCTTTCATTGGACGAGACAATTATTACGCCAGGTCCGATTTCACCTTCCCTCTCTCCAAACAGCCTCATGGAAATAAAAAAAAAAAACTTCGAACGACCATGCAACCGAACTTTCAGGAATGAAAAAGAGATTGAAGCCTCGTAGAACGCGACTAGATGAAAATTCGAGATCCTGGAGAATGTCTTGTGTCTAGAGGCTCTCGTTTCGCCTGCAGGGGTGACGTCATTATGCCGGCGCAAAGCGTCCGCAAAGCACGTGGCAGCGGGTCCACTCCTCGGTAGAGAGATTCCCGGACGTGGGTGAAAGACGAAGTGGAAATACCACCAGAAATCTCGTGCGATGAGAGTGCCCCGTCTCGAGGTTCTGGATTTATGTGCCACCATCGATTGCACATCGCACGTCACCGCGGGCTCATTCTACTGGGACGAGTAACGTATCGCTGGCTGGACAAAACGACCAACGCGTGCTCCCATAATACGTGTGTCATGTCCCAAAACTTTTGGCAAAACCTTTCATTCCAGTCCAGTTTTATCCATCAATTTTTTTTTTTTTTTTTTTCCTCTTATTTTCTTCCACTCGATTCAAAGATATCTCACGCTGGATCAAAAATATATCTAGGACATTTTTTTTCAGAAACTTTCAGATATATAATTCGAAATATCTTTTTTAAATGTACTACTGAGCATTAAAAAATATTTATTCTCAAGTATAATGCGTTTTTCTATGGAGATATGCGAGGAGATATGTACGGAAGTAGAACTATATCGGCGTCAAACCTACCTTCAATCTTTCGTTATTCTCGCAGTTCTTTGACGACAGTCAAGGGACTCAATAGCCCTTTACAGTATCAGATAAGTGATGCACTCGAGACCCACTATTTTGCTGTCTTTCATGTATATATATATATATATGTGCGTGTAGGGCGGATGTATCTCTCTCTCTCTCTCTCTCTCTCTCTCTCTCTCTCTCTCTCTCTCTCTCTCTTTCTCTCTCTCTCTCTCATCGCCGCCTTCTCTTCATCGCTTTTGTCATGTCAAATCTCGTAACCGGCTAATGCATGAAGCACCGAGAAAATCATGAAAAATGCGAATAGCTTCGTTTGTCTAAAAGAATTCGAGACACGTAGAAGTTCGTGCATGAATGTTATGGGACATCTATGAACTTCGGAGCAGGAGTTAATCCCAAGCGTTAATCGGGTAGGGAATTAACTCGCTGATCGGAGATTGCATTTTGGCACGGGGGAGACCCAAGAGTTCAGTGCTCAAAGGATTTTTGGTGTTGAAAGGAGACCGGCGGTATATACACGTAAATCCGGTATTCTACGCCGAATAGACCGATTTCTGACTTTCAGGTCTTTTAAATTTCAAATCACTTTATATGTCCTGGAATACGTAAATTATTCCCAAAACATTGAACAGAACGTGAAACTAACAAGGGACAAAAATTGTTCAGCGTAATGTGATTGGCCAGCACGAATTTTTCCTAATTAAAAAAAAAATCGCTTAAAAGTGACTTTGGGACGCTTGAAACGCAGAAAGTATTGAAGCGACGATAAAAATTAAAAAAAAAAAAGTTCGAATAAATTTAAAATAATTTTCTTTCTATAAGCTTGCTCAAAGTTCAAAGTTTGCAAATATTTTGAAATTTATCAGCAATAAAATCGGAGATCTTGAGGGCACGACATTTATCAATTTAGCATGAAATTGACTTTGTGTATTTATAAATATAGAAAACTACAAGAGGGGCTCGTTCTCGTCATTATGATGCGGTTGTGGTGCAGACAATCAGTTAATCCGCTTCCCACCTCAAGAATGTATATATATATATATATATCTGTTGCTCAACTCTGCTGCCCCGACTACAGGATTATACGGATCAAGCGAGAAGCGGGATCGCGCGGGAAAGTACGCGTGCTTGTCTAACCCGGAAGTATTTATAACGGTATGTATATACATATACATATATATATATATATATACAAAGGGATGAATCTCTTGGAAAACCGAACCCCCTTCGATCTGCAAATCCGTAATATTCAAACAATTTCAATATAATCAGTAAGCAGGGCACGTATAATTTCACAAAATCTTTTCCCCGTGTTTGCGTGATCCCCCGGCAGCACACCTGTACATAAATATTGGTATATGTGTATTGTATATTTATGGCATGCTACTCATCATTGTCACAAGGGTGGTTGAAAGTTTTCATTGAAATTAATTCGTTAAAAGGAAAAGTATTAATGTTTCCAATCGCTCGTGGCCACAGACACGGAGAGAATCGCAATTCATGACGATTGAGCGAATGACTTTTATAATTTTTGAATTATTATCATTTATGAGCTTCATGATAGTGTAGGACAGTTTAGTTCAACATTTCATACCTAGCAGAGTAATTTTTAACTCGTAATGTCTAATTGAAAAAATTAATGCTTTATCAACTCCTATCATCATATCCTACGGGTTCAATTGCAGTAAACTTTTTTTAACTTATTTAAAAAATTTTAACATTGAAAATATTCTAAGAACACTTCTCAAAGTTAGCTGAGAAATTCGATAACCGCATCCCGTTGTTCCGCGGAAGATAGAACAGAAGTTATGATTTTTTTTTGTTTTCAAATTGATATTTGAACAACTACCATTTTGAAACACGGTAGTCAGTCAAGGTAAGATCCAATTGAAGACGTAGCTCTCGAACAGATAAAAACATGATACAATCCTGTTAAATCAATGGAAGAGATGGTTGTTTCAAATTAAGCGTGCGTTACAGTTGACACCGACGAGTTCTCGATCTCGAAAATATTGAGACATACTTTTCTAGCTGCGCGCCTCAAGAAACGCGTGATACTTTGCTCTGAAAAGAAAATGTCCAGAGCATCGAGTCCGTGGTTTGAGAGGGAATAAATTAAACACGGATTTAGTTATAATTTACACCGATATCTTCTACTCTAAGATACGGACTTACTTGGACCAGAACAGAGTAGAGCAGGCCAATTTTTTTTTGTCGTTTGAAAAAATAACTCATCGAAGAAAAATCGTCAAGACAAACTGTGTCCAAATTGAAAGAGCATTGACGATCTAGTTCTTGAGGTTAATCGATTAAGCGGCTGTTGAATTTTTATCTCTATTTCTCTCTCTCTCTCTCTCTCTCTCTCTCTCTCTCTCTCTCTCTCTCTCTCTCCCTTTCTTTCTAGCTCAAACACGCTTATCTTGCTCCAATAGTGAGTGGCCCTCTTTTTCAAAAAAGCGTATTTTTCAAAGTTATTATTCAAAGATCGTCTTTAAAGCATCAAAGAAAGACAGAATATTTTTTCTTTTGAAAAAGGATAATAAACAAGAGTTTACGTTTTCATGAAATTAGAACCTTATACATTATTTCCGAGATCTCATATACTTCACGAAAGGAAGTTTTTCGAAGTTTCCCTGTGCCCTCGTCCAAATACGATACAGTAGTTCAGTGGGAAAGATTAGCTACCGATTCTCTGGAGGATCACGAAGGGAGGGCATGGAAATAGGAACAAAAGTGATGGGACGTGAAAATTTGAAAAGGTGTACACTGGAAACGGTAATAAAAAAATCACTCTAATCTTACGAATTTGGAGAAATTTTTGATGAACCTGAAAAATGGGATGGCTCAAGTGTCGTGAAAAATCCCATATTCTAAATTTTCTTACTAATTCTTCACAATTACCGAGATGAGAGGATTAAATTTAAATTAATTGATTACAACGGAAATGCCCTACTCTTTTTGAATTCAACTTTAAATCCCAAAAGAAATTATAAAATCTATTGCAATGCCTATTTATTCTCATATACATATTACTTATCGCCGTAACGAATGATAAATGCAAGGGAATGGCTTGTGTCACAATTTTATAATTACTGTTTTGTCAATTAATCGCTCGTAAGTGCAACCCACTCTACCTTCTGCAATTATAGTATGCGCTGACTGGAATAAATTTATATCAATCGTAGAGATAAGCTTTGTATTTTGTCTGGTTGTAATTCGAATCTCTCTTTCCTTTTCTCTCTCTCTCTCTCTCTCCTCCTCTGTATATATATATACATATGGAACCGAGAGGAACGCGCTCTTTATCTGTATCCGTTTGCTCATGTTGTGCGACTGTTTACCCATGACAATCACTCCTCGTCACCGGAGGTCCCTGACACCTTCGGATCGTGGGAATGTCCAAAAGTATTCGTTCGATTGACATTCTTTAAGCCACCAACAGACTACCGATTGGCTGTATTATCGAGTTTGGCCCAACTCGTATATATATACGCACATATATATTAACGTTGATAAATAAAAACTAAGAGCTCGGGTATACGCATATAAGTGAAAGTTCAGCTGATGGATGAGTTGCTAGACCTTGGTCAGTTATACTGACCTAGCCCACTATATTCAGGGACATAAGTGTGCTCAAACGTGTATCAGATGCATCGTTCAACCTGAACTTGAACAACCGGTTTCGATCGATCGTTTGTTCTCTAGAGTGCCATATTAATTTGTCATTATTCGTTCTCGATCTTTTACTAGTATATATATTAGAGTGTGCGGAAAAAAAACAATTTTTTTTTTCGGTTGCATCCACCAAAAAAAGTTGCCCCATATATTCTTGACACGGTGGCGACGGTGGTGGCAGCGGTGATATCTTTATATAATATAGAACGTATATATATTGTTCGCGTAAACACGCTGTGGGTATGATCTGTTCTTAATTTTTATTTGTAGAGCATTATTTTTAAACAGAACGACCTGAAATTAACCTTTTAATGCCATCAAGATCCTATTCGACCCATAAGCGACATATTCTTTTCAAGTGCAGCTATTAAGGAGGTCCTTGCACGTACCCGAATACCCTACGATTAGCTGATTTTTGTCTACAGTAGAGTACAAAACGTATTTAAAAAATTTTTAAGAATCCGTAACGACGATAAAAACAGGGGGTCACGGGATGTTTTAAATAGTTTTAACGAAATATTTAATGATGAAATAATACACGTGTATAGCTTATACCCCGTGAGCGGTCCGCAACTCTCTTGTTTCATGCATGCCCCTCACCGCGCGCTGCGTCGAAGCTAACATCACGTCGCAGCTAACATCAGCTACCCCTACCACCGGCCGCGCAAGGACCTCCTTAAACATTTATTAGCCATCGATTTTTAGCTAATACATAATATATCTGTATCAAATTCATAATTAATATTTCAGAAATCTCATATCAACGGCCGGCAATCATTTCGATCAAAATATATTTGGACAAGTGACAAGTTGTTTAACTGTTACAATTGAATTCAGTTTTAGTGAAATAAATGTCTTTGAGCGTAAAAGAAAATTAATTCGTTTCGTTGTTTACTTTTTCATCCTATTTGCTAACGTTTTGAATTCATTTTAAATTTTCTCGATCAAGCTGCAGGTTGCCCAGCTATCATCCCATCAAACTTTAATTTTTCAGAAACAAATGTTTTTTTATTGAATAAAAATGTATTTCACACAGGGTAGAGCACGGACGAGATTATTACTTGACCTTTTTCTCGAAACTTTTATATGCTACGCGATGTATATACCTACAAATTTAACCATACCATTCCTTAGCTTCAAGAATATATCCACGGATCACGAACGTAGTTCTAGTCATTTACAGTGCTCGTTTGCACGGAGGAACATATTTTTTAATTAAAACATAATATAACCATCTATTTTGTTCTTCTCCATTGTACTACAAAGCCATTTTCGTAATAGAAGTAATCCGGATATGCTGAATATGAATGACTGATCATCGAAAATGAAAAAAAAAATTATTATTATTATGGCATCGACGACTGCGCACACCGTCTCAAAAAATCTATCATGGGACATCTTCCCGATTTATGTTTCTTTATCCAATCTTATGTTACGCAATTTTTGAGAACAGACAGTTGGGGACAATATTTATTTTTCGCTTTCTTGTTTTCGTCACCAATGACCATTCGCAACTTCGATGGGCCGTATCCCAATGAAAATATAAACTGCCTACCAAAAAAAAAACCAAACATATGAACTGATGTTCCAACTTTACAGGTAATAATGCTCCGTTCAGTACATTCAGTTCTACCGAGAATTGCGCGAACTACTCGAGAACAGTAATCATCGCAAAAAAGACTCTTATAAGAGATCGAATGACATCAAACCACCGCTAGGGAACTGATGAGAATCATGTTACTTTAATCCCCCCCCGCCGCTACTATGTATAATTAAGGAAATATAATTTTCTTAGAGCCATATAGATCTCCATGATATAACTTTCATTCAAAATCCAATTCCTAATTCTCAATTGATTTTCTCAATGTCTCATACCACGAGGGCCTGACATTCAGCAGTTCCTCATATCACTAGCTGTGTCTACATAATCGGCCTCACGTTTCGTTTATTTTTATTACCAGTAGCTTAAAAAAATCTCATATTTCGACGTTCAAGAGCAAGAGACGCACTAAGTTACATGATTCGTCGACCTGCTACAGACACATACCACAACGCAAACAATCCACGCAATCTATTGCGTATCGTCGATCACTGCTTCAAAAAATAAAGGGAGAGAGAGAACGCCAGGAGAACGAGGGAAAGGGCGTGCATTCTCGTCACCAGATATGAGTTTCTTGCCGCATCGCATATGCTTATCGAGCTACACCTCTTAATATGCGGAAGCTCTAACTGTAACTAGAATATTACAATGCCTGTATTAGCCTTTTTTTCACGAATAATCAGTTGAAAATGCTTTCGCACGGATATTTAAGCACGTCGCTCAAGAAAGCCTATATATAGTGGTTTTTTTTAGTGGTGACTTATGTTCCATACGCGGAACGGGATTTCTCGCGTTAACGCCACTCCCCGCGATATCCACGCTGACACAATATACGCCGTATATTGCCGTATATATATATATATATATATATATAATTTAAGTGCATACGTGTATATATAGATAACTCTGCTCGTACCGGGAACACGTAATAAAGCCAACTGCTTGTCGGTCCAGCGTGTGGCATAATTAGTGAGTCAATATGATGATCGTTTAGCGAGAAAACGCCCGAGTTTTCTGCCGAAATCAGATGGCTCACGAGGTCATAATCTGCTGGGAACTATATAAACCTATCTAGGGGATATCATCATATATGCATATATATATATTAGACACACGAGAGAAAATCTACGTACACACAGACATATTCGCCCACAAATTTTCTCGTTACGGCACATGAGCCCTAGAACGATCTATTTATTTATAGATTATATGGCGCTCTTTTTCAATGGGAATTTTTTGTCCTCGATGCTATATTTATCTCAAAGAGGGTGGCGGGAAATAAAACCAAATGGCAGTCCGACATTGCACCTTCTCCTGTACTCCCATCAGATGATTATAGACATATATATATATATATATCTGCTGACACACTGAGGAATGTCTCTGTGATGAAAAAATAGATTTTACTTTGCCACGAATCAAGTACTGTCTCACGCGTGATTCCAAGTATTTCTTGCCAGCTTCAAGATAAATATTTTTCGCCATTCTTCTTCTGTTTCTCCCGTAAACGTCTCGTATACATCACGGCAATTAATTGAGATTGTCAAGACAGGAGGAAACACAACTATTAATAACCATTCGGACTGCGTATGTCTTGGCTTATCTCAACTTGCATGTAAGATGCAGTCATCGCTTGCATTGATAATTTCCATATTACGCCATCTCTTAAAAAGGTGGTTAATCCGGAAAACAAGAAGAAAATTGAATCCCAGCATAAGGCGGGAATCAGGAAAATAATTCAACGTCTCGGTTGGACTTAAAAGAAAAAATTGGATGGTAAAAATAATGCTTTGAAATTGTGAAATTCGTATGAGTAAAAATAACACTTGTTTAATTTTTTACAATCTTTTTCTCAGTTTAACGAATATCGTTGTTAAATTGTTTGCACATAGAACTTATGTGTACCAATTGGCGACTCGTTTATATATAAACCTTTTTCTTACTACCTCTCGTAAATTACTTAATTATACTTGTAGAATTAATAGTCACTGTATTGTAAAACTTTTTTTCAATTATAGTAATTTGCAAAAAAATACTTTTTCTGATGTACATTAAATTTTTTAAAGACGAATCTTTTATGATTATCTCATAAAAAAAAATGATATTGAATCGTTATCCATCGCATGGAAAAAAAATGTATGTTAGTTGGGAGAATCGAAAATAAATCGGGTCAACCGAAAGAATGGTTTACCCAACCAAATGTTCTCCCAAATAATTTCACCTATACAATACCAATATATTCGATTTCATTTGGCATTATTCTTTTCATCCAATAACAATAACAAATTCCGCAAGCTATTTACTATAAGCGGAGTTAATCGCCATACAAAAATGATTCGATTTAAAATGATTCTATCACAAACTCGCGTTTTTTCTAACAATTAAATATTATTTCTAACTATCATTGTTATAATCAATGTTTTGAATTTTTTAAAATAGTTCTTATATTCTTATGTCGAAATGACTTCACAATGTTTTGTAGCATCTCTGCTGCAGAGTGTCAGTGATAGCACGAGTCACCAATGACTGACCCGATGATCCTTCATGACCGGACACTACGAAAGAAGAACTGAGGCATCGATAGAACGCGAGCAAGCTGTAGCAACTCCTGTCATAAGACGCGAGTCAACAGAATTACGATCGAGCGTACCGTATATCTCTCACGCACCAGGAGAAACGTGTGAGAGAAGGAAGATCGGGAAAGGACTAACTCAAGCGACAGAAAAGCATTCACTAAAGCAGAAATGGCAACCGGTCGTGGATCTTTGTCGTTGACGTCGCTTGAGAGAACAGCGAATTCCCATGGATCGTCAAACCTCAAAGTTAGGAGAGAGAGAAAGAGAGAGAGAGAGAGAGAGAGAGAAAATCAGAGGACAACCAGCAGCCTCAGCGGAGCATCAATCAGAAAAACAGCGTTTAACCGGCCAAAGTGGAAAAGGCGGGAGCAATTTTCGGTGGTAATTATCGATTCGTGTGGTCCGCGAATGAGAGTTTGAACAAGAAGCGGATAGAGACATCGGCAACATTCCGTGGATGGAAAGGAAGGCATGCGCCAAGCTCGGGGTGGATCAGCACGAACCCGCGGCGGTCCTTTCTGCTTAACATTTCGGCCACCCAGGGACCACCCAAGTTTATATATCCATGTGATTTTTGGCTTCGCGTATTGTAAAGCCCGCTTCGTCACCAGTTGACCATAATGCCAAAATACTATTGCCGCGAGACAGTGGTATCGATATACTCGATTCTCGGTTTACCGATCGCAAAAAGGTACACATAACGAGCCAATACGAGTATCGGTTGAGCACTTGAGGAAGCGTGGACGCAAGAGCAAACGGTGTTGTAGCCAATGAGAAATTTAATCATTTTGGCGATTCCGTTTCAATGACAACTGTACCACAAAATAGCTCTACCAGACGTGAACCCTGGCTGACACCTCTACACGGTAACATCTTTACCAGAACAAAGTTTTCGTGAACATCTCTACCGATTTATAAGTCTACCGGAGTGCAACTGTCGGGCAAGGTATATAAGTATGACTCTTGGGAATTACGGTAAGCCCTTCAGTATAACTTATCATCAGCCTCACTGGAGAGTAGTTATCCGGTGAATTGTGTAGAGATGTTCACGAGAGCCTCGTTCTGGTTTTGAGATATATGCTTTTGAGTTATTATTGGGTAATAAAGTTTCAGGTTGTGACTATTCCGATATCGTTTCTAACATTTAGGTAGAGCCAGAGCGGTTCGCTGGTGGGGCTAAATGGGAAATTAAAGTTTCGAAATAGATATGCTGCTGACCGATTTAATTCTGGGAAATTTATGTTATGTGATTTAGATATTTTTGTTTACTGACAGTTCAATATATAATGAATCAGCGTTACGTTATATTGACCCACGACTTTCCAAGACTATTATGAAAATTCGACGTGCCCTGACCGCAGATTGAAAATCATATTTCGCGAAGATATGAGAGAGTTACCGATACATTATGTATAACCATGCATTGATCGATGCTTTCGCTAACCATGGCGTAAAAAAGACATCGGTCAATACCAAAGATTCGTGCCAATAAACGATCGTTCGAGGTGGTTCTCAAGAGCAAAAGTGCACCAGGCTATGCGAAAAAAACGTCATGGGGATGAATTGCAGCAAGAAAGAAAATTCTTCCCCGTCATTTAATTTCCGTGCATGGTTGGTACATGAACGATTTTTTTTTCTTCGATTATAGCTTCGAAGATTTGTTTTAAATCGCCATAAATTCAAGGCACCCTGAATAATTTAATTTTTTTCTGGAAATTTGTAAGTATTTTTCATTTTGAAAAATACCCTCTTCCAAAAGAGTCCCACCATCTAATGGACTCGTGTTTCCTTTTTTTCGTTCATTTTCCAATCGTCGTAGAGTAAAAATTTTTTCGTAGCAAACCCGAAAGGGTGAACGTGCTCACCGTGAAACCGGAGCGGCATAGAGTTAGCCTTGACTCATGAATTTTCTACGGCGTAGAATCACTCGTCATTTATTTTCGTCTGCTGTCAACGTTCCGGAAAATGTTTAGTTTTTCCCCTTCCGAAATCTCGTTACTACCAACTTTACGCAAGGATCTTGGCGTAATTCAGGAAGACTCGAGTCGCACGATCGTTTCGCGAATGGTTTACATCATCACGTTGTCAAATTTTTACGCACGTGACACTCGCAATAATACAATCTTTAAGTGCTTTTTTTTTATATGTATTTTTTGTACTTTTCAGATTTGTATGTAAGAAAACCTCGAAACTAAACCGTCAACTCAATGGAAAAAAAAAAAAAAAAAAAAAAAACAAAAAACAAAATCGAGGAGAAATCATTAATAGCAAGAGATCATCACTTGGGGAAAACGAGTGTCACCCGAGTAATCCTCGGAAATTCTCACACGCTTCTTGATCGCGAAAAGGGAAGATTTTTCAAATTGAAATAGAAAAAAAAATTTCGAAATCGAATGACGTCGGGAATTTCATCCGGCTGATTATTCATCAGTCGGGATTTCGTCAATTAATTACCTAAACTTACAGGTGGCATCTCTCGAGAGATTAACCCCGCTGGCTTCGCGAAACAAATCTCAGCACGTCATGTAACATTCGTGCAACCGAATTCACTCTCGTGCATTTCACCGTGAATTTATTATTCGCCACGAATTTTCGGTTCTTTATTTTTTTATTTCTTCTTACCGGCACAATTTTTCATTAAACCTATTTGTATCACCTCGACATTTTTCATGTTGTTACTGAATTATATAATGCTCGCGCGTTTCGTGCTTCTATAATATTGCATATAAACGACAATTCAACGTAAATTTCAACCGAATCCACGCTAACGAGAGTAAGTCTCTCGTAAAACTATTATTTATTTGTGTACGGTGTGCTCGCTCGCGAAATCTCGGGCTCTCGGGTTCTCGCTTATACACATGTATATACATGTGTTTGTATCAACTTTGAATGCGTACACTTGTTGGAAGTGATAGTATGATTCGAAGACACAAACAAAGATTGGTTTTACGATACGCAGCACTCGAGTGTTTCGTCTATCAAAGATATCGATACGTCACATTTCGATAATCGATACACATCGTAAATTAAAGTTGCTGTATGTACACACTTTGCAGCGAAAAATCAAATTGGGTGGGAATTTCAAATTTTTCGAAATACGATAAAAATCAACCGTATGAAAGATCAATGATTTTAAATAATAATAATTCCAAAAAGTTATTGAAAAGTTGCTAAAAATTTTTTGAAAAAAACATTTCTTTTTACGAAATTTTTTAAGGCTGTATTCGTAAAAAAAACTCGCCGTTTTTCATTCATTTCTAAAAATTTGAAAGCCAAAAATAATAACTTTTCGGCATTATTATTGTAAAATATCAATATTAATTACCCCCGTACGGTAGAGTTTTTCATATCTCTATCGTAATTGCGATGTGTACTGAAATTCTGATCGAATCAAACTCTTTGCTGGGAATATATACGCAGAGCATCCTTACATAAATACAAAATGATTCCGGATATTTTAAATTGAAAAACCCATTTGAGATCAATATTGTTGAAAAAATATTCCAAACAATATTCAACAGCAAAAAAAATCATTTACAATTATACTCAAACGAGTTAATAAATATTTTAAAATAAAAATCTGCAAATTATTTTATTTTATTGCTCGTCATTCGTTCTTATCTCGCCGTGAAAAAAAAAATTCTTCGGAACTCGAATTCGAATCGCGGTTTCATAAATAATATTAAACAACTGAATTTCATAATTATTAAAACTTTTTAGAATACCATCGTATAAAGATATTGCCAATGATTATTATTATTAAATGCGTAGGTACCAAATGTCAGAAAAAAATTCCACATTATTTTCAATTATTCTTGAAAAAAAAAAAAAAAAAAAAAAAAAAAACCGTTATAATTATTCAGTACTTTTTAACCAATTTAATAACGAATTTTAATTAATATTGTTATAGCTGCCGTACAGACTGACCGAGAAAAGTCTGAAGCGATTTATATTGGCGTTAAGAATTCTCGATGATGCATCGGGTCGAATTAAACGCTCAAAATTAAAACACGTATGGGCGTTCAGCAACCGCAAACGTGTGTTATTTCTGTCTCAAGTAGCATCGTATCGAATGGAGTGCCGAGCGGCCGAGGTAAGGGCTCAATCGCGAAAATTCACCAGGCTTTCAGTCGCATCCGCACAGGACAACGTCAAGACTCCATTCACCGTAATTATTTATAGCATCAAAATCTGCCTCCCCGGAATCTCAGTAAGGAAGTATGTATAACCATATTTCTCTTTTCATTCTTTTTTTTTTATTTTCCAACACACCGCCGACAAGGAGGAACACGCGATTTTTCGAGACACTTGCTTCATGTCTTTATTATAGTGTCGACTCGATAACACATTAAATCATCTTTGCTGCGCGGGCTTGACTCAACTCGCATAACGATTGACTATATTCTGTCACTGGGAAGGCGCGTTTATTGAACTATGTATTAAAAAAAAAAAATGTATATATATATATATATACATATACGTTGGAACCGATTTGAAACTTCTCTGTCGCGGGAGAGTCAATCATACTAGTAACACCGCACCTCTCAGCGATACTCATCGTTCTGGCATGCTAACTTATGATAAATAGAATACGAGCTTATATCATTTTCAATTTCTACATAGGGAAAAAGTAACAAAGAACATTCGCATTGTGATTTCAAGGCACTGTCTTTTTCGTAACGCAGCTCTGGCTATTCAATTTTTTTCGCATA
This sequence comes from Rhorus exstirpatorius, assembly GCA_963564615.1. Taxonomy (NCBI): domain Eukaryota; kingdom Metazoa; phylum Arthropoda; class Insecta; order Hymenoptera; family Ichneumonidae; genus Rhorus; species Rhorus exstirpatorius. Next base: position 47,189,368 of record OY751313.1, read on the forward strand.
TTTTTTTCGGTTTCAATATAAAAGATTGCAGTCAGTAAAGAAAATGTTTCTAAAACCGATAAGCCGCGACCTATCGGTTTTATAAATATTTTTTTTTTTATTTACTTTTACAGAGTTTTATACTTTTTATTGTTATCTCACAGACGAAGCTATTTTTTAATGAGGAGAGAAAAATCGAAATTTTGATGCCGGACCGTTATGCCGGAGAATCGGTGAAAGCTTTCAGATTTTAGGAACAGTTCAATTTACTAAATATATTATATATAATTTACAATTTATCAAAGTGCAAGTTTCCAATTTTTTTGCTATAATCATTTATCCGTATCTTGTCGTGAAATCATTTTCTTTTTTAATCTGAATGTTGGCTTATCCAGCTCTTGGCATTCAGCAATGAGTTTCACAGCTGTCTGACGGCAACTTCCGTTTCTACTTCGCGAACTTCCGTGTGGCGTGGATCTTCCTGACTCTCCGGCTAATCCGAATCCGAATAAAAAATTCGTCTTTGAGCGAAAAAAGAACAAGGCTAGGCGTTCAATTGACCAATATATGGCAAGACGCAATATGCTGCAACCGAGAATCGCGAAAGAGAAAACGAAAGACTGAAATATGACGAAGTTACTCCCACGTGAAGTTTCATCCGGCTACGTCACTCTCGATACGTCATCGTTCTCACACGGAACCACTATTTCGTTATGATACACCATCGGTGAAACTCTCGCGTGGTCCAGCGTGACGCAGTCGAGGATTCCCACAAAATTTCTGAACCACTATATGGAATGCGTATATGACGATAACGGTACTCGCCGGGACACCTTCATCGCTATTTCCACGGTTACTCGAGTCATCGAGAAAGCACGAATGATTTTTTTTTAACATGCCGGAAATTGTGGTCAAAACTCTGCATGTGTCACCATCGACAAAAATAACTCAACAGTCAATTTTAACTAATTTCGATCGACTTTACGAATTTTAACTGGATCGAATGTGCGAAATGTCATTGGATGGCAGTTACGATCTTAGAAATTAATGCGTTTAAATTAATTCAAATAATTCAGTGGTTTCAAACGAATTTAATTCCGGACAGTAATGCCAACGTTGAACTTAATTATTTCTCGTGTATCAATATAATGAAGTATGTTAAATCGATAATTCATTCTTTGTGTGATTTATACGTAGGACATCATCGAGAAATGTGTGTTTCGTTTAATTGAAGGAAAATGCAATAATAAAATTTATATCAATGAAATTAAATTGAGCGGGCGATGGCAATCGCGGAATCATATAATTGACTGAAATATATTTTTTTTTATTATTTCAGTCAAACGAATTTGTTCGTCGTTCGATAATAATTTTTATAATGTGGAAATTGGAACATGCCCATTGCTACCTCGTACTTTATTCTCACATTATATCAATCTTCCTCCCTGAGATAAGCAAGTTTCATTTCTTTTTTTTTCTCTCTCCTTAATTAGCTTGATATTCGATACGTTAGTTTGATTTAAATTTCAACATTTTTTTGCTCGTTTCATTAGGTTGATGATCTGCTTTGCTTGGAGTTGAACGTTGAAATCGTTTTTTATAAACATAAAAATATTTATTGGAATTTTGATTGTTTTGTTGATTCTTACTGAATATGCCATCAAAAATCTATACATTAGCATGACGAGTTGTGCGAAAAATTACATGTTTATAACTCAAAGCTTACTCGAGTCAAGGGAGACACAGTGACATGTTTTTTTTTTTTGCATTTTGATCATGTTAAAAATACATTTTAATGGCTAACCAAAACCTTGACGTTGCAAGCCTTAGCAAAAAGCGAACCAAGCATATATATTGCCAGGAACATCATCCGATAATAAAGATAAGTAATTAAATGAATAAAAACACAAAAACATGTGCAGGAAGATTTTTTCTAATTGCGTTTTCTCGTTGGTTAAGAGCGATTTGAACACATTGTTTTTAAAAACTCGAATTTTTTTTCTAGAAAAACAGAGCTACGTGGAAACAATACTTTTTTTTTTTTAATTATGATGCAAGGGCAATGAAAATTTCTTTAACGTCTTACTGCATGGTACAATAAAGTAGTTTATGCAAAATGGATGATGAATTTTTTGTTTTATAAATATGGAGAATACTGACCTTAGTTTCACAAGCGATTCACTTCACGTGTTTCCACCTGCAACAGAAAGAATTTCGTAATAATTATTTAGCCGATGAAAGAAAAAAAAAAAAAAAGCAACTATGATCGGGGTGCATCAAGTCCATGTTCGAGAGCGCGTGTACATATATCGTGTGACTTTAATCGTCATCGTTACATATAGCGCTCGTTTCAACGACCGGCAAGAGCCGACATACAAATGGCTACTCTCGCTCGTCGTCTCGTTGCGGGAGGAAAAACTGGTCATCCTTCGTGGCGATATATATACGCCAAGTTTATTGTATATTTCTTAACAACAGAAAGAAAGAGAGAGAGAGAGAGAGCGAGAGAGAGAGAGAGAGAGACGAAAAGAGAACGGGGAGATGTCGTCGCGAGAGATGCGAGTCTCGAAACTGTCGCCGCGTCTCTCCGCTGACACGGAGAGCACTTCGCAAGAGTATAGCGAAGATCGAAGACCGCTAGTCTCGGAACGGGTAATTAAATTTAATTACGTTAACGTATCGCAGCGATATACACCGGCAATTACATGCATCATAACACGAAGTTTCTTTCTGTTTTTTTTTTTTTTTTTTGCGGTCGACGCGTCGACGCCATTTATCCATCTAAGATTTTGTCGAGACGGATGAATTTATTTAAAAAATTTTTCTCTAGTCATGATAGCCTCAGAGCTGATTACTGCAAATTTGTAGTTGAATCGAGTGCTGAAAATCATAAGAACGTAACCGGCATGACTTGCGACTCGAATTGATGCCCTCTGATTTTTTAGCTATGGATACTTTATTTTTTCGTTTTCGGGTCGTTCCACCATCAATTCTCACCGAGCTTTCGGCGACACTACATATTTCTTTCGTCTGGTATTTTCACATCTCGTTGCATGTAATACCGCGTGACGCTATGACAAATTACAGCGGTTCAGCTACGTTGGTTTTCGAAAAAAAAAAATCATTATTTCTATTTATAATGAGATATGCATATTTTTTAGTTGTAGACCGGTCATTGAAAAAAAAAAAAATGAATGTTATTTTCCTCGAGAACAAGTCCATTCGAAGCAAAACAAATACTCAAGCCTTGGAGTACCCCCTTAAAATTACAGTTTGAGGGGGGGGGGGGGGTCCGGTATTCACGATTCCACAGGATTAATGTAGATTTTTACTTTTTTTCCTAGCTCATCGTGAAGTAAATAATACCTATTCATCCTTCATTCAACGATGACTACACAAACTTTTATATTTATAGAATTAAAAATTATATCTTAATACGACTTTCGACTATTATTTTTAACGCGTTTATTTCCGAAGCATAAAATACGACTCAACAAAATTAAGAGTCCTACCTATGTATATGTGTATGTATACATGTAATCGACTTTTTAGTAATTGAAAGACATGCGACATTACGTTTTAAGTCCTGCAATGTAAGACCATTCGTTTTCCATTAGTCAATATACAATGGAAACATCTGTATTTGGCGTAATAACATTTCCTTCTTCATGATGTGGCAATTTATCTCCATTCAGTGTCGTAATCACTGGCTGAATCTGTTCATAAATACATCGAGAATTTGTAAAAGCGTCGTGGAAAATCCAGAAAATCCCCCTATTCGATACTTGCCAGTCACGTTGATACATTGAGACAGAATTTTGTATGCTAATAGCCACGTCATAGGCATGACATATATGTATACAGCTTATTCCGATGATATATATACATATTATTCTTGCTCTGTCGTAAACCGTGCACAGGCCGATAAGTATGACTGCCACATTTTTCTCCCGGGAAAAATCAACTACCATTTTCAAAATTAAATATATATACATTATCCAAAAAAATATATATGAGCAAATATTTATAGAAAAAATAATATTATTCGGATGCGAAAATGGAATTATATCAATGTACACAGGAAAACCTCGATTGAACCATCAAATATGCCTACGATGAAAATTAATGGTCAATCATTAAACCATGATTACCGTTTTTCGCATCGAAATACCAATCACTCTCGCGAACCTAATATCGTCATGATACAACATACTTGATCCTGTGCACTGATAAAAGAAGCGTGGGAAGAAAAATCCCACTGGGCCCAAGAAAACGGTATCAGGAGTCGATAAACTTCACCGTGGTAACTGGCTCCTCTCTCTCTCTCTCTCTCTCTCTCTCTCTCTCTCTCTCTCTCTCTCTCTCTCTCTCTCTCTCTCTCTCTCTCTCTCTCTCTCTCTCTCTCTCTCTCTCTCTCTCTCTCTATCCTAACGACTTGTTTTATTCAGTGCAGTCGATGCGAAACTCTTACCAGGAAACTTCAAGCTGTGGAAGTTGCTTCCGCCGAAATCTGTTGATGCATACATGCATATTATCAGGAGTGACTGGATCAAATAACTCTTCGAATATCATAATAAACCTCAGACCTGAGCCTCTTAATCTCGTGTGAAAATTTTTCGTAGTCCCTCAAGCAAAGATGATTCATCGCGTACATGCGTTTCATGGTATTTTTTATTTTGTTTTATTTTATTTTTTTTTAAGCGATAAAAAAATATGCTTCGCTAATTCTCGTAAGTAGCGCGCGAGAGATTTGACCAGACGGATTCGAAATGTCACACGATGTATCGCGTTACTGCGATTTCTTGCGGAGCAGATGATGCACCTGGTGCATCACGATAAAGATTCTCTTGACTGTGTGACATCGCGCCACGCATTCTTGAGCTTCCGTTGAGAAACTGTCACACCACCACGTAGATTATATTTATATATATATATATATATTCCTCCCTCTCTCGTCACTACCCGACTTTCTTGCCAAGTGTTTATCCGTGTGTTATTTGCCTCACGAGCGATAAGATTGCGTGAACAATGACGATTCCAGTCACTATAGCGCTGCGGTAGCATTCAGTATCGAAATGCATCATATGCAACCGATATGATTCTTCATGTAATATACCGCGAGCAGTGTGCGATGCCATCGGTATAGTATTTCTCAATAGCCCTCGGCCAGCAACTCTTTCATTCATAAAGTTCTCGCCCGAGAGTTCATTCAACGGATATTTATACTCTCTGTACGTAATTCATTCGGCATACGATCGGTTGCCGAACGATGCATCAGCGCATGTTCATTCGAAACGTGTAATATGGTAATCTAATTTTTAATTTAAAAAAAAGCGTGCAAATTAAAAATTTGCACATTGCTTCCTCATTATTTTATCTCGTTCGCAAAGCTGTCTCTATGATAAAGTTCGGTTTTTCAATTTTCGCTTCCTCGTATATATAGGAAGTTTTGTGAGCGAGATAAAATAATGAGGAAGCAACGTGCAAATTTTTGTTTCACACGTGATTTTCGAAATACGGTTTTAATAATGCGAAGGTACCACAATTTGGACAAATTTTCGTAACTGTTTAATGGTTACGGTGGATAATAACGAGTTTTGAACCTCAAAATTGAAAAATTTCATAACATCCGAAATCGTTTGTCGATTGTCACCATAAATTCAATCTATATTATACATTACAAAATCTGAATCATTCGACCGATTTACGGTGAATCCGAATTTGTGATACAACGATATATCGTCGTAAGGGGCTATATCCACCTGGCAGTCTAGCATTTCTTTTATCAATTATTCGAATTCTTTTCAATCTTTTTCTCCATCCTCTCACCGACATCTCTGTATAACACATCGCTGTATCTCCGACTCGAGACTCACGTTTTACTCATCGCGAGGCTTGGCAGATATCTGCAAGGTGTGTGTCGCGGTAGACAAAATGGCATCTCTCGAAGAAGGGTCGCATAGATAAGAGCAGGTCGCGGAAGCGTTTGCTTTCGGAGAACGGTGAGTGCAAATCTCGCGGGAGCTAACCAATAAAATGATCTCGCGGTCATCGCTATGATGCCTCTCGAATCTTCATGGTCACGTCATCATTCAGAATGCGCCTAATAATGCAAAGTGTCGGTACGATAGTCGCAAAACACTCTCGAACGCTCAGTATTGCCATAGGACGTTTGCGCGTCTTCTCTAGCGTGACAACAATTACGAAGTATGCCGCCATAATCGGTGGCTAATTTTCAGTATTTTCCCGTGTGTCACTTCACCGTTCACTGTAAATGCGTACCCGGTAAATTATTTCTATACTGGCTATGTAAATCTCACGCTCGTTCTCAAGGGGTTGTGTCAAGGCAGGAGACCCAAAGCAGCGAATTTTCGAGATTTCTTTTTATTTAATGATAGGCGTGTATTCGTATGGAAGCATTTAAAAAAAAACGTGACATTTGAAGAACATCGAGTTGCAGCCGATGTCCGGGGAAAACTTTTTCAAAATCGGTGGGCAATAAAATATTTCAAAAACGACTACATCAATCTTTTCGAAATTTTTCTATCTTTTTTCACATTTAGAGATCTGGTATTTGAGTAAAGGATTTTTCCACCCCTATGTATCTACATACTTTCAATTTGGGCATAAAATGTCAAAATAGACGGACATTTTCTGCCCAAAACGAAAGTCCAAATTCCGCCCAAATATCAAAATAGACAGACATTTTCTGCCCAAATCGAAAGTGTACATAGGGGTGGTTCTCAAAAATCAAGACTCCGACTATAACACCCGCCATTTTGTTTTAACTTGATAATTAGGAAATTTCTAATAGACTAATATAGTAATGAAATCTTTTTTGTTTCTTGATTCTGGATAATCTGATCCCGACAACAGTGATCGCAGAATCCCATACTCATGCATGCAGTCCCCAGAATGGACAGTGCTTTAGTACTTTTGCTGTACGGCCAACGTCGCTTAGCATGGAAAAACAATATGGTCAACTTTGTTTACACTTTGGAAATATTCGTACGAAGTGTTCGTGTAAATTAAAAAAAAAATCAATCCCCTTGGTCGAATTTTTCCAGATGGCCGTGGATCGTTTAACGGTCTTAAAGAATTCCACGATGCCCAAAAATCGTTAAAATTTGTGTGAAATTGCCCATACATTGGTTAATTATGGTTTTTTTTTTATTTGGTTCCATTGCCCAAATCACGTGCGGGACACGCGAGTCTCGCGAGTGATGTGACCGAATCAACCGCGGCCTCTCGTTGTTCCGGTGTTCCATCTCTCCGAGTTGAATCATCGAACGCGTGCGTATATATAGCCCTCGGATTTTTCTTGGAAAAAACACTTCATTCATCCGGCCGCAATGTCTCTCAGCAAGCATGCTTCTCGTGTTCTCTGGCCTGCTCGCTCACGCGCTATCTATACTATTAATATTTGTTGTATATATATATATAATATATAAATATTTTTCGAAGTAACGGAAGATGCTTCGTGTAGCGGAGAGCATAATGCGTGATAGTGTCGACTATGATCATTCGTGGGTCGAAGCGACCGGGCTATTCTCGAAGAAAAGGGCTTCCCGATGAGAGCTCGATGAGTTTGGCCAAAACTCTGCGTCATATATAGAAAATTTTTTGATAAGATCGAAGGCCGTTTTTTTCCCACGTGGCGGATAATAACCGGCACGAACGATGAAAAAGCCGTCTCGCGTGAATAAAAATCGGTGAAAAAAATCTACCCAGATCAAAATATTTTTTAGATCTACGTAGATGGACATTTTGAAAAATTATAGATTCATACCTTGATCTCAATTGAATATATCTCGATCTGAATTAGATCTATCTGGATCTCCGTTAGATCTATTCAGACCGAAGTAAATCCACTGAGATTCAACTAGATAAACGGAGATTTAATGAGCAAAAGTGTTCGAACATAATATTAGGTCGACTCGGGTGTACCGTAGATCTGCCGTTATAGATACGAAGATCGAGGTAGGCCTCCAAATTTCCAAAATTCAGATCAATTAGATCAAATTTGATCTAAAAAAATTACTACGTAGATCTCAATTATGCCTACGTAGACATAAGCGATTTTTTCCAGGTAATAAGTATTATTGGTCCTAAAATATTATTTTTTTGCGTAGCACTCAAAAATGTATAGGGTTTATGATCTCGGATTGTTCGAGCGATCGTCTTTCCGAAGTATAATTGTACCCTTGTTACAATATTGAGCAAAATAATTTTTTTTTAAGGAAGGTTTTTACCTTGTCGAGCCAAAAAATGTTCGATTTTTCACCAATTTCGATCGAAGGGGAAGTTTAGTTTTTTGACAAAAATTTTTGCAGTTTTTTGTTCATAAAATAAAAACGTTCAAATATTTTTGCATAATTCCAGTTCGACCTGTACACAATATGGTAAAATTTTGAAATAAACTTTTTTCTTTGCGCGAACCAGTCTTGCACGACGAGTAATGAAGAAAATTATGAATTTGAATGAAAATTATAAAACTTTGCTCTCGATAAATTTTCGTTCATTCGAATTAAGTATTCATCGTTTGTACCCGATTTTCATATACGCGAAAACATATAAAATAGGCAAAACACGCGTACTTTACTGCAAATTATAATCGCTCAGTGACAAAAAAAATATACGTATGGTGTACCGAACGAATACAAATTTCTCATCAAGATTTTCTGGGTAGTGTGTAAAAATGATATTTGATTTTGGGTGTGTGTGTCACTATCTGATGTGTCATTTTTCGAGGCCGGATTCGCGGGTTTATTAGCATACTCGTATCGTTACGCTTGCGCGAGTGTCGAGCTTTATCGCGAGAAAGATATTTATAAATATACATATATATTTACGCGCATGTTTGCAACGACGAAATTACGTGTTCAGTCTCACGAGAAATCGCGCGAGTGTTTCAAAGGAATCAGTTAAGGGATTTCTCAAACTCGAACGAAAAAAAAAACACCGACTTTTCAAGAATAGGACCAGAGTGGATTTTAAATTGAAAATGCAAGGAAATACCGCAAAAACGTGAGGAATAAAAATAAAATCCTGAAAATTCGGTACATTTTCTCTGAGAAGAATTCCAAATCTTTCTAGATTGTCTAACAAAACTTTCGAGATGGTGAAGACCTCGTAGGTGGATATTCCGTTGTGTATTGACACATTCTTCGATCTATGACTCAAGAAATGAGCGAGAATTCGCCAGTACCACCCACAATGATACAAATTCTCTTGGACTTGATAAAATCAACAGTTGAGTTTGCTAAACTTTTTACGATTTTTATACGAACCAAGAGAAGCGAATGCCTTGGATTCGGACAATTGAATAATTATTAACTATAGTATCATTTGAAACGAACAAAATGCATCAAAAATGAATATTATTTATTAGAATGGAAATTGAGGAATTCGACAATTATGAGCAGCTTAGTCTGATATTCGTCGAATTAAAATTGGATGAAGAATTTTCTTTCCAGGAAACTCTACTTGTATCGAATTGATCGACTATTATCGATGCTGAATAGTTGCTTAACATTCTTGCAAACACGCCAAGTGACGTAGATTTACGAAATTTCGTGAAATAATTTAATTTTTTTTTAATTTCGTTATGACCTGACTACCTGACATCCAGAGTATCGGTAAAATAGTATTTGGACCCCACAGAGCCCAATTCTACGAATTCTATGCGTTGAGGATTTTTTGTTTATATACCAAATTAGCGTTTACCAGCGGTGAAATAAATTTTTCTTCAGTATATCAAAATATTTCGCTTTCTTTACCCTTATTGGCATCTTTTGTTGAATTGTATCCCTTTTTTTTTTAATTATTAATGATCATTCTATGAATATAAACGTAACAAATTTTCAAGCAATTATGAAATATTAAAATTTCAAATAAACATCTTTATGGAAAATGTATAAGCAAAGTATGTCTAGTATACAATCGTACTGGCAAATATATCTCCAAGTATGTTAAATATATTTATATATTTAACATACTATATATAAATTTATAAATTTATATATAAATTTAATTTTAATTATATATAAATTTATATATATAAATATATTAAATATATTTCGCACTGGTCAATACTTGCAAGAATGCTGTGTCAAATTTTCTTAACTAATTTTGTCTCGTTTTTAAGAACATTGCTGGCATCGGAAATTTTACCGATCAGCTGATCACAGTGAAACGCATATAATTACCCGTCTTTTTGCCTCACGGGCAGTCGGAAGTTAAGAATGAAGCAAGAAATTTTTCATCAATGAAATTGTAAACGACATATGTGAGTCGCGTGAGTGAAAGCGCGAGAGGCTCATCCGGATCGAATCGCAGCTCGATGGGGATTATACGTCATTGAACCACCAGGTGAGAGAATTTCGTGGAATCGCAAGGTGAATTCCTCGAGTGACGAAGAAAAGGGTCAGAGTACGTAGACGGATATGAAAGTGAAACAGCCGCAAGTTCGACGTGAATTTTTTTTTTTCACGTTTATTGTAGGAACAAAATTTTCTTGCGCACCATCACAGGACACGATGGAAGCTCGTTATAATATTATTGACGAGTCACGATGTGATTAATTCCCTTGCGTATTATGGATGCGGTAACAATCGAGCTATCGAATAAGTGTTAAGGATATGATTTCGACCTACTTGGTTGCTCGCATGCCCATAAACGTGCATGAAACATTTCGCGCAAGATCGATGAGAGGTTGACCCTCAGGTCTTTTGATTTCATTGCTGACATTTTATCATCATCCTCACGATCGAATGAGATTCAGTATTTTTTTTTAGATATTAATTTGAAATACTTTACCATATATGAAATTTTTATTATCAAGACATTCGATGATTGCATTTTTTCCATGGGGCTTAACTTTTAATGAACTATCCAACTATCGAACAAATAGCTACAAATTTACGGACGCTAGAGTGACAAGACTTTTTTGTAAAATTAAAAATTTCATAAAGTTTGAACTTTTTCATCGATTTTAATCAAACTGACAATACATTATGGGGGTTTTCTGCTATACTTCTGTGTAAAAGTTGGGCACGATTGCTCAAGGTTTTCTCAATATGTATAGGTTAATGTTTGAATTTTGCGAGGCCAACACACACACACACACACACATACCCTGTTACAAGAATTGAACGCTTGGATTGGGTTAAGTGGGGTGTACGTTACCTCACCCTACCCAATTCAACTCAAGTTTCGGGGGAGCCCAGCAAGTGCAACAGACACACGGTATACAGGGGTACTGCATTTTGCAGTTCGTACGTTCTCTCGGCCTAGACGAGTGAGCGTCATAGATGGGTAGATCCCTGGCCTTGTCTCATACGCCTCCATCTGCAATTCCCCCCACGCTCGTACGATCGCTTGTCGAGCTCGTATGAACTAATAACGAGCACACACACACACACACACACACACACACACACACACACACGTGAACCAAAAAGGCTCGGCTCGCTAAACTGCGTGTATATATGCGTGCGTCAGTGTGTTGAATTAAATCTTAGATTCGATTGCGAGCTCTGGTGCATTACGACACTCTGAACGAACTTTGTGACATCAGCGAACGCAATGCAATACACTCGATATTACTGCCCTGTTTTATATCTTTGTAATGTATACGTATGGGGAATTCCACGTGAATCGAAACGTTTTCATGCTAAAACGCAGATTCAAATTTAAGAGAAAAAGCGTCGCAAATATCGCTATCAATGTGATACTATAACGAACACAATGATACGATAAATTGCCAATTTTTCCTTTCGCATAGAGGGAGCTTTGTGACGGCGATAAAAAAAAAATTCGAGTGTTTATACAACACCAGTGTATTTAAAATATCCGAAAACGTCGAGAAATCGTATATGTGATCGCTTCAACTTTCGTAAACTTTCATTCATCGGCTCGAAATTTTTTACGCGAAGAGATTAAGGCAGAGGGCCATCAGATTGGGGAACATTTTTTATGATAACAGATTACAGCAGGGGGCTGTCACCTTATCGGTCACATCGTAATTCGACTCAGTTGTGCTGATCGTTAATTCAAAATTTCTTTGCCAAACATCCCGCTACCCTATTCTTTTATCGAATCTACCGAAAACTCATAATTTAATTAACAAATTCATTGCTCAACGAATATCACTTCTCCAGTATTTGAATAGGTTCATTCTTTAATTGAACTTGTGGCAAGCTGATTTTTTTTTTTTTGTATATCCTATGCTAAAATGATGATTCTAAAATGGAAATTTCTTGCGGAAAAAGGTGCCAGCGTGATCTGAAATCATACTGTTACAATAAAAAGTGTTTCGGGATTTAAATAATTCGAATTCACAAAATTCTCCAATAGGTGTCAAAGTGCAAGGGCTGCCTCAATCGATCGGCTGACCCAGTTTTGCCCCGAGTGCGATTACGTGGAAGCGATCGATCGATGAGAAAAGTTGTTCAGTTGTCACGCGATGGGATTGTGCCGTGTCTAATATTACGTTGCTTTTACGCAGAGGAACCTATTTATACGTAGAAAAAATGACGTATCGATTGATCTTCGACAATATGTGCAAAATGTGCAAAAAGGTTGAAAAATCATATTTAGAAGAAATTTCCGGACGTTGTGCATGCGGTCTGCAAGATTCAACGTCTATCGCTCGCGTGAATGGTTTGCGCTATACAGCCCTGCCATTTCGCAAACGACGAAAAAGCTACGATCCCTCTATTTACAATAAAATCTGTATAGATGTTACTCGGATGTTACGTCCAAAAAGAGTAAATTAATTCAGATACAATGCCATTTTTATTAATCAATGATACTATACGAATTTATAATTTTTACCATAACCGTTTTATATTAACGTCACATATCGGTGATTTTATAACTGCCTAAAGATTCCTCTCGGCTACTGTAAAAATTTTGAATTCTTATTATCATTAATTAGTTTTTAAAAAAATCATCATCACTTCGTATCTGAATAATTTCACTCTTTTCGAATCTACGAGTTTTTAGCGACACTCCCATATTAGAAGTTCTATTATTTATCTAAAGTTTAAAAAAAATTATATTATGGTTTTCTAGTCGATGTGTATCCATATGTATATATTATCATTGTTCACTATGTTACGATAAATTGCAATATCTCTTACCTCTGATGTGAGATCCGCAAAGTAGGGCTTTCCAGAATGCAGCAATAATTCAATCGAAAGTATATACGTATACAGATACATACAGCAACAATGAGAATCCGTCGTCACATTCACGCGGCAATAAAGAAGTTGGCGGCCTCTCGGCCACACGCGAGACCGCGAATGAATCAGTGCTCAGCTCCAAGTGTAACGACCGACCCGGCGACTGACGTCAAAAAGTTGCACAACTCGAAACGCGTGCCGGTAATTCCAGCCACTGATTCCGTATGACCGCTACGATCGCCTACGATCGAACGATCGATTTCTCTGATTCCCCGCAATCGTGAGATCGAGAAGGCAACATTAATCTGCATCCGTTTCGGGTCGTTTAAAAATATCACGAAAGCGATGATTTCGTTTTTTACTGCCAAGAATATATATGAACACCGGTCCGGAGAAAGTGTTTATCTTAATAAATGTTCATGTCGCAAGTTTCATCATTCTCATAATTTTTCTAGGTTTTTTTTTGTATTTTTTTTTTTTTTTTACTTTTTTAAATTTGCGTATTTTCTTTATCAGTGATTCTGTCGTGTACCTTTTTTCAAGTTTTCACGTCCCTTGCCCTTTTTTCCAATTCCTATTGAATTCCACAAGTCCTCAATACTTTAAATTATTGTAGTGAAAATTCGCCCATTTATGGAGTAATAAATATAGTTAATGTACCCCTGCGTTTCGACCGGGTTAACATTTTTTACCTCCTTCCCCTCTAAATTTTCTATCTTCTTTTTTGCTTGAATTTCGAACACCCTTTAGGCCGTGAATTTATAAAATAAATGTTGCGCCCATATTGTGTTCATGCGATCCACAGAAGGGATTGGATAATTTTGCCAAAAATTAAAAATCCGTCTAATCGTTGTTTCGCCGAAAATCATCGTTGCACTTTCGGTCAATCGACGATTCGACGGATCGATTATTCGTTGAAATTGAGTTGCATCGATACAGAAAAATCATGCAGATATAATTTTGCTATCTACGAGACAAGACCACTGGGTTTTCCCTATCGTCGTCGGGACACTTCACGAGCTTTCGTGTATCTTGTAAGTTCTCATAAAATTCATGAAAATTTAAAATTACCGTTAAAGTATTTTCTTTTGTTATTATTATTATTATTTTTTTAATATTTTATTACCGTTGTATGAATCAATTCGATGTGAATGCAATATACTAATCAACAGAAAAAAAAAATTACTATATTATGGTCTCTCGAGTGGAAATAAACAGACATGACACAGTGAAGCGACTAATCTCAAGGATCTACATTCGTCACCATCGTTTCCCGGATTCTTCAATCTTTTTATTTCCGCCATGATTGAATTTCCATTGCAACTACTATTTTTCCTCTGACACTAAGCCGATGACGAGCATACATTGCACGATGGAAAAACTCATTGACGCAATGGAGCTTACGGGACAGTTCCGTTTTGAGATTGGCGCAGCTTCTATATCAGACGAATTTGCATCTTATTTTCATTTTTTATACATACCTAGATATGTAATATGCATGAATGACACGTGTTAAATTAAACGCGAGAGTTGCTTGACGCAGAGAGTGAAAGTGCAGCCGAATAAGATCAATGTGAATCACGCACACACACGCATACACACATACACCATACTAGGTTATATTCAATTCAATATACACTATAACAGTTAGCACGTAACTATTTTTTTATTGAATAAATCGTCTTTAAAGAAATTCACTTTGTCTTTGTATTTGGAAATGATTGTATGCACGCGAAGGTGCTTGCCGGGAAGCTTATCGCGTCTCGGCAATTTCCTCAATGTCGATGCAGCTTCCGCATTTCGCAGCACGTACGAATACTTTCTGCAGAATCTATGGATATATGCAGTATATTTATAACAATGTTCACGTGCGATATTCAACGTCACTTGAACAATCAAATCGATAAAAAATGACTAGACATTTTTCTCAGCTATTCTGAGGGATTTTTTAGGGGGTGAAAGGCAAGTAAATAATGTCTCATATCCATCTGTTTGTTGATATTGATAAAAGGAGCAGGCTCTTTCTCTGTGTATGTACCTACACGAGCTCAATAAAAAACACAAACGTAATTTTTCACTATCGTCTTAATTTTATGCTAGGAAAAAGATAAATTAATAAAACTCAGCTTAAAAGATCTCCACTGCTCAAAACAGGGTGTAAATATGACCAAATTGTAACTAAACCTCCTCTGAACCTAAACTTCTCGGAAATATTATCCCTGTGAAGTCCCAAATCTAATTCGTTTATAACTTTATTGCCAAACAAACGCTTCGCGGGTGCCTGAATAACTGCAAGCGCAATACTGAAATCATTGTGACATTCATTTTTATCGTTGAATTAAACCAAAGAAACCCCAAAAGTGATACTTTTCGAATCAGACATCTCTTACATAAGAGTATGAAAAAGCCCAACCCAAGCAAACGCAAACATATGCATCCTTTTCAACTTGGACACCCCTTAAATAGGCCTCCAGTTCTCGAACACTGCAAATATATTATATATAAAATATATATTGAAAGGCAGCGTGATATTGAAATCGTTGTGACGTTTAATTGTGCTCATTAGATTCGTAATCGTGCAAGAATTCGATATACAATTTTCTCGAATACCAGAATTTTAATTTCTCTACTTTGATGCATCGCATTCAATGGAATAACGTTGGAGCAATGAAATGCTAAAAGTTGTGAAATATTCGTCATCGATCGGAAATCATTGAAACTGGTAAATCCTAGTTCTTTTTTTTTTGCGAGTGACGAAGTTGAACTGAAATAGAATGATTCAGTTGTATACTGAGGATGGATGGGCGATTTTCAAAGCGTTAATTTCTCCTACAATTCCATGTACACCGTCATCATGCCAGTCTCATACTGTGTACATTGAGTGTGGGTATGGACTACGGCTCCCTTGCAGCCTTTTGGTGATGGAAATTTTTGTGACGCAAGCTTCTAGCTATTGCGAAGCGTCACACCCTCTATGGCCCTGTTAGATCGGATATTTCTTTCATTTGCCTGACTCTTTCGGCACCGACTACTTGCTGGTTTCTATACTACCATACTCGATACTTTGTAATGGTAATCGCATTTGATACTAATTTTTTGTTTCATCCATATATTTGACAATCTCAGCCAAATCGAAAAGACCGTGATTCTCGTGGAGCTGTTTTCTCAAAATCGTTGAAAATATTTGAATAAAAGCTGCAAGCTGGAACGTGAAAGCTGCTCTCTCGAAATTGGCGAGAATGCTCATTTATCTATGAAGTCGAAATTGTAATACAGATAGGTCCTCATAAAAAGAGCTTTGAGCAATGCATAATGAATTAACTTGAATTGCGTATTATGTATATACATATAGTGACGACAATATCGTCTCATTCATTCACGAAAATCTGGGGTAGTACAGGTATGACAGACCTTGCGAGAGCTGTATTAGTATACTCCGTTGACCTCGGCATCGATGAGTCCTCAATGACCGGAAATCATCTAAGCATCGAATAGAAGAATATTCCGCGAAAAATACATTCTCGTAGAAAATTCCTTCGAGTGTATTTGGTAGCGTATATATATCATAAATTTTGGTGATGACCTCCAGCTAGTAAATCTGATAGAATAGATAGAAAGCTCAAGAGAAAACATTGTGAGTCAATCAACAGTTCAATGACCATGGATGACTATATGAGAGTGAATGCGAGAAAGGGGAAAATACAGAGAGAGAGAGAGAGAGAGAGAGAGAAATGTTGGAATGTGGTGATATCTTTTTACATAGTATCTCTCAAGAGTAGGGATACAGAATTTATTATTATTATCGCAAGAGAGAATGGATTGTTGATATTGCCGCGACCTTGGCCCACTGACCATGATGAGAGTGGGTCCCAAAGACCGTTGCCCGCATACGTATAATTGATACAAAATGATCGAATAAAAGTTCATGAAAAAACGAGAGTTCAAGAACCGATAGCCCCCTATACATACAGGGTATGCTCCGGAAATGGCTTTGACGTTTCATAGCAATAAACATTTGAAAACGGGACCTCTTGTCTATCGACGCTCGAAGACTAACTTGGCATCCATATACATCGATGTTTATGCAGAAATGACATTCCCGCGTGAGGCGCACTTATAGTATTCTCATTGTCACGGGGTACACAGTTATGCAACTACACGTCATCGTCGTGACTTCGCCGTTTCGTGACTACGCCTACATTTTTTATACGTGTTCATCTATACGTATATACTACAATGTATATATAATATATTGATCAGACGTATAGATGACGCAGCGATCGCTCATCTTAGGATTCCCGGAGAAGTTGAGCAAGGTCCGGGGAAATTACTGAACGATAAAGTTTTCCTTCGTCTTGAAGAGTTTCTCCCTTTCCTTATTTTGAAATGGCATTTGAAATGGTCCGTTGACTATTCATATTTATTTTACCGTATCTATTGAAACCCAGGAAGGAACTTTTCTGACAAAACTCCATGAAAAAAAAAGTTGTGAGAACCTAATTTTAACGGCCATTGCTGTGACGGGTGACTGCTTAGACACGCACTGGCTTGTACGCCGACTAAGGAGCGAATAACAATTTTTCTGAGCTTCTGATAGTAATACAACTGAAACTCAGCAAAATCTAGCCGCTTGAATGGGCCAGGTTTCCTCCAGTTTCTCTGTTCCCTCGTACAAATACGATACAGTAGTGCGTTAGAAGAAAAAAAAACAGCTGCGGACGATACACCGGGAGGGTTTCAAGGAATGGAATGGGAAGAAAGTATGAGGGACGTAAAAAGCTGAATAAATATACGATGAAAAAAATATTAATAATAATAATTAAAAAATGTATGAACTTGATGAGGCAACGAAAATATAAATTCCCTCTCGTTTTTACAATTGTTTTTTCTCCCCGGAACGATGTTGAAATTTTTCTTCTGAATCTTGAGAACTACCTCCGTCGAATGAGCCATTCGAATCAATCTACAAATGCCATATGTATCGAACTGCAAGTTAAAGCTAGAAGCGATTTGCAGTTAAAACTGAGAGCTGCTACTACTCGTCATTCACATCGCCTGTCGAAGTTTATTCAAACTTCGGTGGCTTTCATCTGGTCAGATCGGAGAGGACCAACCTAACCTTCACGAACTGACGGATGAAGCATTCAGGCCAATTAGAGTCGAACAACGAAGAGGGTATAAACATACGTGAAAATTTACCAGACAGCTTGGATCAGTAAGACGATTGACAATATGGGGAGTTGTGAAGTAAATTCTTTTTACCCCGAATTTAATAACTCGCACACCATTGGATATTGCACGTCCAAATAAGTGATCCCTAGCAATTTATAAAAGTCAAATATCATTTGGAAAATCTAAAATCGGAGCTCACAAAAATGATTTCCAAGGTCAACTTACATGATTCCGAAAGATCGAATGATATGAATCCAATGATCGAATCATTTGTTTCCAATAATAAAATTACATGATTCCGAATTGAAATCCAAGCGCATTACGTGTTGTCCAATAATTCTCTGAATTTTTTGCCGTCCTCCGACCATCTGCACAAAAAGCAAATTATCATATTCTCGGACCGATCTTTCATGAATAAAGAAACTGATAAATAGCTCTTTCTGACGGAATATTTTTTCCCGACGTTCGATCGAAGTGCCGCGAGGCGTTATACATGCCCACGAGTGGGCCGCGGTATAGATCCAATAATGCGTAGCTGACAGAGTGACAGTGATAGTGAGAGAGAGAGAGAGAGAGAGAGAGAGAGAGAGAGAAAGAGAAAGAGAGAGAGAGAGAGCAAGAGCAAGTGAGAGAAAAAGAGATGGAAATCTGGGCGCTAAGGGGAACATGAGTCACAGTCGCGTTATAACGTGACTCATGAGAAAATCGTCGATGGAATCCATGAAAACGTAGAATTTGTCCAGCATATAGAACGTACGTAAAGCCAATCTCGAATCTTGAATTTCGCTCCTGTGGACGTGGAAGTTAATTTTTTTTTAAATTACAAGCACGTGCTGACCAAAGGATCGTTCGGTCGACTACACAAAGCCTGTCTTCTTTACCCTGTGTTTCGTTCAGGGGCTTTTATTACCGAGGGGAATTCTCGATGAGAGATGACAAGGTGCGGAAAACAACGGAGACATTATGACGATGATGAAGTCATCATTGGCAATTTGATTAAGAAATGAGGACAACGCTTATATATATATATATACATATATATACTCTTATAGATACTCGTGTGCCTATATATATACTCGTGCATACAGCATTTGAGACGGACAATTCTCATCTTGTTGAAGGTTATATTTTTCCGTTCGTTCGATAGGAAAAATTTTATTAATTACCGTGGAAATTATGGCAGTCCTCGAAGGAGCTTTTAACGCCTGAAAATATGGCATTGCCATATGACATAAGGTACTACCGAAAAACTACTATAAATGGTGTACAATGACTGGAGGTCATTTAACTGCGTTTTTTTTTGTCCGTCCTTCGAAAAAGTCCAAACCAAATCATACAACGTACAGATCGCCATGTACACCTGCTACTCTAATTTTTTAAATTAAATTTTGTGAGAATTTATTTTACATTCGAAGCCATTGATCATGATCTAAAAATTGATTGCTTGAAGGATTTTAATTCGAGAAAAAAATTCGCAATGGAGCAAAAAATTCAAACGAAGACTTGGCGAGTTTTGCAAATAATAGTCTGTACGATACAATTCATAATCCATGGACTATCCGTCACGAACTCGCCATGTACAAGTTCGTTCGAATTTTTTGTTTCAATGCAAATCTTTCATTCCAGCGTGTGTGAAAATTTTTTGCGACGAAGGGGACAAAAATCTCATCGCGAAGTGATCGTACGTCGAAAGGATAAATCGTGATATCTTCCATGTATGCAAATAATAGCTGCAGCGTTCATACGGGTACCGAACGAAAGAGAAAAATAAACCCAACAAATGGATCTTTTAAAATTCTTCCGGACCCTATATTCAATTAATTATCGTGAAAGCAAATTTTTTTTATACATACATCCTGTGTGTAAGCAAGTTCGGAGACGTATAGAGTCTCTGAAGCTCGGCTCGAAAGATCGGTAAAGTAGAAAAAGTACTTGTCTCGATTCACTACCGCGACTCTTGATTAACCATCAGAACGGTACGAGGTTTTAAATTTCACGTCATTTTATAACGTGTCTATGAAAAATCGAGATATCACAGTGAGCCCAAGAAATTGGTTGATTGTGATTTTTTCAGGAATCATGTCTCGGTTGGATGATTTTTTTTCAGTTCATTCACGGTGAGACAAGTGTTCATGATGTGTTAAAATCTAAAAGTAAAACAACCGAGTCATCGAGGATTACATTGACCCATCGTCGTTATATATATATATATATATATATATATATATTTGAATATGAATATGGCGGGCCCCCATGAGGGCCGGGGTGATAATGTCGTGTGAACGAGGCCCATTTCACCAGCTATATATACGAACGTGCGACAGCAAGTCGTTTCGAGAGGAACGTTCTCGCTGCTTAGGCGGTCGTAACTGCGAAATTTCGCGGGCACGTAAACCTCGAGAAAAAAATTAAAAAAATAAAATAAAATGCTCACGATGAGAACGGCTATGTATATAACGAGACGGAATTTTCAGCTTTGTCGTCCGTGGGTCCGTTATATATTTTATCTCACCTTCACCTGTGCAGAGAAGACTGAGCGGGAAATTGCTGTACTGGCTTTGACGATCGTTATGGCATTGGTGGACTATGTTGTTCCGCCCAGTGTACATTTTTTTCACATATTGTATACGTATTTATTCTTTAAAATATACGGCATACGACGTTGCTCCATTTTTTATTGACGAAACATGACCTTTTTTGTTCTTTCAACAGCGCACAGTCCCCATACTTTTACATCGTTACTCGCGATAGTACTAAAAAAAAGTAACGTAAAAGAAGGCGCATGCGTTTGCGTTACTAAATTTCTGATAAGGTCATTAATGAACAGCACATTCCGACCCTCTAGTTCGCTTGAACCCCAACTAAAAAAAAAAACGTTTGTTAACGCGTTTCACTTCGACCAGAATTTATCGTTTGCTAAACGATAATGAGACGGGCGTTACCCGAATTGAAATGTCAAAATCAACTTTTTAATCGCTTTGTAGTATCGTTGAGGCTCTGATGTTCTTCAAGCAATGCTCTTCAGCGCTACAACATTTCCCGCTGCGATATATAAATCTCCAGATCGAGTCTAGCGGCATTTTTTTAAATTTATATTATTTATTCAGTTCATTATTTTTTTTTTTTTTTGCTTTCTCATAGTTCATCATTTGTTTTCATAATAAAAAAAAAAGCGTGCAAATTATAAATGTGCACGTATCTTTCTCATTATTTTACCTCGCTCACAAAGCTTCCACGATATGAGGAAGCCAAATTTTGAAATCTCAACTTTCTCATAGAGTGATCTTTATGAGCGAGTTAAAATAATGAAGAAGCAATGTACAAATTTCGTATTTGCACGGTTTTCACTCAGATAAGTGTTGTAGTTGAGCATGTTTCAAGGACCAAAGCGGTATCGGTTCGGGAAAAATTGAAATGTTCAATGTCCGTCATGTAGCTCAAGTTTTACGAACTTCTTTTGATATACCGTTTACTTGATACAAACGATACTCCGCTTGTACCTAAACATATTTGCGAGCCATACGAGACTGCAGCCCCGGAAAAGCTGGTATATATATATATATATATATATATATATATATATATATATATTTACAATATGTATATGCACTGATGACGCGTTGTACACCGCAACATCTAGGCACGTGCAGCTTGCCTTTCGATCACCTGGCCTCTGCATACGGATCTCTCTTTTCCTCCATTATTGTCGCATCGCTTGTACGCGTGCATGCTGAGACTCGCACAAAAATTTTGTCCAGTGTCCGACAGCGTCGGCACCGGAATAGACGAACATATATACGAGATATATGCACAGACGTATACGTGGTATGTGTATCCGTACACCTTCGTGTTGGGTCTCACAGCCAAGATCCAATAGAAATCATCTCTACAAAACGTTTACTCGGCTCGCACGAACTCCACACAGAAGAAATTAGAAGAGCCCAACTAGCCATATACATGTGAGAATGAGAGGCATAGGCAGTAGTTTGAATTTTCGCCACCTTTTCAATGTATACTTTGTAGATTTACAAAGATGCCGAACGAATTGTGCTTTGGGAAAATAGATCGTGCGGACAATGATGACGTGTGAGAGAAAGGAGGGTCAGTGCGAAGGGGCCACATGACATAAGCTTTTCAAGAAAATCGTTCATTATATTCGCCAAGCGTTGAACGAGTCTCGCATTGTACCGGAAATATGTTCGGGGATCACCGGAGATTCCATCCGGTGATTTTTCGATTGTTGAGGATCAACATGAATTTTTTCCGCATCTAGACGAATGTTCGGCTGCTTGATGATTGAAATAGATATTTTTGGGTCCGAACGAGGATTTACATGGATTTTTCGATCGTATTGAAAATGCATCGTTGGATCCTTTCTTCAGGATGTATCTAGATCTTGGGATCGTGAGGCGAGTAATCGCAGCGTTAATCCGTTCGCGTCAGTTTTTGTGACTTTCGAAATAAAATAATAATTTTCTTAGCAATGACAGAACAGATGAGAATTATTTTCTTTTAAGTGTATTGTATAGAAGAAGTTTTGGGAAGGTCGAAAAGTCCTGAATATCGCTTGAGCTTTCAATTTAATATGGCAAAGGTAATACGATGGCAAGCGCGAACGAAATATTCATCTCCCCAAGAATCTACAGGCATATTCGAATGATAAAATGATGTGGATCCTCGGATCATTTGATATCGCCGCACACAGGGAAAAGACTCTGTGAAAAGGCCCAACGATATTGAGGGTTCATTTCACTTTTGGAGGCGTCCAAAAAGTCATCAAAATTTCACGAATTTTTCTTCAGCGATATATTCATACATAGCCACAGAAATCTTTATACATAGATATTTATGTATAGATATTTGATTATAGATTTTTGTATCCTTCGGAATCTGTATGAATTTTTTTACACTCGAGGAGCAAATGGATCATCGAGAACCCATAACGATCTTTCGAAGGCGGAGCATCGATCATATGGAATCGTCGAGGATCCATAACACATTGAGGCTGTTAGAGACATCTATGGACCGAACGATTAACTCGCATCCACATCCACCCACGCGAGTGTGTGCGGAGAATTCACGGGACGACAGAGTCTGTATATGAATGACACAGAGTTGGTCGCGCGTGCCTCTAGTAGATGCATTAAGATTAAATAGCTCGTGGCTTTAGTAGTATGTGCGTATTCGGCTAACCACAGCGAACCACCTTACCGATCATCGAGGATCTCGTATCGACTGTTGAATACCGAACGAGACGAAATATGAAAAAACAACGATGTGAAACGCCATGCATATATATATACATCTAACGTCCGTCTGTGGCTCTCATGTCAGCTGGAAAATACGCACGTGCGAGTCCGGTCTACGCTCGCGAGTGGCATTTACGTCGGCGTGTCACGTGCGCCGATTTTTTTTAGCATCCACGGTATAAACGGAATATCGCGGTGATAATCCGATACGATATACATGAGGTATTCGATGTCAAGCCAACCTCAACAATTGCAATCTTTCTACAACTTGGATTTGTCATAGTATTTTGTAAAAAAAAGACGATGTAAAAACTGTACAATCGAGTTGCCGTAACGACTGTATACATTTTGTTCGGTCAACTCAAAAAATGACGTTGAAATCTTTTTTTAACCATAAATTATTATTTTATACTTTTTATACGGGGACTTTTTATAATCTTTTCTCATAGTTTATATGCCAAGCTTGATGGAAAAAAGTGAATGCATGATTATTCTTAATTTCAGCATGCGCGTATGCACTAAAGAAAGTCGTCTGATTCCTCGAGGTATTAGATCTAGTAACTAATTTGAAGTATTCTCGAAATTAAGTATTCTACTTTAGTATTGTGAAATCCGAGGACCCCTTCAACGAACTTTTTGGCGAGAAATTGAATTGTACCAAAAACCGAGAATCTAACACACGGTCATATGGGAGAGCTAGTTTCTCAGTTTTTCAAACGCATCATTGACACATTAAATGATTAGATTGCTCCGATTAACAAAGTTTCTATTTGTGCATTAGGTATTAAGGATTCCAACGAGCACAAAAAAATCTTTTGTCATCGGATATTTGACAAAGAAACGTTAACAAAACTATCGCAAAACATAGCAATCCAAGTGACAGACTCGCGCGCCGCGGAAGCTCTCAATAATTTTTTATGTTTGGGCGTATATCGTAATTAGTAATATTATTTTTAGAATGTTAGAGACGTTGGTATCGATTCATTTTAACTGGTTGGTAATTGGACGCTCATTTGACCTCAATATGCTACGAGACAACTTCCTTAAAAATCGCAAATTCGTTTTTTTTTCGTGATATTTATACAATTTTAATAAACCTTGGAATATCCTTTGGACCAAATTTGTTCGAAAAGAATGAGAAGAAGTCTGAACGAAAGGAATGTTTCAAAACTTCTTGAATTATCACAATTGTGAAAAAAAAATTTTCAAGACGTTACAGTACGTTTTTTTTAAGTCTGTATAATAAAGTATGAAAAATGTCTGCCGCAATTTTTTTGTTTGGGTCATGTTATACGATCAGAATTTTTCATGTAAATTTTTTGAATATTTTTTTAAATCTCGAACGTGGCAATCTTACCTATAATCACCTGTTATTATTTCCGAGTGATGGAATAAGAAGCTTAAGGATGTATGAGCACTAGCTTCACGATCATATAAAAATCTGAATTTTTTATATGGTGTAGCAGAAGTGTATATGATAAAACCTGCAAAATTTCAAAGTGGGTCAACGACTTTTTACGCGAGTAATTAATTCGTGAAATCAAGATATTTATCCCACGCCATATACGATTTCTGGGCTGACGCAACTTTGAAACAGAAATTCGTATCTTTCACGATCAGATACGATCAATATTAAAACTGTTAAATGTTCAGAAAACTATCACGATTACATACGTTCCATAAAAAATGGGGGTTAACGAACCTTTTGACATACAATTATCGATTTTAAGGAAATTTTTCGCGTGTGTCGCATAATGAGCGGTCCGACTCTCTCTTGTTTCATGCGTGCCCCTCGCTCACCGCGCTCACCCGCGCCCACGTTTCCGCTCATTTCCCGCCACCTTGTGCTCATACATCCTTAAGAACAATAAAAAATTACCGGCGTATGAGTTTCAACTGTTCCAAGGGTCAGCTCACAATTATGTCACAGTTAACGTTCAACCACAATGACGCGAGATTAACTGGCTCATAAGCCTGGGCTTAGTTAGCCCAGGTTCTCGCACCGTGTGTCGTGATACGTGCGACTCGCGGGAGCTATCGATCTGCCTCTTGGCATTCTCATCGTGGAGGCCCGGAACAGGATCGTATTGGCACGAATTCGTGCCAACAATCTTGTAAGATCTATATTCCGTCGCGTGACTGATCAAAACACGTTAGCACACAGCCGGTCATGGATGTAACGCATTTACCATCATCATCATTAACAGTATCGTTATAATTTATTGATCGTTTGCCACTTAGGTGGGGACGTTTCAAATCGAAAGCGCGAATCTTTTTCACTAGCCAGACGCCAGATTAATTATAGCCATATGCCAGCTCACACTTTCCCATTCAAGCCCTCTCTGAATACCCTCACAAGACCCTCTTATCTCGAGCAACCGCTTTGTATGTGCAAGGAAAACTTGGTTCGTGGATTACTTTTGAAAATAAACCATAAAAATACACCTAAACGTTAGATTTGGCTTAATGAAATTTCGAACTGCTCGGAAAATGGACTCTCTCAATCGTGCAAATGTTGCCCTGCTATCGGGGCAAGATTTCTCAAATACGAGATTTGCTTTGCTTGGCTTTATATATAAATGATTAAGAAATACTTTCCATTAAATCATCAACATCAGTAGGTGTGCGACTTTGGCGATCACCCAAGCTAACCAGGATTCGGCTTGGTCGGTATTGGGATGGGTGGCCGCTTAGCCGTGCACCGGCTTGCACGCTGGCTGGCAAGTGGAAGACAATTTTTCTGAGTTTTCGACGGTTCCGTAAAATGTAGCCACCTGTACTTTATACTGTATACATTAGGAAAAAGTTGCTGTGAAAAAGACTCTTGGTGAGGATTGGGTGGAGAGGAGGGGGGGGGGGGGTCAAGGAATAAAATAGAAATGAAACAAGGGGAAGGAACGTAAAAACCTGGAAAGGTGTATCCAATGGAATGATCCAAAGGCATCCATGAAACAAAAAACAACCTTCGATGTACCATTCACGAAGTAGGTACGGACGTTGAACTAATCGTTGTCCTGAATGCACCACCATATAGCATCAAACTCATCGAACAATTCTCACCCTCTCACGATACAACACTCGATCCCTCGTTATCTCGATCATCGGAGCGGAAGCTCGATATTTTAGTCGTCGCTATATATACGCAACGTACTACGTAAGTTTTTTTTTTTTTTCGCCAGGAATAAACTCGAACGTTTCTTCCGATTGTAACTAAAAATATACGTGACCGTTTTAACTAAAAATATATGTGAAATTGGTGATGAATTATGTTCAATGAAAATATGATTGGCCAATCATCCGACAATAGAAGATCGAAGCAATGAGGTTCGGTAATTGCACCACATGGGAAAAAATGTGGATAAGAATAACCAGCTTTTATTAGAAATCCCGGAATTACTCGCAACAAACGTTTTTGTCACGATCGTGTGGGAGTCTGAGTGTAAGAGAATGTTTCTTCCGTTGAACCGTCATATAGGTGGATAAAAAAAATTATTAGATATATGAACACGATTCAGAAAAATACGATACCGATTCGCTTCTTCAACGCTTGACGGAGTGTGTACGTTCTATTGCTGTAAAAGACATCAAAGAACCGAAAATAAAAGGAAATTGTCGACCGATTCCTGGTTAAGTATGGAACATAAAAATCCGAAGTAATTTGTAAATATTCTCAAGACTATTAAAAAAACAACCATAAAAACAACTGTCAACCATCTATATGAACACGTGACACTGGGGTGATCTAGTTGGTATGGAATTCCCGAAATGTAACATCGATAAACAATTTTTCAACTCTTTTATAATTATTATTAATTCGAAACAGTTCACATTTGTTACGTGAACGAGATCGGTACTTTAATAATTTCTGGTGTGGAAAATAATGTGAATGATACAACTCGAATTAGCGCTAATAATGTTGGTACACCATTTTTTTTCTTCTTATAAATCATTAAGAATATCTGGAAGTCAATTATATGGTTATCGAGTAATCGCATAAAAGTTTCTAGCTATTGAGGATTCGTTCCGAACCTCACCCAATAAGAACAAACGTATAAATTTAGGAAGAATGTCCGCCTAGAAAACGTTCATTATACGTATATACGTATAATAAACGTTTTCTAGGCGGACATTCTTCTTGAATTTATACGTTTGTTCTTATTGGGTCAACGTTCCGACCAATATGTCACGGAATTATCCCTTGGGTATTCAAAAACTGAGATGGTTGTATGATTATTTTCATGAAACTCACTGGAAAAATGATCATTTACCCTATGAAGTAAAAAGATTACAAATTACGAATAACTGTAGATAAATGTTATAAAATTGGCAGTAAACAAGTTATGAAGTAAATTAACCAAAATAGTTTTTTATAATGCACCGAGAGATGCCTCTGTGTCTAGTAATACACGATATCATCCCCCGTGCCCTCACGGACGACTGAATTTATGACATAATTCTTTCGACGATGACCAACCACTCCCTATGCTCATCCCCATCGACATTCGTACTGGTGTTTAATCGAGGTATCTCGTTAACCAGGTCACATTCGTTAGAGAAACAGTCTCACTTGACATCGTTTCTGAAAGGCCAAGCGCTTGAAACATACAATTTGAACGGAGAGTGTGTTGCGTAGCGAGTTGATATCAAGAGATATGGGCGTGCTTGAGGGAATTCCAGGAAATCGTAATTCAAGATAAAGATACTTCGTGCAATAAGAAACACGTATACACGCATATACATAAGTGATACTGCAGACGCGATATCTTGGTAGGAAAATCGAAGCCGGAAACTCAATGGTTCTCAATCTATTATCACCTATATATATGTATAACGTATTTGCCTGTGCTGTATAAAGTCGCATTCAAGGCCTCGCTCGTTCTTACGTAATGCGCCTCGGAGTTCTATGCACGCAGCGTGGTGTATAGTTCCACCAAAACCTGATATACCAAGATCGGCTAGTGTACCAAAAACATTCTCTGGTATTAACGAATAAAGCCCACAACGTTGTTTAAATATTTTCCTCTAACATTCAACCAAGTTGTATACATTTTTAACGAGATGATTTCATCGTCAGCCTCAGAAAATTTTACCTTGCTTTCCCCTCGTAATATTTTAAATGACGAGATTTTACTGCTTCGGTGATCGAAACAGCTTACCTTGAAACTACTTCTTTGTGCTTGGTGCAGAAAATGGTTATTTTTCCCTCCTTACCTATGAATCTCCTCGCTTCCGGTGGAATCAGCCTCTGATGATTACCTTGTCCCACCTGAACATCCACACACACACACACGCACTGAACTTATTACGATTGCGATTTTCAAACAATTTACGTCAAATCGATTCAACCCAAACGCCGACTTTTTTAGCTTTTTACGTTTTCACACACCTCTCGCCGCACCTCACGAAACGTGTCCGAATGACTTTCGCGTTAACACTGATGCCACAATCCCCAGAATCACACTTCACCGATTTATCTACGACGATTCGATCGCGTAGAGACTCGAAAGTTCTCCCGCTTTTATTTTCTTGCGTGTGCGCGTGTGTTTCGGACACCGAAGCGTCGTTCTTTCTATTTCTAGGTTAACAAAAATTGGGCCAAACTTCGTCTATGTAATATGTATTTTGCTTTGACGTAAAACTTGCTGCCGGCTTCGTGTATGGAGAGTATACGCGAGTTCTCCTATACGTCGCGCTATGCGAATAGATTTCACATCGCGCCGCGACACGTTGCATGGTGGGGGCGCTTGCGCGTTTCGTGGACGACCTTTATTTACATAGAAACGGGGAGCTCTGGTATGCCACGTCGACGTGTGTGCGTGCGTGCGTGCGTGTGTGTGTGTGTGTGCATGTATGTGCTTCGTGAGTACTTTTCTGTATATTGACGCGATATATGCTGGACGACGAAAAAGAGACTTTCATATAGCTGCCAGACATGTGCTCTCCACAAGTGTGTGGGAGACCGCGGCTGGTAAAAGAGTAATGGACAGAAATAAAAAAGATAGAGAGGCTAGACGTGGGTAATCGTATATGCCGACCGAACCATCGGGAATTACACGAGCACGTGCCGCGCGTTCTTGTCACTGGCGTTAGGCTGCGCCCGGAAATACGAGAGGTTCTCCGATAGACGAAAAAAAATCATTGCATCAATATCGAAATTCTTGTGCGCAAACAAAACGCTGTTGTTTGTAAGCTCAAGGAGAAGAAGCGGTTTTGCTGAAAACAATCATTGGCCATCGAGAAAGAGCGCTTCGTCAGCAATATAGCGATAGAAGCGTACGAAAGAAAAGCCATCGGGAGCGCACAATCAGCGGCTTTTGTAAAGTTTTATATATATTCAGTTAAGGTGGTTCATCAGTGAATTAAAAAACCGGCGATACGAATGAAACTTCGGGAGATGAATGAAGAAGATGCAATGAACGCTCTCTCAAAATTTCAGGGTGTGTTGCCAGGCAAATTATTGCGAACGAGTAATTTAGAATTACCTATTTTAGCATGGGTCTTATGGCAGTTGATTCCATTTTCACCGGAAGTGACATGATACCTTTTGATAAAGACGAGAGTTCTTATTCAAATTTTGAGTATTGAAAGATGGAATCGTGAACTTTCTGTCACGTTTGCTGTCTGTGTAAGAGCGAGTATGGGTGTGAGTGTACGGGTTTAGGTGCCGTTTATGTACGAGGACGACAGAATAGAGTGACCCTTCTCGGGCCCATAATAAAACTTGCTATGTAGCCGAGAAAAGGGTCGAGGAAGGGGGTGCTACTTGGGCATCGGTGTAGCTGTATGTACCCGAACAATAGTATTTAAGGACGGCATATTGTAATGAATTTTATGTATTCTACGGAGCGACACCGAAGGGTGAAGCAAGTCGTTTTGTCAGTTTTTTTCTCCATGATCCATTGAAAATATATAATAACTACCTCTTTAAATACAATGTGTAAAGTTTAATTCCCCGTTCCTACCTCTGAAGTGACACTTTCCAATGGTATTTAAAAAATTGTGTCTTGCCAGGGATTTTTCCAAGAAATTTAAACGCGAAAGTCATCGTGTGTGCAAATCTCGGATACAATATATGGCTGTCATTCTGCACGCGAGGAAACATATGAATATCAGCTATCGTTTTTGACTCGATCGCTCCGACAGCGTTAAATACTTTTGTCAGTTGAGACTTTATTTATAATATTATTTATAATAAATTATGAATAAAATATCACGGGAAACGTCATCGAAATTCATAAATTTTGTTTAGACAGTGTATTTAGAAAATATTATGATAGGTTTATGATTTTTTTTCACGTCACGATTTTTGACTAGTGTTGTCACTGATGGGCCGCCTTAAGAGAATTTCTGTCGGTCGAATGTTTTGGCTGCTAAAGGCGAACACATGAAAGACTAATTACGGGGGTTCCTGAATACAGAACCCGGAATACAAAAGTAATGGACCCATTTTTTTGTGCTTATGCTCACCACTTATGCAAGCCTCTTATGCTGTGATCGAAGTAAACAAAAAAAAAACCTAATTCACGTTATTCGATAACCAATCATGCTTTATACAGAACTTGTTAAATTGATTACATTTAAAAAAATACAATTACTAGGAATAAATAGATTAACGAATACAAATGGATAAATAATAATAAGGAGAATGTAAATAATTTTTTTGAAAAAAAGTACATCTTATATATTTTGGCTTCCGGCAGAATAGATGTGAACATTTATTTATAATTTATGTTTAAATATTAAATCAAAGTAATTAACGTTCATTTTCAATTTTAATTTAAACTAGTTAAAAACTTATGTTTCAAAAAATTACTGGCGGTGGAATATAATTTCGGAAAAATGATTTTCGGCAAAATCACATTCGCCAGAACAACATTTTGAAAAAAAAGACGTTTCGAAAAAACGATTTGCAAAAATGATTTTCGTTAATGTTACTTTCGTTCGAACAACGATTCGGCGGAATAACGTTACAAAAATATTACATTCGCAATTGTGATTTTTCCGGAATTACAAGAATTTGTTATGAAAACAGAAAAAAACGAAAATCGAACATTTTTTTTATTTCCCGAAATTTTATGGGTTCAGTAAAATCGCTGTAACTCTTCTTTCCGGAAGAGTTGAAACCCTCGGCAGTGCTCATTCTTTTCGCAACCATTTTAGCTTCAAAATGGTGCTTGGCTCATCGAGCTACCTTGATTTTTTTATTTTTTTTTAATTTTCATTGTTGGATCATTGTTTTTCGCTAATTTTTCCATCTCGATTTTGCACCTCAATTTTTCCATCTCCATTTACTCAAAATCGCTGATTTTCAAAGTACTCTTTTGCGTACAAATAATTGATATCTCGGGATGACTTGAACGGCATCTTTTGAGTCTATTCAAGGGTTTTTAAAAACATTCCCGACGAGTGCAAATTCCTTAATCTGGAGAGAAACTATGGCCATTTGTAATTTCGTAATCTTTAGATCTTCGAAAAAGTGGGCAAAAGTTTAAAAAAAAAAAATTTCGCCTTCCACCACTCTGGGCGATTAGAAATTTTCTGCTGATTGCGGATCACATGGAAAGTTTCCCGGAATCCCAATAATTCGTTATGAAAACGGAAAACAAATAATAATTGAACATTTTTTTCATTTCCCGAAATTTCATGGGTTCACTAAAATCGCTGTAACTCTTCTCTCCGGAGGAGTTGAAACTCTGGTCAGTGCTCATTCCTTTTGCAACCGTTTCAGCTTCAACATGGTGCTTATTTCATGCAGCTACATTGTTTTTTTTTATTTTTCACAAATTTTCAAAGTCGAATCATCGTTTTTCGCCAATTTTTCACAATTTACCAACATTGTTAGAATTGAAATTTATTTTTTGAACTGACTTTTTTATATATCATCTTGCTTGTGGAATTTTTTTTGCTTATTGTAATTGTAGATGTCAGACGAGTTTGATAAAGAATAAACAGTTTGAATAAATAAATAATGAAAGTATTCAATTAACTCGATCTTACAATAATTCTCTTTCTGATGTACTGGAACGGAATCCTGAGTACACGCCAACGTTATGATGCCAGTTCGAACAGATTGTCATTTTTGAAACAATTTTTTTTTACATACTAAAATGAGCAAAGCATTATGTTAACAGTTGGTCGTGATACAGTTAACAGGATCTACCATTTCAAAAATATTTTTTTTTCATAATAAGATTTGCCATGATGAAGTTTGGTTATTAAGCACTACTTGGTATACTCTTGGAATTTTTTAAGCACGATAGTAACTATGTGCTTTGTTCTAAAAGCCTTATAAAAATAGTGACTTTAATTTCAATCAGGCTGTAATAATGGCAACTGGCTTTCCATTTTGACAGAAATTTTCATAATCATTATTATTGTGATTGTCAATTGTTCAATGGACATTAATTCATAATTTCCATGGCTGATGGATTGGACAAATATTTAAAACAGTGTAAAATGTATTTGAATAGTGTCCATTGTGTGATCTGTAGAACTTCATAATTTGAGGATTCTTAATGACCCTTAACCGAAATAGTCCAATTGAGGATTCAGTCTAAATTTATCGTGCGAAGAGTTTTGTTTATGACACAGACGGTAGGTTTGCTGATAAAAGTCTGAGATACATATTATTTAAAGAAATTTGGTTCATTGATTCTTTTAAACGTTCAGAGGTAACAATGTACCTTCAGGACAAGGTAAGTTATTACTCTTCGTAAAAGTATTTATATCTTTCGTTACTAGTAAACCCGACACGGTGAAGCAATTTTCAGGACACTCCCATTTTCGTTTTGAAAATAAGTTTGAGAGATTGCTCGAGTGTCGGCAGCCGCGAAAGAAGGCAATAATGACGATGAGCTGTTTCTACACATTTGTGATGAACAATTATTATTGCGTCATGAATTCTCATTCAAATTGAGATAAGAATAATGATGATATCTGAAAAGATTCAACTTCCCTCGACTTATCATTTTGTCATCAAACTAAAAAAAAAAAAACATTACGTTGCCTAAACGTTGTTGGAACCGAATAAATTTTTATTTGCTCCCATAATTCTTATCAAACTTGAAGGAAATATGTTTAAATTCAATCTAGTAAATTTTCTTAATTCTCTCTCTCTCTCTCTCTCTCTCTCTCTCTTTCTCTCTCTCTCTCCCTCTCTCTCTCTCTCTCTCTTGCTCTTTCTTTCTCTTCTCACACCGCTCGTATGAATTTTCATGATTTTTGAATCGGGGCTCACTTACGCGAAATAATTCTACGGATTCCGTGATTTCACGCTCATTCTCTTGGCAGAACAACACGAGGCGCGTAACTCGAAGTTTCTGTTTGATTCTGACACAATTCGACTTTTACGCTCCTGATAAAGGAACACCTTATCCGTTAGCTATGAATTATTAGAGCATCGTTTGGATAATTAGTAATTAAGGGCTTCAAAGATTTTCAGTCTATAAATGATGACATCTGTTGTTAGATTTTTGTAATGACAATTTTCAGGACAAGATCTTGAGATGAACCAAAAAGATTCTTCTACAGCTATACACTGAAATGGTTTTGTTAGCAAGCCAAAAAATGCAATGGATACGAAAATTCTTTTTGATTGTCTGTGATGAATAACCGATAGGTGGACAGAGCAGCCATTATTCGTACAACATCGCAGAACCAAAATGCTTTCAATAAGTCGCAGTCTTTTTATAACAATAATCATTGATTCTCTGAATTTCTGTTAATCCGATTGATGGAGAATCGTATATTTATAAATTGACCCAGTTGCCACCATTCAAGCTGCTTTATCATTGGAGAAGCCAATTAATACATACAGCTCTAGCACTGAAGAGAAAGGCTGAGGTCGATGACTCTTGGATCTCCTCGCAGGATCGACACCCAGTGGGACTTACCCGACTGAAACAAGTGTTGAAAGGCACGGCCAATCGAACGATCGCACTTTTGGCGTTTAATGAGTCGTGTAAAACGTTCTAACGTTTCGTCATCGATTCCACATTTAAAATGGGGTCTTGTTCACACCCCGATGAGGCTAACATCGGAATTATCTTGGTAGCTATTTTTTAGATTCCGTATGATATGCGATGACAATCTCGTGGGAAAAAATTCGCCAAGTATCAATCGAACGCATTCCAATCCCTAATCTGTAATCAATTTTAAGTAGACGGGGTCATTCTTAAGAGAGCTGCTCCAATGGAAAATCCATGGTGTTTAATAGATGTTGTAATGGAACCATTCTATATCACTCCAACCATCCATCATAGTTCTTTTTCCCCTTGAATCCCCTTTGACCATTTCTTCCTATCGGTCACTTCCTGGCCATGTTTACACCGTAATATCGAAGGATAGCCTGATGATAAAATTTATCATCAGCAAGTGCCAGTAAAAAAAAAAAGTAAAGATACCGAACAAAAGTCGAGAAACCACAACGTTGACAATAGGTGTTTGCCGTTCCGGCAGTCACGAGTTGTTCAGTCAGCAGTATGCGTTCAAGCGATTTTGTCATCGGTAAATATGTTTTTCAAAGAAGCGCGGCAAACAGCATGAACTGTCGACAACCTCGCTGTGCGAAATTCTCTTAAGGAGATCGCGTTATTTGTATACGTATACATGTATATTTTCGCGTTGAGTTGCACTTCATGACGGACTCGCGATGCTGACGCTAGGATTCCAGCATTGTCATTGACGAGACAACGAAGCGATAAATCGTTTCGATATACAATTTGATTCATGAAAAAATTTTTGTACATCTTATAATTAGGAATTTCGGTAATTCTTTACTTTAGTCACTTTTCCGAAAAACGGTGGAAAAATTTTACCGCGGAATGGCGAATTTTATTATGAATAATTCAAATCTCATTTGACTGGTAAAAATCAAAAACTCATGTTCAGGGATGATGAAAATTTAGTGAAAATTAATGAAAGATTCAAAGTCGTTGATACGTTGAGAATGCGTGATCATGCCCGATCTGGCACTGATACTTGCATGTTTATTTCAGTAAATTCCGATTGTTATTAATCTTATAATCCAATTGACGAGCTTAAGAACACGGGAAGCGCATGGGACAAGGGAAAATAGTTTATCGTCCAGTGCGTCTTCGTGGAAAAGTTTAGGCCCTGGTTAGCCTTCACCGGACGTCGACCCTTCGCGCTTTAACTCCGAGTCCTTGCGTCATGTCTTCGGGTTGTTCGTGTACGTCGCTCATTCGAGAAAGCCCTCGCGTGACGTACGGCCCGTGTGCCTCGATTCAACTTGAATCCAGATTATTTGTGATGATTGGCCGATGGACGGTGGCCATTCTGTGCGATATTGAAAACGCCGCGTACTGCAATGCGCCATTTTCAAGTCCAAACTGAAAAAAGAGTTTCATGCGGTCGATATATTAACATGAAGTTGACTCTTTGTATTTATGAGCTATACCAGGATGGTTCGAACAGTGAATAACTGACAGGCAGTGAGCGACAAGAAATACTAATACATAAAATCCATTGGGCTCATGCCAAACATGATCCGAAACCGATCAAAAATTGTTGTAGACACACTGAGAGAAAGGTCTGATAATATTTACTACCCAGGTGCGATCATGGGAAATTCGTTTGAAACAACCAACGCATGTTTGAATTGATTATACCATGATTGAAATAATAGAACTGATATAATGGCTTCGAATGTGGTATTGTAAAAATACTCATTGCGTTACATGAATATGAACTTCAGTCAAGAAATGGTAAGTTTTATTTTAATTGTAGGATTGTATTTTAAAAAATGTATACAATCTTGTATACTCGTGAAATTCGTTGGAAACATTTGAGATGGGTGTACTTCGTAAAATCTCATTCTCTCAGTAAGCAAATTATTTTCCAGCTACATAATAGGTATTTCTATTCGACGTCCTTGCGCAAAATACATAAAACAAATTCGCTAAAATGTCACTGATGTACAAAGCAAAATCGAATGTGAAGGTGCGTTTAAAAGTTACTGCAAGAGTTAGAAACGGAAATGACTACATTCGGTCTGGTAAGAATCTTCTCACGAAGAGAATATGACATCTTGAGAAGCCAATTTGGTTCATCGATCCAACTTTGACTCAACGAAAATCTGAAAATGAGATTTTATACCAATGAACCGAACGATCGAATAAATAGCGATCAATATTCCGCTCTGCTGAGTACAAAATCTAAGCGACCCAAATGCAGGATTTTGGTATCTTTTTACGTCACCCTTTTCTTTTATTCTATTCGTACAATTGACTGTATCTACTTATCCACTCTAATCTTATCTCTGTTAACCAAATTAATTGCATGCAGATGATCAAAGTTACAACCCTTCTTGTTATAAAAAATTCCTGATATACCTTGACGGTTTCCCATTCCACGAATAATCTGACATTGCACCTCCTGTCGCGCATGCGGAACAGATATTCTCCTCAAGCGCTGGCATCATGTCTCTCACCATCAACTGAAGAGTCGGGCAAAAAAACCCAACCCCAAAAAATGGACGCCAAAGACAGTATAAATCCCAACACTTTTAGAACCATATATGCACTTAACCGGTATTACACTTCAAAAACAAGTTCGCAACCGCATCATAAAGAAGCACTGGATACTCCATATAAAAATCACTGCCACCCAAGGAGTCCCAACACTTTTACCACTATATCCACTTATTAGCCAGTATTGCATGATGAAGGAATACTTTTTCGAAATGCATAATAAAGGAATACTTTTTTTAATGACCAATATTCTTTTCGTACACCAGAATCACATCTTCATAACGAATAAAATGAATCAATGGAATATCCCTCTGTCACAGCGATCAATAGGCATGTCCTCAATAGAGTCCAGGGATTGTCGAATTTCCGGTAGAAGCAATATGTATATATAACGAAGATATTATAAGCGACAACAGCGGTGGCTTCTATCTTGCCTGATTAATTGGACGAATCCCATTAGCTTGGAGCAGTACTCGTCGTTGGCGAATCACGAGAGCGATTAATATGCGCGACCAAGGTGTCTTTCCTCCGGATGTCCCGATGCCGATGGTCAAGATGTCGCGATTTTTGGCATTCCGCTATGTGGCTCGTGAACGGCGCGCCGCACTGTCATCCGGCACCGTTTTCTCAGCACAAAAAGACCCCCAACCGCGCTCGCTCGTGCCCACCGTGTGTGTTGCAGATGTTTTTGGCGCTTTCGATCGACACGTCGATCGATCACCGTCGTCAGAAGATCCTCGAGGACCCGCACAAGTTTTGGGCTTTAATACTGCTCGTGCTTGTGTCCTATACGTATATGTTGTAATCTCGTGATCATGAGGACAGCGAACTTTCAATGTCCAGGCAATCGAAAAAAAAAAAAAAAAAAAAAAAAACAATGCGGAGATTAGGGCTATGTCGGATAATTCTTTTTTGTGCGTTTGTTCTTGTGTGCTTGTTCGATGCACATGCATACATGTGATGTACCGCGTGCTCCTCGGTGAAGACGCATTTCATTCACGTTTATTTCTCAATGACACTCCGTCAGGTTTCATTCATAATTTATTTAGGTGTCTTATTAGTGAGACAAAAAAAGACACCTCCACATAAGGTTCGTTTGACATCATTCATTGAATTAAAGCGTTGCTGAATTTCCGGGACCTAATTAATTCAATCAAAAGTAGTTTTTGAGATTGAGATGGCAGACCGCATCGACAGAAAGGAAATGAGCACCTCGGCTGAGTTGCGAGAATGCTCTTTCTCGCCGGAAATACAGCGAAAGGGGAAGTTTTCATCACGTCACCATATATACGCACACTCCTTCCCTCTTATTCGCCCCTTTCTCATTACATTTTTACTCAGATACCTCGATGTTTTGATAATGTGCATGCTTATATACATTATGCATATTAATGTATGGAAACGTCTGCACTACCGCGTACGATTACAAAACAATTGAACTGATTCGGATACTATATTGTCGGATAAGTACAGTGATTTACGCAAATCTCCAAAAATGTATTTCTTCATTTAAATTTTCAAACACTGTTCGAGGACATCAGTGTCCAATTTTCATTTTTGATAGCTTTGGCCTGTTGAATTTCACCACTGGAAGATACGATTATTCGTGTAACTTCATAAACCAAATATATTCACTCTAAAGATAAGATTTTATTCTACAAACAATGGCTGTAATCAACGATACGGATTTTACGGCGTATCTTGCAACGATTAAAACTAGCTATCGAAAATGAAAACGGGATAAAAAAAAGTTGGTCAATCATTCAAAAGGTAAAAGAAAATGCCAGTATTGATAATAATTTTGTGATGAAAATTTTTGATGTCAAAAACACATCCAGTATAGTGCAGGGCATATCCTATTACGGTCAGTTCCTCGATAAAAGTTTGTAAAATCTTTTTTTTTTTTCAATTCAGCACTCATTGACCGGTGCATGGCGTTGCAGCTAATACCTTAACAGCCTTCATATACACACACACATACACACACACGCACACACACACACACACACACACACACACACACATACACATGCATATACGAGTATATATGGTGAATCTCTTGCATTTGCTCGGCGGAGTACTCACGAGGACCGGGGAACCCGCCGACAAAGTCTGTTGCCTCGTTACCCGCGGTGCATTTTCGATTACTCTGCCTCCACACCTTCCGTTTATTATTTTTCTCACTTGAAAGGACGTACGTGCTGAGGTCTCGTAATATATATAATCGCATGTGTTATGCTGAAACTCATTGAACAGCAGGAATATACACGAAGAATTGAAACCGACGATATTTCACTCTGGATGCTTTTATATGGTTCAATAGACGCGGTATAGCCTCTGGATGCTTGAGTAATTAAAATTAATTATTTAAGAATGCCATGACACGCTCTTCTATACGACAAGTTTGCATGATAATTATATTCCTACAACAGCCGGTTGATCTCACGTTGATATGCGTTGACTAATAAAAAATCTCAAGATAGTTTTTTTGGGTTAACGCCATTTTTTAAAAATAATCCCCATGTTCCGATTACCCGCATTTGAAGGGGCAAGTTTAAGGGAACAAAGTTATTTTTTTTATCGCTTTGAATCCTGAGTCTTTGAATATTTTCACACGAGAAGAAAATCATAGGTATAATATCCAGACCGCAATTTGACTGTATAGTTGGAGGATGAAGCGAAAAATAAGATTTTTGTATCCAAATATTAGTACATCCATTCCATCACTCGGTTAAGCATAACCGTAAGCTTATATAGACATATAGAAATTTTATTTTGTGCTCCACCACTTTGTGCCCCGATCACAATCACGAACCCGGGAATAATTTATCAAGTTTAATTCATTGATTCTGGGTCGTTTGATCTCTAGTCCTTTGATTCTTGGATTGCTCAATTTCTCAGTCTTGATTATTGTTTGCTTACTCATAGACGATGCGATGTTATCATGAAAAATTAAGATTTCGATGCCTATATAGCAGTAAGAAAATCACAATTAGGAAACAATCTCTGAACGGATGAATGTGTGCGCGCGCTATGAAACAAAAAATTCAAGCATCAAGCATAACTTGATAATAGATTGATCTGTCGAGGCGAAACTTTCTATCCAAGTAAGAGATTCTATCAAGAGATTTTTCGTCTCTAAGGCATTGATCGAGGAATGGATTTTGCTATTATTACTCAAGCACTTTTATTCCTTTAGAGCAAGATTATTAGAGCGTTCTCGCTCAATTCGCGCTTTTGTGTATACTTTTCGTGATGTGAAATGCTAATTTTCTCGTGAATTTGAAAGTATAGCGCGATCGAAGCATGCGCGCGTGCACCTATGTCGGCCGACGTCAGCTATCATCGGAGACGATCGAACGCAACAGTGAATCATAGCATTGAAAATGCGTTGACAGGGCGTTGCCTTAAAAAAAAAAAAACGTGCAAATTGAACCTCGCATGCGGTTTTCATCTGTGAAGGAATCCGAATTTTCGAATCGCATGGAAGAGAATTTATCAATGGGCAAATGTGATGAGGGAGCAATTTTTTTCATACTTTTCCCGAAGATATAGTCCGTCGTGAACTTGTTATGCCGCAGCCACCAACGTTAAGCCCGGAAATCTCGAGTATATGAGTTATAGGATTACGGTTTTTAGGGTTTTCACACTCACTTCGTTGTAATTTGTGACATGATTCGTCCATCTGAATGCGCGGGGTGCTAGGGCATTACGATGTCACAAGCCCAAGAATCGCTCGCATGCACCGCGAGAATCTTCCCCGTTTATATAAGAGCCCGTAATATCGCGATACCAGCGTAGCTCGAGCGCGGACTTGTGAAATCCTCTCCTCGCGTGCAGCGTAAAACGGAGCAACGCGATTCGCGGGTTCACCGCAATCCCGAGCACACCCTATCCCGTGTATTCGGTCGGCTTCCGCCCTTTTCGATGAGAAAGACAGGACCGCGGCAACAAATTGGAGTACCATCCACCTCTTACCGCCCTTACCGCACCTGTAATTGGCAAGCGATGCGCTGGGCGTTTTTCTCGTCCTGGCCTCGATACGTAATTGCACGAAAGAACGACCAAGGAGAGACCGGTATACACTCGAGAAGCAAAGAGAGCTTCGTCGGTATATAAGACCGCGATGCCGTGGCAGTTTAAAGGATACCGAGCATTTCCGCGTGTCTTCCTTATATGCCACCACGATCGTATCACCGATGCTATACATTTGCAGTCATTGCGAGAGTCTCTTCAACACGCGCTTCGAAACCAACTAGTTTATTTTTCGAAAAACAAAAAAAAAAAAACCAGCCACGAGACTTTGTAAAATTTCTTGGGAATGGGTCTTGGAATCATACGTTATGATGCATTTTTACTGATATACGCCATATCTTGTAAAATATGCTCAATTCAGCATTCGATGAAATTCCGCCTACGTTTGCTTTGCTCCTACAGAGACGAACTTTTGATTTAAAAAATTATATTGTTTGTTTATTTTTTATCTTTTTATTCGTGGATATTCAAAAAGGGTTAAGCAATTAATAATTTAATTACATTGCCGAAGATCGAGCATTAAAGTTTTTGAAAAGTTAAATAATAGTGTAACTTTGATCTAGGTAAAAGCTTTAATAATAAGGAATGGCATAAGAGACCGAATAAAAAATATTACTGAAATGTGAGAATTCCATCGCATTACTATATTAGTCGGATGAACGTGTTCACATAATAGCGGTGTCTATGGTGAAACTGTTTCGCGTATATTTCAGCTATATTCTTTACTCGGTCTGTAACTGTATATATAATTTTTTTCCCCATTTTTAGAGCTACAGTTTGTTCAGTTGGCTAGTTTTCTTGTAAATTTAATTTTCCGTTGCTTTTCACTTTTTTATGGATGAAGATTTTTTTATGACATTGTCCAGATGTATCGGGTTAAAAGTGCTTGCCGTGCTATTCTATACTTATTTCTTAGCCATTTACGAGTACCTATGTTTCATTTTACCGAATAAAGATGTGAAAATAAATGAAAATTTGTATTAGCGACAGCGAATAAAAAAAAAAAAAAAAATTGATTTATATTTATTTGTATTTATTATTATATAAAAAGGAGCGATTGCTCATATGATCTAAAAATTTGTTGCGTGAAGAACTTGAATTGAAGAAAAAAATTCGCATTGAAAAAAATATTCGATGAAAAAAAAAACTTGACGCGACCAGCTTATGATAGAGATAAAAACTTACATAAAATAACGTCGAGTCAAATATTTTTTTTTATCGAATTTTTTTCAATGCGAATTGTTTTTCTTTAATTCAAGTTTTCCATACAAAAAAATTTTAGATCATGAGCAATGGCCTGCTATTTACATGTAACATAAATTCTCACAAAATTAAATTAAAAAATTAGAATAGCTAGTACTTGGCAATCCGTACGTTGTATGATTTGACTTTGTTTGATAATTCGATATACAGATTAGTTCATTCGCCTTTAATTTGCGCGTACCAGAGCGAAACGAAATATATGAAAGTCATGAAAAAAATAATGAAAAATACATTTAAAACAAAAAACGACGACTGCAAGCACAAAATCGTGAGAGTCAGAGAGAGAGCGAACGCGAACAAACCGGAAGTGGCGGCGCTATTAGACGATTCTTTTGTGCGCCCTGTCATCTCGATTGGCTCGTAAAAATTCTTCCTCGCCTGTTCCTCCGTCACTTTACCGATCTCTCTTTCTCACATCAACTTCTTCTATTTTCTATCCTCGTTTCTAGGTTCCTTGGTGACTTTTGCGCGGCTTCGCTTCGCCATTCACGAATGGCACGGGTCGGAGAGACATTCGTGAGAGAGATTTGTCGACGTTCCATCGGGAGCACCGAGCGCGGTCATTCGGCCGGGTAATTGTCTTTCGTTACTGATTGACTTGAGTCGGTGGAGGATATAATATGTACAAATCACCGCTTTTATCCTGCCACCGAGAGCCACCCGCATGCACTCTCGACATTCTCCATGACACCCTTATATTTTCAGACTCCCGTCGCGAAATTGGCCATGCATCGAAATTATATTCAGGCCAGACATTGTGTCGTTCATCTCTGGCATGCGGGCATGGTTTAGGCTTCCTTTGCAGCTTTGAGAAAGTAAGTACGACAATGGATGTGAAAATACCTTTGAGATTGACTCGATCGTTGGCCAAACTTTAAGGGGTTATACCTAGTATGGAGATGGAAAAAAGCGAATTTTTGCGATTGGCATTTTTGAAAGCAGCAGCTAATATACTTACGATCTACTGATGCATGGGGCTGGAATGAATGACTCTGTATTAGAAATGAATGCATGAATTAGGTTTAAATGCATTGTTTTCTTGAAGTCAGTGCGGATAAGATATTTTAAAAAATTATATGGCATCGATCTTTCTGAATTTTTTACTTCTTCACATATGAAGATCAGATTTTTGATGAAAGGATTTTTTTTTTCCGAGTTATGCTTTCCATTTGATGAATAAGAAATCACCGTTTTTTTTCGCAAAAATCAAGACGAATTTTGATCATCCACCATTTTGTTTTAACTTGATATTTCGGAAATTTCATCGATTAATTACCGGATAAACTAAAATATACCAACGAAATGCTCTTGGTATTTTGGTGTTCACCGCGAAAATACTTTTCAAAGAGTCCTTCACGGATATCAACTTTAACTTC
Organism: Rhorus exstirpatorius; assembly: GCA_963564615.1. Taxonomy (NCBI): domain Eukaryota; kingdom Metazoa; phylum Arthropoda; class Insecta; order Hymenoptera; family Ichneumonidae; genus Rhorus; species Rhorus exstirpatorius. The sequence goes on from OY751313.1 coordinate 47,233,119, forward strand.
CTCATTTCCGAATATTTTTACACGAAAAAAATCACTGAATTTTATTTTTTCAAATAAAAACAACTTCTGCACAAATACGTATTTATGATTTAAAAAAAAAATCTCAATAATCCATTTTTTGGCCTTCTAACTAGGTACGACCCGTTAACGATTATTCAACAAGAAAATGTTGCAATGAAAGTTCATATATGAGCCAGAATGAAATTTTTAACCGGGCTCACATTTATTTGGAGTTATCATTGTCAAACAACTTACAACTACTCTATCGAGCATGTAAATTTTATTAAACTTAATTGCCTTTCCGATTTAACGATAAATAACATATATCAATTACCTATCACGAGGATCATTGAAATTTATTGAAAAATTAATTATCATCGACAAAATCAAGTTTCAATTTCAACGACTAGACTCTTTAAAATTGTGGAAAAATTGAATGAAAATAGCTGACTTCAAGGCACGTTTCAATCAATGTTTCAGATCGGTTTTAACAGAGAGTTCATCGGGAGCAATGACACGGAAGAAGAAAACGATTCTGGAAAGAAAATGGCCGTAATCGCGAAGGGAAGTAACAGGGCGAGGCAGCAGCGAGAGCGTTTACTATGTACTTTTATTCGCGAGATATTCCCGTCATCATCGACGTCAAAGCCAGCCGTCAGCTTGGAATTCCGTGTTTCCGCCAAGTACTCATATGGTTAAGTCTATATCAATAGGGGTGAGAGAGAAAGAGAGAGAAAGAGAGAGATAGAGAGAGAGAGAGAGAGAGAGAGAGAGATAGAACGGGAGTTGTATAGAGGAGCACTACGTGACATTTCGTAGCTCACGTAGGTAGCAGTCTTCACGGGATAGAACTATAATCGTCTAATAACACCGAGAGGCAATTTCTATTAACGAGCAGAACATGGAAAACATGTGATTATACCAGGAGGGCAACGAGAGAAGGGAAAGATCGAGATGAGGATCGTACCAGGGTCTCAGCAAAAGTTTTCCATCGGTTGAGCGAGCTCGCGCGTTCATGATTTCCCGCTTTTCCTTGTTGGACCAAGTCGATGCTGCTCACGGGTCGTACGAATCGTCGCAATGCCGTTTTGTAGCGGAAAAAAAAAACAGATCCAACGTACAACTAAAGAAATTACAAACTTGTCGTTGCGGTAGGTAAAAGTATACGTCTGTGTACATGGTACAGGTATTAAATCTCTCTATGCGTTATCCTCGCACATGCTATTCTCGAATGGATGTTACAAATTGTTCACCGTGCAAAAAGGGAAAAAAAAAAAAAAAGAAACGAGAGCGTTCCGGAAGACGTGTGTGCGTCCTGTACCTCATCAAGCGACATCTGTTTTCTGGATTTTTCAAATTCCTTCCTAATTTATCGTTGCATCTAGCATTAGTTTTATTTCCGTAGCTGATTTCTCGATGATACTTAGCTTTAAGTATAATATTTCTTCGAAGGGAGATGGATATCATTAGGGCTGTTAAAAAAAAAACTATTTTTCTTACGATCAGGCTTATCACCAAAATTCGTGTATCTCAAAAATAAATCATGTTGCATTTTTTTTTTCACTTTATCCCTATTTATTTGTTCCAAAACACAAAATTTTCATTTAAAAAAAATGTACACCGAGTCTTTTGGCACATTTGGCAGTGTCCATGTAAAAAAAAGTAGAAAATAACAAGAGAAAACACAAAGAGTGTAAAAATCAAGAAAATATTAGAAGCCGAGGCTCGAGGCTGCAAAAATTTTAACTCCCGATGACTGTGCTGAAAAAAATTATGCATAGGCTTCAAGCTTGACAGAAGTTTTTGTTTCGTCATGAACAATTTACCCCCCGAATGGTTTCACGATTCATGAATTTCGAAATTTTTGAAAACATCAATTTTTGATATTCCCTGAAATTTCAATATCGATGCGACGGTCTAGTAACAATTATAGCGTCAGCTATTTTTTAGGTAAAATTAACAACATTTTTATAAGAAAATCTAAATCCGATGAAAAGTCGTTTTTCTCGAATCTCTTCATTAATTATGCTTTTACATAAATTATTTATAACTATTATGTTAAACAATTTTTCATAATACTTATCCCCGTCCCAGTTGTTTTACTGTGGCACTGAAACTGCAATGAACGAAAAATATATAAAATTATCCGTCCATATATAAACGTGACGAGGAGAGATAGTGAATATGACGAAAGACACAAATCCCCACATTTCAAATTATCATTGTAAAATGTATATGAATATTGAATAGACACCCAACATCTGTGAATTATTATTGTTCAATAATGAAAAAAATTGATAAAAAATTTTATTTTCTGAAGAATAACTATTCGTCATTATGATCTAATAAAATCATTTTCATAATTTTTCATTCGAATGAAATGTTAATGAAATGTTCATTCCGTTAAATGTTCACTAACTGAGACATTCACAGCAAATTCGCGTGGCCTCTCGAGAGAAACTCTCAGACACTAGCACAGCGAGAGAGCTCCCTGCCTATTATTGGTTTTTACGACTTTTTTCGTACAAAAAACGTCAAGACACACCGTCTCAGTTTGTCCCAGGTACCGGATATTAAGCCGCTAACACCGTCGCGGCTTCTCAACATTGGGAACAAGAAATGTGCCCTCTCACGGAACTCGGGGACACAAGAGGGGTTATTTTGAGATAAAATTGTTCTCACGACGAATCTTTCACGATGAACGTAGGCAAGGAGATGAGCATGAAAAAAAAAAAAAACGAAGAACGACGGAATACAGTTCAAATACTTTGCAGGGATTTGTGAAAGCATCAGACAACATATTTCTGTGTAGATCGTTGGGGGCACGTTGTTAACAGTTGTTACGGAATGAGGATGATATAACCCACTTTAGGATAAAATAGCGATTTCAACGAAGTTATTCTATGATCTCAAAAATGATAAAAGTCCTGCCTAATTTTTCTATACCACGTTATGTCTGTCATAACCCAATACTACAATGCAATTACAATTACTTATAATGGTAAGGAAACCGTGACTTAATTATACGAGTCCTTTATGCTGTCAACCCTGAAGTGTACATTTTTTTTGCGTATAATCATCGGAAAAATTTCTCCTCCACAAGACTGTCATCGATTGAGCTAACGATCATTTTCACTTCCATGTCTTAATTATACACACACCATCACTTTCAGCACCGCGATCACTCTCTCTCCTTGCACCTCTATCACGTTTCGCACATACCAGTCCCGTATACGAAACATTCTTCGTGAGCTCGGCCACTTTTTCCCCAACTTCTCGGATCTTTCTCATTATCTGCCAGTTTTCAGTACTATGCATAAAACGAGTCTTATAGTGGGCTTTTTTCACTTTTTTTTATCCACTCGTTCCCGAGTTACAACGTTGTATCCATCTTTTTGTACGTGAGGTGAACGACCTTGACGGTGAGAATGGCAAAAATTTTGACAGCGGTAATTTTAATGTATGCGACTACCCTCGTCATTCGATAAGCATCCAATGGGACCACTACTGACTCGTACACCCATTCTTGTTCGTTAGTTTCTATGAATGTTCAGGGTTAGAGTGAGAGATTTTCCTTATGCTATCTTAGCAACCGGGCCTTTCACCTAATATTAGAACATTTAATTACATTATTAATTAGACTGTATTTGTCGTTGAAGAAAGTAAATGCCACTGTCAGTGATCATGTTAAAATTCATGATCGTAGTGCCTTGATGAGACACCATAGTCCACCATTCAATAAACAGTCATAATGGCCAAGCGGTGTTAACTCGATCAGTAATATATCCCCATGGAAACAAAGTGTATACAGGATATATCTGAAAAATTATTTTTTAAATACTTCATATATCTTGAACGAAGAAATCCAAATCCCAGATAATTACAGATGTGTAGACACGTAGACATGTGCAGATGTCTCTACGTATACCAAGGATATATTCGTAATACATATAAATAGATATTTATTTCATTATTTTTTTCCAATCGTACAGCGTCCATCGCCTTTCACGTTTCCCATCCCCTTGCCACTTGATCGTTTCGATTTTCATGTGCCATTTAATTTCGTGAGACCCCCCCACAGAGTATTGGCGGCAGCCACTCTTTTCCAATACACTACTGTATTGCATTTTTACGAGGGCACGGGGAAACTGCGGAAAACGTGACCGATACAGATCACTATATATTTCACTGAGTTCTATCTGTATTACAATTATAAACTTGGAAAAATTTGCTCCCGCTCAGTAGCTGACTCTCGCTATAGCCGGAGCACAGCTACACTAGATTAGTTATAATCAAGCAGAGGGGTTTTTTTTTTTTTTCAAAATTGTGACCAGCAGAATTTTCCGTGTCCTTTCTTTCAATAAACTTTTTTTCTGAGTTAAAAAAACAATCCTTCTGTAGCTCAGAAATGCATGGAAAAATATCAATAAAATGGACGCAAAACTACTGTCAAATGGGACGAAATACAGATTGAGACTTTTGGAAGAAAAGTGGCTGGAATTCATGAAGAATATCCATACAACGATGAACAGTTTTTCTTTTTCGTTCCGTGCTGATTTTTAAAATCGCAGAAAATTTTCCGTACAATTCGTGCTCTGTGCATGCAGACATCATTATATCGTTTCACGCCGAAAATCTCTTTCTAGAGCGTTAACCATTAATCCTCTGGGGTTTTCCGTATGAATTGACGTTAATCGCAGAATACTCAAACAAAAGATGATCTTTTCACGATAGTGGCCTTTCTGTGTCAGTGCAAGGCCTCAAAATATCTGAGAAGTATCCAACGAGAAGAAAGCATACTTGCATTGACTTGCTAAACAAAGGCGGAGAGAATGAAAGTGAGACAGTGAGAATATATAGGGAATCACGAACGTTGAATCCTTTAGGATAGATGTGTTTGTACATATGTATATACATATATATATATAATATATATATATTTATATATATATATATATATTCCTGGGTAAAAGAGTCGCATCGTACGTCATATATCATTAGCAGGTAGCTTGTTATATAGGTGGTCGGTTTTTGGATAATGGCGGGCATTACAACACGCGACCGTTATTAACTCGTTCTTGCGTTCTTTCTCAAATCTTTCTGTCGGACATATGTATATTTCATGTGTGTTTCCTATATCGGTGTATACAGCCACGAGATGGAGAAAATGGACGAGCAAAAAAAAATCGATCCCCATACATGCACACCTATCAGTTATTTCTCTTATGCCTGCCGACAGAATCCTGCGGTCCCGGCATAAAAGAGATAAATAATTATTCATATAATAGGTTCTCTCGTTCCTCGTCTGTCGAACTCGTCGTGACGACAAAAAATTCGTGAGCCGTCAACAAACCCAAGGCTTTACATCGCTCTGCTCGCTAAAGGCGTCTAATTCTTTCGTCTTGGCGGAGAATTCGACCACCGGATATCCCGTGCCAGGCAAAATTTCAAAATTCTATACCCGGCAGGATCGCCCGTCAAAGCATTCATAACAATTAATCTCTTCGACCGGTCATCCAGGAAAAATATTCCCCATAAAACAGAATTTTGCAGATATAACGAAGAGGTAAGAAAAATGAGAAAAAAAAATGCAAAATTATCGGCACAGCTAGTTCGTTGCTTGTTTGAGGGTTCAGTTATGTAATATTCAAGATACCCGTCACTTTACCAGTGATGGCATGAGTGAAATTTTTTTTTATGGCACAATATTATTGACGGTCATATGATCACACACATAAATGGGATATACTGTCAGTTATATGATCCTCAAAATTGATTATGCATGGTACCAATTTTATGATCAACCAGCCATCACCGTTTATTTAACTAACAATCGATACGGTTGAATTACCGGTCATATGAAAAATCCTATACTGAGGCATGGGATCACGGCGGGTCGCATTAAATATTTTCTGTCGATTAATACATACGATAAATTGTCTATATATATATCAAATAGCCTTTATTCAGTGCTTCTGTCAGACGAAAGTTTTGCTGTAATAATAATAGACCTCTTCTTGTGGTAAATTTTCGAATAATTCGAAAGCCTTGAATATATTCTATTAAAATTTCGTATCACATCATTCGATGATGCCCTGGGAATTCTTCGTAGTTTTAAATGAGTTCAAAAAAAAAAATTGGGAGATTTTCATTCAATAAGACCTCTTTAATTAATAAAAGAGCATTTGTTAAACATTTTAACAATTGTAAAAAAAATTATTCGGGAGGCACATTTACATCTCTACCCCAAAACTTCACTACCAAATAACATCTCTACCAGAAATGCGCAGCGCATAATATACCCAAAAACATTTCTACCAGAATGAAACTTTCGCTAACATCTCTACCAAATAACATCAATACCAAAGAACAACTCTCCGGCGTGGCTAATGATAAGTCTGTATTTGGATAAAACGGTAGGCTGTCGGTATTAACGTCGACCGGTAAAGTTGTAGACAGATTTTCAACACGCTACAGATTTATTTTCTCGAGTCTAGTATTCCGAATGCTGACTTGTGACTCTGGCCGTAATTAAATATTAAATAAACGAGCCACGAGTCACCGTTCGGAATAATGGACTCGAGAAAATCATTCTGTAACATGTTGAAAATCCGTTTACAACTTTACCCACTGACGTTAATGCCGACAGTTTACTTTTGTATCCAAAAGCAGACTTACCACTAGCCACGCCGCGGAGAGTTGTTCTCTGGTAGTGATGTTATTAGGTGAAAACGTTAGCGAAAGCCTCATTCTGGTCGAGATATTTTTGAGTAGTGATGTTATGCGCTGCACATTTCTGGTAAACTTGTTTTGTGGTAGGCTTGTAATTTGGTAGGCATGTTTGGAGAGCCTAAATTCTGGTAGTGATATTAGTGAAGTTTTAGGGTAGAGATGTAAATGTTCCATACGAGAGGGTCGGAGTAAAATTTAGAAAAAAATGATAGTTTGAGGTTTTTTTTACTTTTCCAGTAGAGAATATTCACGATTAGATAGAAATGGAATACTTTGTCCGAGGATAACAACGTCCCACACAAAGTACCGTGTGGGACATTATTATCCAAAGTACTGGGGAATACGAGTTGTCCAACATATTCTGCAATCTGGCTGGTATTACAAGTTAAATTTTTTTTTTTTAATCTTCGTATAATGGACTTGTTTGAACTCCGTACAATGTCGTATATCGTGACAGCGAATTTTTCGGAATGACACCGATGCCCGAGAAGGAAGAGACCGACCGGTGAAAAGAGCATTGGGTAACGTACGAAATGTACGAAAGAACGAGGAACACGTCTTCATCCAGCGTGCCGAGGACACCGGGTGTGCTTTTTCTTCTGCGAGAAAGGATTTAAGGCAGCGCGGAAAGGAGCAGAATGAAGATCGATGAGATAGCATTTTCGGCGCACTCTCTGGCAGAACTCGAAATTATCGTCACAGGGATACTAAAGTATATATATATATATATCACGTAGATATCACGCTGCTGCCGCCATGTACAAGAATCTTCGAGGTGGGAAAAAATGACCGTACGGGTTCACGTTCGGGTTTGTTTGAGTTAGAGTGCAATGAATTGTAAAGATGAGGAGATCGTCGTCCCGGACGTTGCCGTCGTGTGGGTCCAAGCGTGCCGGACATAACACCGCGTCTCTTCCCTCGATACTCACCGCGATGGTTTTGCCCCGTTGCGCAGCCTGAGTTTTTCACCTTCTGTTTTCTCTCTGGCGGCAAACTCCTACGGTCGCCGGAGTGCATTACAGGCAATTAGACGCCAGGGTGGCCCCAAGGTATGTCCGACAAACGGCCATCCTTCGCTCCTTTTTCCCGTTCTACCACTTCTACTTCTACTCTGTCTCATCTTCTTTATCTTCTTCTTTTTCAAGTTATCTCCTGCTTCACTCGTATTGCGGGATTCACTGCTATAATTTTTCTTACTTCGTGTAATGACACGAAGAGAATAAAAGGATGTAGTTGAGAGCATTGTCGTTTACCGTTTTTTTTCGTTTCTTGCTCTCTCTCTCTCTCTCTCTCTCTCTCTCTCTCTCTCTCTCTCTCTCTCTCTCTCTCTCTCTCTCTCGCTAATGCTTATTTCTTATTAAACGAGAAGACTCAAATCTTAAAAATATTAGTAACTTGAAAATTCCGAAGTGCATGACGTCCACAAACTTGGTATAAGAAAAAAAAATTAATATACATTATATTCTTAATTTTATTTTTATCGCTATTCTTTATTAAGTTTTCATCGCGGATACCTTCATAGTTTCTTACCTTTTCCTCCTCTTTGTTCCCATTTCCATTTGATTAGACTCGCCAAAGTGTTGCCGATTAGATATTCAAATCATAAGGAACATGATTAATCGTCGGCTTCGAATATATATTAGGACAATATAATTTGAATCTCAAAATATAGAGATATTACTAGTGGAATAATCACAAACCTAATTAATAAATTAGATGATATGATTTATGAAATTTTGCTTGGATTTTTTTCAACAAAGATATTTGACAAGGCAAATGGTCATTCAAGTTGTCTAGATTGATAATGAATGAAAAAATCACACCTCCTAAACTCTCATTGACTTAATCGCTGATGTCCATCTTCTGCAATTTCATTACAATTTATTTCTTCGACCGGATACACAATTTCTTCATCTCATCTTTTTATTATGAATACTCTAGTTCATACCTGAAGAATTCTCTTGAACAAAATTTTTTGCAGGATCAGTCCCACTAAAATATATTATATACCTGCAGTGTTTAATTGGAGCATCCGTTAATAATCATTATCGGAATCCTCCTGATCTTTGTGGTCCTTATCTTTTATTTGCTGCTGCTGCAGTTCATTCGGTCCTCCTGGCAATAAAGAACGAAAAAGAGAACATGAAGTCGGTAAAGCGGGAGGTCGTACTAGTTTGTATCAGCTGGCAAGGCTTCCACATCGCCTGGAACTCGAATGCACCGAAAAAAAAAAACATCATAAATAGTACGTATTTCCTTGCAATTCCTTCTGCAATAATTATATTTTTTTGCTGGCTGAGTGATGAGGATTTTTCACGAAATTATTCTCGTTCGTGTAAAATGCGATACGATATGGGAGTCAATGAATGAAGCGTCATTCAGTAACAGATAGAGAGAAAAAGAGAGAGAGAGGGAGAAAGAGAGAGAGAGAGAGAGAGAGAGAGAGAGAGAGCGAGAGAGTCAGAGACAGAGACCGGGCGGTGTAAAAGATCCCGGGTAACAAGAGAATCTCGTACTCTAATGATCTTCTGATGCTGTGTGGTGACGAGAGAGGTGCAGCAGCGCAATACTTCACTTGCAAAGAAGAAGGGGAATAACATTCTTCGCCACACCGATTATAGAAGCGTTTGTCTGGTGGTTGATTCTCTAAGTGTAATTATCATCGGTCCGGTAATTATTTTAACCGCAGATCCTCGACGATCACTAATTTCCTTGACAATCCACGGATTTCTGCACCCTTTCATTTCTTTCGTCGCAATGTGGTCACACTTGTCGGGGAGGGTGGGGCACAATGCGTCATGGAGAACTGTGAGCCACACTGGATTTCCCGGAGATTTGTAGGGCATAAATTTTATAAAAAATTCAGTTCAATAGAGAGATAAATTGAATTCCTTCAGATCTGAATAGACCTCGATTAGAGCTCGTCAAAAGATTGATTATAGATTTTTATTAGGAGAAAAAGATTTTCGCTTTTCGAAAAAAATAGATTAACCCTCTCAAGGGCAGTGGCACTCCTGGAGTGCCACCGTTTTTCCTGTGCTTTTCGATCAATTTCAATATTTTTTTTCTCAAAAAGTATGAATTTTTGAAAAACATGACAAGAAAGCTTTTTTGTTCAAAATTTTATGCAGAATACAATGAATATTTTCTTGTTTAGAAATTTTCAATTTTGTTGCTTGAGGTCGGCCATATTGCCGCCGCCATGTTGAATTTTTCAGTTTTGACTTCAGATTTGTAATCAGCGAGCCCAAAACCATAAGAATACGACAAGAACAGTTTCATAAAATTTCCAGTTTAATTACGCCCCTGAAAGGGTTAACCTCATTTTCCATGGTACTCCAGGCTCGGGATCACAAGTGGTAGTATGATTCTTTGTGCGACGTCCAGTGCTCGTATTTTGTCATCCATACTTCGATAAATAATTCATTTTTACGATACATTTATTTGCTTCCTAATGCTGATATGGCGCATTGTACCCCACCGGTGTGGTACAATGGGCCATCCGCAAGTCTTTTTTTTTTTCATCGATGAAATTTTCGTACTCTACGGTTCTAATAATAGTTATAGTTAATTCTAAAATAATGGCTGATTGTGCTGCACTGTCCTCTATTTACAAGTGCAGATATAAAAAATTGGTACAACACAAAATTAGATCGAAGGGTCTATGCAACATATCTGTTACGTGTCTATTGATATGTATGCACGCATATATACGTATATCCGTGTATATTCATTCCGGTACGCACATTCCTTCACATTCATTCAGGACTTGTCCCGCAGCAGGGGAGAAAGAGCAAAAGATACTATTTGAGAGTTTTCCTCTCTCGGCTCTCAAAAGAATGAGAATAATGAGAATTTAGAAAACTTCATGCAATTTTCGTTAGGGGCCATCTCCGGTCTCGTTTGCCATGTAGATTTATATTATGGGCCCGGGGGCTTCAGTTGCTTTTCACGTTTTCGGGCCAAGCGGCGATGAGGGAGAGCGTATAAACGCCTTAGCCGGTGGTCGACTACCGTCTCGAATCACGTTTTGTGGGAAAAATTTTCCACCCACGTTCTGCGGGGGGGCTCGAGATGTGAATGAAGGGAGAAAAGTGAGTAAACGAGGAGAGGAGACAAGGACGATGAGATATGTATATCGGTGTGCGATCTCCCCGGGTTGCTCTCTTCGGCATAACGAAAGACGTGAAACCGCTCAGGAAAAATATCACGCGCCTCTAACACTCGTCGGTCTTTTATTTTTTCCTCTCTTTCTCTTTCTATCTTTCTGTCTGCCCCCCCTCTCTCTCTCTCTCAATCTGTGAGTTTCTCGTTTTGTACTATTATACACGGTATGCGCCACTATGTGATCTGGCTCGAGTAGTAGATCATTCTCGCGCTGTTTCTCTTTCTGTGCTACTGGCCATTGTCAAAGGGACGACAAAAAAGGTGCTGCTGTTCCCTGTATGTCCGAGACCTTTATAAAACAGGGCGTGGAGGCCCTCCTAAATATTATACAACTAGCCGACAGCGTGTACTGGGCCCTTCTCAAACGATCTCTCGCGCCTCACTGTATGTGTAGCCGTATATGGTCATGAAAGCCAAACCGTTTTGCTGGTCAGGACTGCCATCTCCATCCATCCCTTCCTTTGACATCTGTATTTATACGACCATTTCACCGCCACCATGAACAACCAAGTGCCTCGTGCCCACGCACGTTACCCAAGCAAGAAAGAGAGATAGAGAGAGAGAGAGAGAGAGAGAGAGAGAGAGAGGGAGAGTGAGTGAGGGAGAGAGAGGGAGGGATCGAACCTAGAGACTAGGAGGCCGAAGAGAGAACAGGATCGTGTCGGGAAGTCGAGCAGGTGCAGAATGTACTCGTCGTAGTCCTTTAGTCTTGCCACTCTTAGTGCACAAAGACATTGCGATTTTCGTCTTTCACACTTAATGTCTGACATTTACTGTTTCATGGGTTTAGTATCCTCATTGTTTCATAGTGTTGCACATAGAAAAATATTTTGTTCATCAGAGCTAGGGGGATAAAATTTTCCGTGACGACAGAATGGATTTACTGAATTCAAATGACTGTTATTTTTCAATCCATCGTACATTATTGATGCACAATCCGTTTATAGCTATCAAATTTAATATATTTGGGTCACCAGTCTGCAACTTCTAAAACTTAACTAAGGGCTGGTTGTTCCACCTCTGGATAAAATTTATCTGCCGAGTAACTAATGTAATGGTACAGGGTTACCGTCAGATAAATTTTACCCGAAGGTGAAACAACCAACTCTACGACAATTGGAATTAGGGAGAACAAGGTTCTAATTTTAATAGAAAAAAAAATTTCGGCCATTGACGAATGATTTTCCGGGTTACGACGTATAAAACGAGAGGTTTGACAGAATGTTTGCAAAGTAATCAGAACCGTACAACAGGTATGAATATCTCAAAGGGACATACAATCAACAATGAGACATCCGTTTACTGCAAGCTGCGGTGATCCATTTAACTCTTCGGCTCTGGTGTTTGGATCTTCGCTGCAAGAGAAATAATGCACTTACTCTCGAGTTGGCTGACTGCGGAGGTCGCGCGAGGAGGTTGGCTGATGCCTTGCAGCAACGAGAGCGCTAGCAGCATCGCAAAATGCCCAGGGACCATATAAATTTCTTGGTAATCTCTTGTAGAAGGTGAGCGCTCACGGAATCTAGAGACAACGAGTTGCACGGCTAACTGTGCGAACGTTCTTGCGCCTCGTAAACCTCGATGAGCAAAGAGAGTTAGGGCGCGCGCTCGTTCTTTAAAGGGATATTAAACGCCTTTCTTGTAGGCTAACCGATGATTGTTAGAGAAAGAGAGTCAGAGAGAGAAGGAGAGAGTAAAGACGGCGTTGGGTTGCAGCTATTCGTCTCTTGTAACAGTTACTAGCTGGAAATCGCTGACGAACCCGAAGTAAAACAGACAGATGCACGACTAATACCGCAAGAGAACTAAAGAATACACATACAGTTAACCTGCAGATATTTTTCTGGTAAAAAATATATGCATTAGGCCATCTCTATAAGGTTGCCGCAGACAATCGCTCGCGCTTATACTCCACCCTGACTACTGTGTCGTTGTCGTTTTCTCACGTCCATCTTGTTATAGCTACGATCTAACGCATCTCTCCTATTTGAGCGCAGCTCCGCGTATTGGGCACTCTGACAAGTTAACGGGATAACTACGAATTTCGAGGGTAAAGGAATATTTTACAGCAGAGAAGTTTTAGTGGATTTTTAAATAAATTCGTAGTAAATTTTTAACTATTTCACGCTGCAAAGCTTACGTATTTTTACTATAGAATAGTAAAGCTCATAGAACCGACAGTAGTGGAAGCGCGGTTGGTGTGAGGCTCTGGCGATCTCCCAAGTTGAGCAGTATTGGCCGAGGCTACTACTTGGATGGGTGACCGCTTAACCGTGCACTGGCTTGGCACGCCGACTACCGAGCGGAAGGCAGATTTACTGAGATTCGGATGCTAACAAATCGGAAACTCCGTAAAAATAAGGCCGTCTGTATCGGCATGGGTTTTCCGCAGTTTCCCCATGTCTACGGCGAATGCGATACAGTGCGGCTAAAAAACGCATGCTATGGAAGTAAAAACCCGCAAGGGTATACGTTGGAACACACAAATTAAAAAAAAAATAGTAAAGCTCATAGAGCAGTTATGAGTTTATCTCTGCCATTTATTCGTGGATTTTTTTTTTTGTAAATCAAGAATCATTCATCAACACACTTTACTTGTTAGATAATAAAATGGGTACGTTACACCTAAGTTCAGCATATTTATTAGCCATTATACGAAACTTTGATCAATGTTCGTACCTCGACCACTCCGATTTGACTATAATTTTATGAAAAGTTAGCCTCGACTCTGCAAACAAACAAAACTTGACGAATTTACGAATTTCGCGTTTTAAAAAAAATGCATGTGAAAAAATTTCCTGTGGATAATTGTCAGAAGTAAGGCATTCATTCTGGGCAGTTGGTTGTGATTCGTTCTTTATTATGTAGAAGTTTATTAGCCCAGATACACTGTCAACAATATATTGGGACAGCTTTCAGTGTAATTGCCGTAGGCGTTCTTACCACTTTTCATTGTATATAACTTGGCATAAAAACGCTTCTACATTTCTACATCTAATTTTTAGAAGCTTGTGCAAGGAAAGCCTTAATTTTCGGTAAATCGAATAGGTCGATGTTGTAAGAATGCGTCCAATTCATGCATGAATTTACGACAAATCTTATGAAAATGAACTTAAAATAAGCCAATCAAACTTAGCTTTAACTTAACTCAGTTAATTTTTACATCCATGCTTCATACACTGGCGTCTCAGAGACCCCACTCTGATTTTTCATCAAGCTACGCCTAAAATTTCACATATTTCAGTTCGATTTTTTTTTTTCTTCGATCAATCGAGAATCAATCAAGGACCAGGCGCATAATTTTTCAAAAAGTAGAGCGAACCGAGAATCTCTAAGGATCTCCGAGATGTACGGGTAGAAAAAAAAGAGAAAAAGTGCAGAAATGCGATCCAAAACCGCGATTCTGGACACCACGTTAGAGTCCCATGGACCCTAATGTGAAGTTCGGATTACGATCACGTAAAAGACGACGAGGAACTCCGATGGCGGCGGAATAGCAGGATATATTGGAACTCTTGGAGCATTGGGTTCTTAATTCGACTATTAGCACCTCGATAACTCATGAAAATCGTCTGCAAACTGAAAACTGGACGAGAAAAGTCACGCGCTTCGACCTGAAAGTGGCACCTGATCGAATGTTTGAGAACTAGCTGCACATCACATTATCCACGATAACATATAAATTTAATTATTGCTAAATTCTGTTAGACGCCATTAATATGGCGGAGGGAAACTAAAATGCCTAATGGAGTAGATTAACTCACCACTGCTCATCAGACGAGTCATATACGTCTCTTCCATTGAATTCAGTAAAACTTAATAATCAATGAAGTGTTCAAAAACGAGTAGGCATTTTTGGGCAAATTCTCATCGCAATTCGACTGAATTCCGACTCGAATCAATAAGGTAATTTACGTTGAACCAGAGATGCCCAACCCGGTTCAATTGATTTCTTATAATTATACAAATCTACAGCCCTATCTTTTTTCATATCGACGCAAATGTTTCACAAAAAATGGGCTGCACGTGCGACGTAAGCGCTTAAAAAAAAATCTGACCTTCGCCATTAACACTCCGAATGAAACAAACCGTTGATTTATCTACTTGGAGTTAATTATGATCCGAGCAGGAATATACCGAATCTAACATTACGGTCCAAATTTTCGGCAAATCCGCTACATGATTTTCGTATGTGAGCTCAAGCGAGCGTAGGCGAGAAAACAAGCTCTGGCACGGGGCCAAAGTTCTCGCTGCTCCATCCACCTTTCACCGACGGCCCTCTAACGACGCTCAGAAATCCCCGTGCGTATAAATACGGACTGATAGGCCTCAACATCTCGAGTATACCGGGATGAGTTATGTGATCGCGTGTAATCATTTCTCGGCGATACACAAACCAGCACCACTTTAATTCTCGTGTTTCGGAAACTCTATGATAAGTGGAGAATTTATCGACGTGTTACGCAGTTTCGTGTGAAGTTTTTGTGTTCCAATGTCGTGATGAAATTTTCGTGTGCCAGTTCAATACGAGACAATTCTCGCGCTCAGTGAATTCGTTACAGTGTGTCTCCCTGAAACTTTTTCAACACTTTTTTCCGTAATTGACTCGCAGCTTCAAGATGATTATGGTCAGTTCATTCTACATTTGTTCAATATCAATAATGAGTTCAAGGGAAAAATGTGAATGTTATCGATTTACATGAATTACGTTTCAACGAAATTTGATTTGTAAAAAATAAGACAGTATTAGTATTAGTCTAGAAATCATCCAATTTATCGATTATATCTTGTTTAAATATGACTTTTTATCTTATCTTAATCGAATAAATCCATTTTTCTCGGTAATCCACATGAACAATACTGATTTCGATATTTCATTAGAATTTCATGGTTCAACGCAATCGACACATCGACAACGAACTAAAGCTACAAAATTGGCTGTACCGGTACTACTGTATTTTATTGAAATTTGTTTTTAGTTTATTCCCAAACGCACGAATATAACACACGGAGCGTTAATTTTGCCACCTTCGTCATACGCTATTCGGAATGTTTCATGCGCGCCATTACCATTTTCGACGTTTCGAAATTATTATAAATAAACTCGATTCTAAATTTAATCGGGAATCTCGTTGTTTCGTGATGTAGAGCAAAAAATTTCACGCGAGAAAGAGAGAAAGAGAGAGAGAGAGAGAGAGAGAGAGAAAGAATTTCGTCTCTGGAAAGAAAGGGGAATGTTTCAACTGGACCGTCTAAATGATTTTCTCATTTTGAGACGCTTTAGTTCGCGATTAAGAACAGTGAGTTCGAGATATCGGATCAGAGTCGAGCATTTCTTTTCGTTATATTTCCTTATGATCGAAGACTGGGTAACGTCAAAAAATTTTTCCTTGCCTATTTTTTATATTGAATCGTGTAATAAAAAATCGTTCATGATTCTTTATTATTTCGGATTAAAGGATTCATCGGTAATGGACGTTGAGGAAGATATCGCGCCGGACAAAATTGGCGGGGGTGGACACAAGTGGAAGAAAAAAAAACCGCGATTTACCTTGAGTAATCTCTTCAGGAGAGGTCAGTAACGATTGCGTTAATATCCAGGGAGATGCACAAAACGATTAAAACACTATTTACAATGGTCACTTGACAAAATAATTGAGACTAATTGATTTAAAAGGACAGACATGAAATTCATTTCGAACAACTAAAAATTATTTCGAAACAATTTTTCATAACGAATATTAATAGTATTGAAAATGATTATTCGTGATTACTTTGTTGGAAAATTATTTTAAATATTTTCTTTTATTTCAATGATAATGCATGCGATTTCTCGGTGATTGAAGATTTTTCTAACACCGCCTCTCTTTTACGTAGCTTGGTGGAAGTTTAAAGTGAATGACGACGAAACCAACGACTCGAACGATACTGCAGGTGAAAAAGAGGGACCTGGAAACTGTGAGTCGAATATATCATTTTCTATTGTACCGTTTATTGATCACGCGCGGCGCGAGACACACACACAACACGTCTTTTATCGCCAGTGGCTATAGCAGAGTTTCCTTAAAGGATTCGAGCGGTACAGCAGTGTAGTAACATAAGTCAATGATTTTATCGGCACATAAAGTTGCTCGTCCAGACGGCTCAACCTCAGTCAACTTACCCAAAATTTAGCGCACTAATTAACAGTAGTGAAGGCCAATTTGTGGGTTACAGCAAGGATGGATTTGCAAAATCACTAACTGATAAATGCAAATTTCCATGACAGTACGTTTTCGTCAAGATATTTAAAAAAATAATCCATATTTTTTGTTTCCTCAGAGAGGAAGCTTTGTTTTCATGAACAAAAAAAAACGTGCACATTAAAAACTTATACATTGCTTCCTCATTCATCCGGATTGTTTTTTGTTATTAGTCAAGCTAACTTCAGATTATAAATGTATAGAAGAGTGAAGGAAGAAAGGTTGCAAAGCATTTTGCTTATTTCTTATTATTTTTCTGCGGACGTGAAAAGTTCCCTCTATGAGAAAGCTGGCTTTTGCCTAATTTTTCCTTCCTCATAGAGTAAGCTTTGTAATGTAAACGTCCCAATAGCCGGACGTGTAGCAGTAGCCGGACACCTCATATTAAACTTATATCTATATAGTAGTATATAGGTATAGTTTAACATGGGTCGTATGGCTACTGGTACACGTCCGGCTATTGGGAAGTTTACCTTAGGTCCGCAAAAATGATGAAAATAAGCAATATGCCTTGCACCCTTTCCTTCTTTATTCTTCTTTACATTTATAATCGGAAGTTCGCTTGATTTAGAAGAAATAATCTGGATGAGTGAGGAAGGAACGTGCAAATTTGTAATTTGCACGTTTATTTTGACCGATTGCAATGCATCACGGTTTATATTGTTCCTCAAAAAATTACCATGCTGTAATATAGATAAGCCTTCACTAATGGGGATTAGCGCACTAAACTTTGCATAGATCATTGTACAAATTTAGCACTCATTCGACTAGTGGGCACCCTTATTACAAGTGCGATGTCAATTTTAATGTTTCGATAATCCAAAATATTCACGTCGAAGAAAAAAAAGGATAATGCCGTTTCTGGTATCCTTGAAGATAAGGTAGAAAACTGTCCTTCTTGGCAAAACTGATCAATGACGTCACTGTATGTTTCCCACTGTACCACCCACGATATAACGTTGATATATACCCTTATTTCGCACTGTCAAATGATGGGTATTATCCCTGAAGGCTTATATGATATATCGAGTTAGTTTGTTACGACACGAACTGTATCGGCTAATGATAAAGTTCTTCAAATTTATTGCGCTACGTGACTTGAAACCAAAAGTAAACTCTGCCGTAGGTGGATATTATCTATAATTCTAGAGGTACTTCTGAAAGACCATAGACTTTGTTGGCATGTGCAACAAGCGTAACCTAAAGTATAGATAGATACTCAACTATGGGCAATCAATTTCAAAAATTTTCCGAACGCATATCCTCCAAGTTGGTATCCATCTTTTATTTTCGATTGAAGAGAAATCGCCAAAGAAGAACAAAGAACAGTCAAGGACTCGTGAGTCTCGTTATTTTTACGTGACAGAAAATTTTGTACCGCGGGTCATGCGCGATGTGCCAGAGGGCACGTCAGCTTTGTATGACTTTAGTAAAATTTCACGTTTTGTATTTACGATCACACACGTTATCAAACGTTATCGAACGTTTTCGCTCTCGCAAAATTGACAAAGAATTTTTACTATGGGCCAGGAGAGAGTAATAATCAGTCGGCGGATATTGCAGAAGTTCACCATAAGGACAAGAGTCCTTTGGCAATGTCGTTTCTATCCAAATGTCAAATTTTGTCTGATATATGTTATAAGTGAACCTTAGCTTACCTTGCAGTAGAGGGAAATGAGCGTTAGGAATTTTTCTTTGGTACGAATTACTGAAGATATACCAAAGCTGACAGAGTGATATGTTCATACGACGGAGGATCTTCATTAATCTCGAAAAACTATACGAAAGAAAAGTTTTCAAGAAACTCTTACATCCTCCCTGCTCGGTTGCGTAGCGAAAAATTCTGAAATCGCACGGGGGTAGAACTTTGTAAATTCGCTCTCAGCTCGAAATCCTAAATTTCAATATCGCGATAAAAAAAAATTCGAGCGAAATATTTTATTTTCTCCAGATCGTAATGCATATGCGGACGCTGTGTTTTTCGATATATCCGGGAATTGTGCAAACAGCTCGTAAACCGCCTTTCTCAAACATTTTTATTTTTATTGTCCATTACGACCCAGGGGGGAATCGATGAACGAACACGTCGAATATGCTTTTTTTTTTGCGTTACTTTATTTTTCCACGAGCAGATGAATGGTTACCAGTTTCTCAACGTCTCCCTCGCTTGTTCCGTGTGTTGAGCGTATATATATATATATATATATATATATATATATATATAATGGAATTTGCGAATAGATACTATCGCGTATGTGTACATATACAGGGCAACGAGAGGTTATCCCATGAAATCAAAAATAGAGCCTCCAGGGATGCGGACGTCATATCAGTAGTTTTGCGCGCGTATACGCAGAGTTCGAAGCGATATAGAATGAAGAAATATATACCGACCGATATGTTCTACAATGCGAAGTTTGCGACACACGCGCATGCATGCCGCAAGAATTTATGCACGCGTACGACCTCTACACAACGATCTCGCAACTCTTTGTCACGTAAAATATACGTCCGGATAAACGGAACACGTGTGACCTAGGACATAAGCACGAAAGATTATAGCCACGGATATTTCCCTGCACGGAAATAAATTCACGAAGAGCCACTGTTACCGCTGTCGTGAATAACATTGCAGGGTCGATTGCAGCAACTATAACTTTCATTCGCGCTGTTTCATAATTTTATGTAGGTGCGATGATTTTATTGGTTCGGACTACTTGCTAGCAAGTTTGAAGAATTTTCTTACGTATATAGCTATTTAATGTTAATTAATTAATTTATGTATTTGATTCATTGATTATCATTCATTCGATTAATAATGATAATAATTTTTGAAGCCAAGAAAGCTTCAAATCCATTTATTGACACAAACGATCGCTCCTTATTTTAAAATATTTTAATTTATTACAATATTTTATCAATAATTATTCACTTGAAGAAGGCTTAATAAGAATTTTTTTTTTAACTGCGTAACAGTTCCTTGATTTAATGTGAAATTTTTCAGATAAATACGCGTAAGCTCGTATTCACGGTGACCTAAAAATACCTATCGCAAATCTTCAATCCGTTTGATAGAACAAAACTCTATCGATCTTATTTGGGCTTATATGGAATTGAGCATTGAGCCATGTTGAGATTTCGAGTAACAAAAAAGAAATTGCTGACCCAGCAGAGAGCCCGTGGCTTTACGCCTCCCGGTAAACTCTGTTAGTCGGAAGTAAGCCGACGACCCAGCTGAACGTTTTTCACCGTTTCCGCTGCCTGTCAACCCCCCCCCCCCTTCCCCCATCCTATCGTACTAAATGGTTTGTCCGAAAAGTAATGTCGGTGAGCAGGCTGCGACGCGAATTCGCTTCACAGTAAAATCACTGACATTACTTTTCGGACAAACCATGTATAGATACCGTAACAGATAACGTGCTCGTTTTTTTTTTTCTCATTTCAACGCGTATTCAGCAATTTTTCACCCGATACCATCAAATATTCGTTCGATATTAATTCACGATTTATCTAATACACGTCTTCTATTATTCATAATCAATTTCTCGCTTACATTCGTAAAATAATGATCATTTATAATAATGACTCGATAGGGACGAATCTGAATGTATTCTGCAGAGTTTTGATTGAGCAATCTCAAGACGTGTGAATATTGCAACTTTTTAAGCTCTCGATTATTGCTGTAATCTTCAATTCAGTGAATTTTAAATTAACGCCCCGCATGCACATTATCGCAATTTTTATTTCAATCTGACAAAAACTTGTTTTGAATAGGGGTGTGCGAATAGTAATCGAATCGAGAATCGAATCGAATAATACTGTTCGATTCGAATGTTGAATAGATTTATTCGAGTTTTTGAATGATTCAAAGTTGTAGAATAATTCGAATTTTACGAACAATTTGGGTTGTGAAATCATACGATATTTGTGCTTTTAGTATTTTACGAGTATATTATTTATAAATAAGATTGGCTGCAATTTTTTTTTTTTGAAAATTGTAACGGTCCAGCATTATATACAATAACAGATGACTCGGATGAGGAAGAATTGTAAGTGTCCGTAGCACGGTAATAGCGCACTTGCTTATAGTACAGTCAATCCGGCATAAGACCGTGCATTTTGGGTGAGTGGTGATTTTTTTTTTTTTTTTAGTCTCTATTATCAGGTCGGTCGTAAACGTAAAACTGAGTTTTCGGGATTAGGGGTTGTTGTCATACGGCCGCTATCTTGAAATTGTGGGTGAAATTATTGTTTTTTTTTATTCATCTCCGTAACCGTGAGTCTGACAAAAAATTTTGATAGGAGCATTTTTCTAAATAATACGATTATCTACAACTTTAATAGGTAAATTTTCAGTGTAACATTTTACAAATCCAAAAGTTATCAGCACAAAAGATGAAAATCGAGAGGATAAAAAACTTTTGGGCGAAATAACTCTTGAATCCTTAATTCATCTTACAATAAAAATGAGTCTGAGCTTTTTTATAGATCATTTTCTTACAGACAATTCCATTAATTTATTTTTTTATTCAGTTCATATTCTCATTAATTTTTCAGCGTTACCAAGTCGCAGATAAGTGAGGTACGTACGTATAAAAAAATTGGTGCAAAAACGCGATATTTGATTGTTTGAAACGACAATAGCCCCTCTCAGGGGGAAATATTACTGGCACCACAAATGAAACGGATAAAATCAATCCCTCACTTTGCTGAATTTTTTTATTTGTTATTAATGGAAAGACCCTAATCCAATGGCCTACGCTCGGGGTGGAATCTCTCCGAGCCAGGATTTCGAAACGTCACGTGTTGGTGGAAAATATATCGTCATTTCCAGAAGCGTCGGCAATTTGTCAGAGCGTTTGACCGCCAAAAGGTCTTTTCAACGGACCATTCCACGCAGCTCGGTAATATAGATCTATGTATGTACCTATGGCTGTACCGTTTGAGAAAGAGATTAAAATTCGCCCCCATGAGAGAACGAGACTGAAGGAGAGCGAGAGGGAAAGATAAAGGGATGGAGAGAAGTAGAGGCAACGTTATACTATACATCTCTACAAATATACAGTCAATCCCCTCTAGCGCACCGCCTTTCAGTAAAACATTTCTCCTCGATTTTCTTGCAGGCTAAAGCCCAAGAGAGAAATACGTTATCCCCACTTTCTTCGGTATGTTAAGAAATCTATCTGATTTTAAATCACCGGAAACCGCTTTATCCAATTATGAATATTCTGGAGAACGGTTCACCCTACTGATACATTAATTGTAGTTGATAGAGTTGTGAATGTACACTTTAATGTAATTCCCTTGGAGCTTTGACCTAGGCGAACCGTTTTTTCGCAATTCAAATGGCTCATGGAGATTATCCCCGGCCACTTTTTCTCTCTCTCTCTCTTTCTCTCTCTCCCGTATGAAAATTTCCGTGTGCACTCCTAGACTCAATCTAGTCATTGGCCAGTTTTGTCTGTCTAAACTTCGTTGAAAGACGCTAGACAATACTCAGCTGGAAAAATTCTTTCGGGTTCCATTTTGACGGCAGTTTGCTTGCATAGTCAAGCCAGGCACATCCTGGCCTATAGTAGTACCCAAAAATAATAGTAAGTGATGGTGGCACCATCGATGTTATTCAATTCAGCTCATTTTGAGACAAGGCTGTCCAGCAAACAGCAGTTAGAAACTCCTAAGCTCAATGGTCACCGCTCGGTCCTTGAGAATCGGGCGGTGTGTCAACTCACTTTGTTTGAGTGATAGATAGTAAACTGTCTGAATTTATACCTATATATTTATTTAAATTATTATTATAAGTACATAATAATATACCAATTTATCTATATGTGCAATGGATCACATTCTTTCGCTACGCACGCCTTATTTCAAGCTGTAATTTATTTTAATTTGCTGCGTAAAAGTATTTTTGCCTCTGCGCTTGCTAGGGCATATTGATGAACCAATGGATCGATCAATCAATCTCTCTCTCTTTATGATGTCATGGACATCCGGGTCGGAGAAAATCAATTTTGAGAGTATTGACTATACCTGAATTGCTAAATGGCCGAGGGTTTCCTACCCGACTAAACCAAGTCCATTTTGCTCTCCTCTCTAACTCACTCTCTCTCTCTCTCTCTCTCTCTCTCTCTCTTTCTCGGTCCACAAAAGTTTTCCTTAATGGCGCACAAAAGCTCCACAGCCTTGGCGACGCTAGTGGATATGACCACGCCTTTTTTCTCCAGTGATACAATCTCATTGCGAAAGGGATAAGGCAGACAACACCGCGTGGATGTTCGTCGCGTCCACGTTTCGTGTATTCGTTATCGTCCTCGCACCACTTTATCAAACCCTCTCTCGCTCGCTCTCTCTCCCTCTCTCTCTCTCTCTCTCTCTCTCTCTCTCTCTCTCCCTCTCTCCGTCCTTTTCTGTACCATTCTCATTCAAGTCCTCCTATGCCTTTTCTTCTCATCACCAACTTTTGTAATTAACGCCGTGACACCTGGAGAATCTTAACTCCTTAAACTTTATTTTATCGTCGAAATAACGCCCTCCAGGAAGAAATTTTAATAAGGATCCTGCTGGATTCTAGCGATTATCTCTGCTCTCTGTTGGAGAACCGATCGGATATCGGATCGGATGCTAACACCAAAATGTCACGGTTGTGAATTAGATCCGAATGAGGATTTCCGACTGGATTCCGTGTCGTGTCAAGTCTGAGTCTTGCCATATATTCAACCAATTGCATAGGATCCTAGATGGCAGTAGCTTAAGTTAATTATTTGTAAATTCAAAACTAAAAATTATTGTCGAATTAATTGTTACGCTATATTTTATATTTTTTTTTTTGAATCCAGTAAATTTTGGAAAAAGTCATTATCCGGGGCTTGAACCCAAATAACTATTATAAAGAAAAATTAACGCTCTAGAAATTATTTTTTTACGAGTCTTTTGAGCTCATTAATCCGGTCGTTGAAAATAAATTTTCATGTATACGCAAAATACGTATATATACACAAAACGTATGTACACGAAATATGCATAATGTTGCTGAAAACATGAACTAAAAGCATGAACGAAGAAGGAGACTCGAATCGTAGCAGCTGCAGTATCAATATTATATTTTTCTGCTACTACTAAATACGAATCTATTCATTAAAATTATCTTCCGCGATTAAAAAAAGGTAGGTCATAAACCAAGATAACTTTAGCTTATCCGTTTCACAATATCTTACCGTTATAACAGGAAGAATTTATAAACGACAAAGAGATGATTCATTTCAAGTTCTTATATCCAGTGAAGCGCTAGTTGGAGGTAAAGAAAAGTGGCTGATAACGAACGAAGAGAAAGTGAGGAAAAGAAAATTGCACACCGTTCACCCGATCTCGTACTGCGCTGCAATTAAATTATGTCCTTGGTAACGGCTAACCATCAGACTGATCACTCTGTCAATGTTTTAAAATGCGAGGAAAAATTGGATGAGAAAAAAGAAATGAAAAAAATTCAACGAAGAATATTTTTAAGGGTCCCATGGCTCCGCAATATTGCTTTTGAGATTCTGATTTTTGTCGTTTGCATTTCACAGACGAATATTGAAAGAACTGACGTATGTAGGACAACGGGGGGACTTTTGGCCACGTTATTCATGGGACATGAATAGGAGTATCGAGTTTCTGTCACATTCCGTCAAACTGGACAATAATGTCTCTTCTGTGTAGGGCTGAGCGCAATATCCTCTTCCACGTTCACTGCTCCTGACAAATTGCACACATCAGTGTGCTATATGTATCTGGCCTCATGTGACACTGACATCAGTCAGTATCGCAGCATTTCAGATATATATATGTAGCGCATTTCATATTAAATCCACCTGGCTGCGTCCCTCGCCATTTTTATTCATTTGTTTTTTTATGTGAAAACATCTTCGACGGCACTTCGAAGTGAAAAGTGTCCACCGAGTGTGAAAAAGCGTTACGGTTCTTGTGAAAATTCAGTAAAAAAGTAAAAAGTGTTCATAAAAAGCGTTACGATCCTGTTAGGACTTGCAATAATTACAGCGTAAGTGGACTCTTTTGAGGGACTCGGAACATTCAGGGCGCAAGGAGGCCCCTAGGAGGACTTATATTGATCAGGACTTAGGAACGGGCCCCTAAGACAACAGAATAATCAGGGCCTGGAATAACCCTGATGCCTACCAATCCTAAAACTTTACTAAGAATGTTTTCGCATACAATTTTAGTAAATAAACGCAGTGTCACGCCACTTTTTTTTTTGCTTTAAGTGTGTTTAACAATACGAAACAACACTTTCCGGCCATTTCCAGATCTTTTTTTAAAAAATAGGTTTGATAGTAATAGCTCACCGCTAAACCAAAACATAAACTGAAATCCGTCCAAACTTGGTAAAATGTTAGTGCGTTAGAATCGTTAACAGGGTGCTCAATCTTATTGAGACTTTCATTCCAAAATTGTCAAAATTTTAGTGGATAATTAAATTTCAAAGGCACAATGCGAATTCGATGAAGATATGACACGATACAAGCTTTGTGCGTAAATTGAAGGAATTCTGTTTTTTATTTTTATTTTTTTTTTTGCATTCAACTATTTTTTGCATGATTAATGTTTTGGAATTATACTGAATTGAAACTCGATGACAATTATCGATTTATTACTTTATCGAATAGCTGCTAAGCTCATAAGGCTCATAAGTATCTTGAAACAAAAAATCGAGAACAACCACATAACCTCATGGCAAATGACACAAAATTTTCATTAATTCATGACTTGTTCTGCGAGGCTCAGACTTTTGATCAAGTTGAAATTACATGGAATCCCTCATACCTATATGTGTACAATGTGGAGAATACGCACTTTGTTCGTACTGCGAATCGACTTGGTAACTCTCTTGACGGCTGAAAACCACGCAGAGATATTATATGAATTCTCTTGTATCTCTCTCGCTTTCCTAAATGGAAATACCCTCAGGTTTGTCTACCTAGTCCCGTCACACACCAAAAGCTCACTGCAAATATCAAACGGTCGGAAGTCTCCCCCAGATGTGTACCACTTTGTACTTTGACCCGATGGGAGTCTCAAAATTCCTACTTATTTCGAATTTAATGCAGCGAAGAGTCCGCATCAGAGATACGTTTTCCTCTTTGGCAAATAAAAAGACGCAAATTTCTAACGAAAACCATTACGAATGATTTTCCATGAAATAATTATGAGCGACGATTATTGGAGAATATTTTTCATAAATTATAGGAGAATAGCGCAAAACAGTTCTGAACAACTACATATTATTCGAAAAATACTGTTTTTAATGATACACAAGTGTTTTGGCATAAAATAATTTTCAACCTTTTATTTTTTTGTACGGTGTTTCAACGCTTATAGATGCTTTTTTCCTTGTTAGTATTCTGAAACAGGTCCTGGTCAAAACAGGCGGCTACATTTTGAAAGTTAGTGCACAGCCAAGCGATCACCCATCCAAGTACTGAAGACCGAAGACTCGGAATATCACTCGCGAGCCGCCAAACCGGCCGCCCCCGTCTACTGCTATCGGTTTTTTCTTCTTGTCAGTGGATATCGCAGCGTTATCCCCGTGACAGTAGTAATACCAAGTAAGGCTCAGACCTATCAGGGCAAAGTGATTGAGGAATTGTGTATAGGTATCCCTCTCCTTGCTAGGGCGTGATCGAAGTATGGCTCCAGGTAGACTGAGAGAGAGTAAAGTATAGGGCATATTCTGGTGGGACACTGTCATTGAGGTGAAAACAATGAATTCATTGTCTCCACGTGCCAAGAAGACAAGAATTAATTATCACGAAAACAATACACTCCCGAGCTATGGATGCCACGTGAATTTCCCCCTCGGTGACTATGTACTATATATATACGGGTATATATATGTGTAAGCCTGAGAATCTCCCGCGGGGCTCGCTACCGCCGGCTCCGGTCCAGATCGCAAGGAAAGTAGGACGGAACACTATGAAACGTATAATTCGCGAGAGGGGGTGATCGATATTCACCATGAATTCGAATTCAATTTACTC
This sequence comes from Rhorus exstirpatorius, assembly GCA_963564615.1. Taxonomy (NCBI): domain Eukaryota; kingdom Metazoa; phylum Arthropoda; class Insecta; order Hymenoptera; family Ichneumonidae; genus Rhorus; species Rhorus exstirpatorius. The sequence goes on from OY751313.1 coordinate 47,260,297, forward strand.
GAAATATTTAAATTAATATGGAAATATTGAAATATTCTCGATGCCACGATCTCTCAAGTGCCTGTCGAAAAATCCATCTTCATGAAGAATATAAATGTTTCTCACTACCCCGGCAATCCGTTTTTCATATAATGAACATCTCACTCTCTCTTTCTCTCTCTTTTCTCTCTCTCTCTCTCTCTCTCTCTCTCTCTCTCTCTCTCTCTCTCTCTCTCTCTCTCTCTCTCTCTCTCTCTCTCTCTTGCTATGACCATTAGGCATTGGCCTATGCCGATGCAGATAGTTTTCCGACAAGTTTTCCGTGAACTTTCTGCTCCGCATGTTCTCAATTCTCCAGGCGACTTCGTGAAATTGCCATATACATAGGGAATTCCACGTCAACTCAATCTTGCTGAATCGATCATCAATTTTTTGTCCAGATTGTTTTAAAAATCAGTTTTAATCTGTAAAATTTTTGTTTTTGCTGACAAAATTTTCTAGCAATTTTTCAACAAAATCGATTTCGGCTAAAAGTGTCGATTCTCGATACACTTATTTATTATTCTTTTTTTTTTTTTTTACTTTTTCGAGCTATTCCTACCAAATCCACTTTCAAGAAAATCTGAAAAAAATTGCGGTATGTTTTTTTGCGTTGTTCTACAACGTGAAGGAAAAAATGTTGTTGGTGAATGAAAAAAAATATGAATCAGCCAGTTTGATCTGATGCGGAATGACCACATATACTCGCGACTATCTTTGGCAGGGTGTAGATAGCTGGTGTGCATCGGGCGAGTACAGACGAGAGGATATTGGAGGACGAGAAGAGTGTCAGTTTAATTGGATGGGAATCGAATCAAACTCCCGTGGGTGAGTCCGATGCCAGCACACGTTTTCGCGCTTGCGAGAGCCTTTCGTACTACAGTATTTCAAACGAGAGAAAATTGAATAAGTTCGAGGGCGCTCGTCGAGACAGAACACTCGCCGCCCACAGTCTACCATACCAAACGAATAAGTTCGATTAGAGAATTTGTCGGTTTTTCACAAGCTCTGTCCCTCTGTCTCTCTCTCTCTCTCTCTCTCTCTCTCTCTCTCTCTCTCTCTCTCTCTCTCTCTCTCTCTCTCTCTCTCTCTCTCTCTCTATCTCTCTCACTCTCTTCTATCCATATGACGAGGTTGCGATGACACCACAGATCGATCAAAAAAAAATTTTTTTATTTTTTCAAAACGCCCCTCTTCACATCATCGCGTATTTTCAACGCAAATTATAAAGTTTTCACATTCGTTGGTCCTTTTCTTCGTGGAAACGAAAAAAGTTTAAAAGAAATATCCCCTCGAGCTAACCGTTCGCTTCGGGCTCCCACTTCTTTCTACTTTCATTATATCCTACCCTTGTGCCCTTGATGAGGCAACACGTGTTGCGAAATCTTTCGACTTCCACCTCGTCCAACTCGAAAGAAATGAAACATTCTCCAAGTTGGCACAAAGTTAATTTTGATGCATAACATTTTTTTGCGTTTCATCAAATCGTCTTTAGTACAGTCGTTAATTGCATGATTACTCTGATAAACTTTAGTTGATGAAATCCAATTTTGATCTTCGTACTTTTTTTTTAATACAAATAGACATTGCATGATTCACGTAAATAAAATTAATTAAAATTTGGAAAATACTCCTTACGGGATAATTTGTTCCGAGTGAATTTATTGAAGGTGCCTTGAGAATATGTAAATACTTTTAGATTGTATCATATTTCAATTTCTTGACAGTGTACTACTTATAAAAAAAGAGCATAATAATAGCAGATTCATAAAAAAATTTAATTTATCGATCTAATCCATTTTTGTACCCGCAATAGCGAAGAAGCCGAAGATTTTGCTTTCGTTTCCAAAAACCTTAAGGCATCTCTAATAAAATATTTCCATTTCTGATAAGCTGCACTTTTTCATACCGACTCTTGGGTTGGATTAAATTACAAAGATTCGATCAACAAATTTGTCTTGAACATTACATTTGTCTCTTTCTCTCACCCTCTGTTAGGTTGGCATAAATTGCACACCTTAAGTAATTATCTTTTTTTCTTGAAATTCTCGCGCAGATCGAGTGAAAACAAAGTTTCGACGTGAGTCCCTCGCCGGTTGCATAACAGCAGCTAAAGTGAACAAGCACGTCCGGGGCGACTATACATGTGTATACACATATATGCAGGGCACGGTAAGATCTTCTACCCGATGGCATTGAAAAATTCACGAAGTCAGAGCAAACTTATCCTAGTGCTATAGCAAACCTCCCTCAGGCTTGCTAAATAGTGCATGCAACTGGAAAGAGAGGAAACTTTGATTTTCTTTCTTTATGAATGTCTTTTCTTCGCGGGAGGGGGGGGGGGGGGGGTTACCCATGATTTCTTCCCATATTTGTTAAGGTGGATGTTTCACGAGTAATTCTTTCCTACATTTAGTCTGCTCCATATTATTTTAAGACTCCGCTATGAGGGTCGTGCCAGCTTTTCAGTGAGGAAAAAAAAAATATTCGCTGAACATAAAGATTATATTTTTAAGATAGCCTCGAATTTTCAGGACAGCGAAAACATCTTGATGTAGTCATTATGAGATAAAAGTCGAAAGAGGCCCACACTATAGCTGTTGATGATTCTGTCGAAGAGGAAATTTTTTTTTTCCCCAAGTTACGTAATAACGTTTGCCTATGTTTATTGGGTATATACAGTGAGAGATAGGAGAGACACGTCCATCACGCTACCTTGCCTACAGAGAAGTTCTAATAAAGAGAGAGGGTATCGAGGGTAAGAACGTTCGTTACGATAAGAGAACGTTGATTCGGTAATATTTGTTTGTTTCCCGAGCTCTCGAACATACATGATTATTCAAATCCGTTTTTACCACTACTGGAACGAGTCAACACCAGGTTTATTAATCGAGCATCAGCGCTATTTTATCGTATCCATTTTATTGTATTAAATTTTCCGTATCCTATCAAATTTACGTGACCACGGATGCGTAATTGATTTTACTAATTCTTTTCTTAGTGTGGACATTCGAAGCGTCGTACCAAACAATCATTTATTCGGAGGAATGTTTATATGTATGTATTATGTATATATGATAAGAAAACACAACCGAAGATAGATCTAACGACCCGAGGCGTGTCTCGACTACACAACGCAGATTATGTTCTCCCTCGTCCATTTCGAGAGACCTCTGTCGTATAATGTACGAAAATCCATGCAAGGGTTGATGTGGAAATGCGACGAGAGATCGGTACAACGTATACACCACACTCGCGTATCTCCCCTATATACATGCTATGTGCGTGTACAGCCATCGGGCTGTACACACGTGTCGAGGAACGTGACGTGATGCAAATGGATGTTGTGTCATCTATTGGAAAGTCATATGGACATCGTTATTTATATACGCGAGAGGCTTGACGAGCTTAGCAAAGGCATAATGAGAGAAGAGAACTAGGGAATAAATTGTGAATACGGAGCTTCGATGAATAATGAATTAAAACTTTAATAAAGTGGGATAGACGTTTATAATTTCCGTGTGATGCTCCTCTTTCTCTTCGTCAAGGTTGCGAAGGATCCATACTTGTCGTTATATATATGCGCCGATTAAAGGTATTATGGCGCAATGACGATCGTGGAAAATATCTCTCGGACGAAAACAAAAGAATCCACGTTTTATAAAAATCTCTGGGAAAATTTCCGACCTTTTTTCTGCTCGGGATATATTAAAGAGAGAGGCGGAATGCAAAAATAATAGGCGAATCGTCGTTGCAATGAGATAACAACTTCGGAACTTTGAGGGTCAATGTACACGTGTTAACGATGTAGTTTAACAATATACTGTTCATCGTTGCTCAAAAGTTCATTAGGGCGAGGCTATAGCCAATACGTGCATAACTGCTGCACACGTATACGATATGCTATGCAATTACCGCATTACATGGGGCATTCACGGACAAATCAGTAGGAATGTGATTTCTCATTATTTCGCATCATTTTTTCATTTCAATATTTTGATGGGTTGCAGGCAAAAGTACACACCGCGCCAACTTGCAGAATTTTTCGTGAAAATTGTTCGGTTAACAGCAAAAAAGTGTTGAGCCAACAATGTCGAATCTAATGGATAATTGTAAAATTTTTGGAATAAATTTTTCGACAAAAATAACATTTTTTTTAGATCCGTCGAACGTGAACGTGGGACGACGGAAAAATGAAAAATCGAGAGTTTTCATCATTTTTAAAAAATATTTTCATCTCACAAGACTTGAAAAACCATCATGTCATGGACAAAGAATTAAGAACATAAGTTGCGGGCATTATTCAAGTAAAATTCCATTTGAAAATAACATTTTTTGAGCTAATATTGAAATTAGTATTTTTTTTTTTCAATATTAATATAACTTCCAGCGAACTTTAGTTAAAAATTTCATGAACAACGATCGAACAAATTTTTGGGAAATCTGAACATCAATGTGTAATTTTCTTTATTGTCCCTCTTCAATATCTATATTGAAAATAATAATAATGAAAATAAATAATGGCCGCGCAGCCCTGTCTATTAGGCGTGGAACGACTCATACATTTATTGCCGTAATTGTATGGCTCTTTGTACACAGTCCGGTAGACAAAGGCCATTGGTCTATGAATTTCTAACTTTCCGAGGCGTGGCGTATGAAATTGATGCACGTTTACGGGAAGCTTTTTGTTCTCCAGGAGTAGGTATCCCAATAATAATAATTAATACTATGGTATAGCAAGGCACATTTTCCGGAAACAAAAATAACGCGAAAAAAAAATTTTGCGAATTGGGAAAACTATATCGTGTTTTCCAACAAATTTTTTTTCAACAAATAACATTTTATTCATCCCTTATGATATCCAGGAATTTCTCGCCGTGGATAAACTCCGCACGAGATTCTAATCAGGGTTCTTCTACGCTTTTCGGGAAGACTTTCAGAATTTCGAAATTTTTTTAGGGAACGTAGCACACAAAGTTTTTACAATTTTATGAATGACTTTGTGATAACTCGATGAGAATTTTCATTCTCAGTAAGCTTTTGCATTAATTTTTCCGCACATGACAGGTAGGAATACTATTTTTTTCTGCGAGATGGTTTTGATCGCCGATTTATCGAATATATCCGGCGAAATCACGAATAAAGAATAATATTGTTGTACCGAAAATCTCGAAAATCGTATGTTGCGCCTGACAGAGTTAATGACCTCGATGGATATACACATATGGCTCTGCTTTATATTCCAAGTATACGTGTGTATTCTTTTTTCGCCCCCTTGCACATGCAGAGAGCCCTCACCGCTATTTTTGTACCCTATTAATTCGACTCTGTGAGTGGCTCTATATTTCCCTTCTCGTGGATATATACGGCAGCGATAAAGTATTGTCCCGTTGATGGCTTCGACAGAGACCACGATTACCATTTTCCATTGGAAATTTCCATACCAGCGGGTATAACGGTATATTGTGTCAACAAATTTGCAGCCTCGGGTCGGTATATCGTGTATTCGAAACGAGAGGCACGATGGTATGGGCTGACCGCACGCTGAGCCGTACCACTGGTGTGCTACGTTGAATACATTCTACGTGCTCTTTTGGAACTCTCATGTGTACAGTTCGTATACGTGTGCACATACAGGATGTTTCAGAATACGTGGTACACTAGTGGTAGAATAATCCAGATTGCGTTCTAAGCAAAATCAGTTAGCTGTCTTTATTCATTCACAGCAGTCCTTTTGTTGGGAAATATTGGAAAATATTAATGATATAACAGATAGAAGAGACAGAAATTTTTTGAGCTAGAGAAGGCAATCTGATAAGGCCGGGTCACGTTCAATTTGGAAGTAAGCCCTAAATTTAACGATTTACCTTCTACTTGGGGGGGGGGGGGAGGTTGGCCCACAAATCCCTCAGTTGAGGGTGCGAATTTACCCCCAACTTAAAGGTTAAACCCTTAACCTGAGGGTGAACCCCGAATTCGAGGAAACACTCCGATTTTTAAGTGAAACGCTTACTCATTAAAATATATACCTAACGTGAGGGTCAAAGAGACACTTGTAACCTGTTTTGCGTATCCAGTGGTTTTTTTTTTTATTATTTTTTATTTTAGAGCAGGAGCCGCTGCCTTGTAGAAGAGCAGGAAGCAACGAAAGTAGTATTCAGGGCTCATGGCGCGCGCGTGCGAACACACACACACACGCGTCCAGACATTTTTTTTTATAAATGTGATTTTTAGGCATTTTGACACATTTTAAGAACTCTGGCATGAAAATTATGAATTTTTTTTTCATGACAACAAAGCTACCTCTACGAGGAAGTAACAATTAAAAATGAAGAAACTATCACAAAATGAAACCCCTCCCCTCCCCCCATTCTGAATGTCCCTGTAGTGACAATCCCGTCATTCGTAACGACAAAACGTTCGCACACAAATTCTCAACTCCATATGGGTCTGCTCGTTAATGAAGCGAACCATTATTACAGTGAAATATACCGGTGAACGATGAACATCAGTTCGATTGTCGAGAAAATTACAAAAAAAAAAAAAAAAAATTTGATCGAATCAGCTGTTGGTCATTCCCGGCTATTGATCGCTTCAACGTGTATTCGCTGGTATTTTCCCATCACTATAATTAACAGATTGGATGAGCATGTGTCATGCATTTTTTTCGGCAAAACAGCTTTGATAAACAGCTCGTCAGGTCATACCTGAAATAGTGCGATTACTGGGGTAATGATGCGATGAGAAAATAATACATCAAAAAGTAATCAGATGCGGTGGGACGAGCATGGCTTCGGTTCTCATTCGGCCAAGAACCGGTCTAGTGGTAAAGAGTTCTTTTATGCGATAAAATCCGCAGAGATGTTTATTGTTTGTAAGTAGGAAAGGTGGAGGTAAAGGTGAAGGTTGCGGGCAACCCTTTACTTTGTATTTATATTTGTGCCATGAAGGCCGGAGAGGCCATGTTACCTTGAAGCGACCAATTTAAGCTGGGTGCTCCATAAGCATGAACCTGGTAAAAGCTCCCTGTTGCCGTACATATACATGTGTGTGTGTGTGTGTGTGTGTGTGTGTTTCCCATGGTGAGAAAGGGACCGAAGGCAAATCCCAGAGAGGATCCTGAAGAATAGAGAGAGGCAACCCGTGGCAACAGGTCGCCTAGCAACAGTAGCGTGTGCTCCCTCCTCGATGATATGATGCTCTTGCTCCACATCTCGATTTTCATCACACACGAGGTTATATAATATGTATAGAGAACCCGAGTTGAAAAAAATAGAATCGGTTTGTCGTCTATGCATCCGTACTGATTCATATTTTCCCGCGTTTTTATCCCATAAGCGGATAATTCACATTCGTTCGTTTTCGTGCCGTAAAGCCGATAACAAATCCACCAAATTAATACCTTTCCTCCTATTCGTTCCTACCGCCATCCCAAAGTATACGAGTTAATTTTATCTTACTCCGCCCATACATTTTGTCCCTCAAGATCCTATTTATTGTCCTACGTATTCCTTGATCCTGCGCCCTTTTTTCAATCTCTTTGCACATTGCGTCACGATCCTATACGTACGCACAAGGACATACTATTTTTTTTCACGGTCTCTCGCCGATACAAAAAGACTGACTTATAGCCCAACGGTAAACGGGCAAAGACTGAAAGTAACAAAGTAGAGGACACATGGGAATTGGCCAGACGAGAATCCTTATAAAAGAAAAAGGCGCGCAGAATTACGGGCTCAAGTCACGACGAGTCAGTGAAATATGTGCTTGGCCACGTTTTTTTTTCAACGTAAAAAAAAAAAAATCTTGCCTCTGCTTCAAAATTTTCAATCATGCTGAGCGATTTCTTCGTTTCTTTTCAGAAAAAACAACCCCTTGAGGCTTGTAATGTATGCGTACGAAGAAGACCATCTGAACGCGTATATGTATATATGTTTCCTTAACGTATTTATGCTTAAACGTAACCCTTATATTTCTCTTCCTTTTTTTCCTCTTGTGACTCTTTTAACCGCTCGGGGCGCAACTTCGAGACACGATGTGCCATAACCGACGATTTAAGCTCATCCCGTATTTATTTACGGCCACCCCGCGTCATAAACGCTCGCGTCGAGAGATACGTTATGTACGTGTGTCGCTGTGGTAAAGCTCGCTGCTCGTACTTAGGGGATGAAAGTCATAAATAGGAAAGAAAAAAAAAAGAAACGAAAAAATGCGACGGTCGTATTGACTTTCACAGACGATAGAGAGCGCCCTCTGCGGCCAACGGATCTAGATGATCAAAGACGATATCGAACGATCGCTCCACAAAATTGGAACTGAAAATCTGATGTTATAAATTCATGAGAGGTAAACGGAATTTTACCCTGTGATGCAAAAATCACAGAAAAGAAAAAAAGTTGGGGAGGTATGTAATGAAAATCAGCAAGAGCCAAAATTGAATTATATGTCAGTCTTAAACCGAAGCGTTTTAATGAAAAAATATTGTGAACAGTTCAACGTTTTATAGTTGAACTCTTGAACGATGATGTTTGGTAATGCATTTAGCGACAGCCTTTATAATGGAGGTTAATAATTCAAAAATTCTTGCGAATGTTTTTTAGCTCAACGAACATTGCTGAACGGATGTAAATATTTCTGTATTGACAAATTAGGGGAAAGGAAACAGATCTCGAATAATTGAGCCGGAAAGTATAAAATCCAAAATTTCCATTTTGGCCATTTATAACTGTCTGTTGTTCATCGAACTTATTCCATGAGAAAACGAAAAGATCCAGTATATATCAAATTTTTCAATGCAAGCGTCGGCGTTACAAAGATATGACACGCTTTAATATCATTTCATTTATTTACCTCGGTACGACGTTATAAACTTGAACGTCCGAACGGTAAAATAAAATATCCAACACTATTAAAATCCACGTCCACAATTTTTAAAGCCGTTCAAACGTATTTATCAAATTGAAACATGCGAATAAATGCGTACTTTTGGCCAATTTGACATATTTCGATAAAAGTTGCAGCTTTTTTATCGTTTTTACAAATTTTCATAACGCGATAGGAAAAGTGCTGAATATCAACTTTTTTGGGATATTCGAAAAGTTTTCGGATACTCAAGCATCGATTTGACCAAAATTTAATTGTATTCGTAACATATTTATTCCGATTATCTGAGGTGCTAATTCGCACTGGAGATATCCGACTAAGCTTTCGATAACAAAGTTGCTATTGACTTACAAGCAAGTTTGAGTTCTGCTGAATACAAATAAACGAAAATAAATTCTTTATTCACAAAATTACTCAGTAACTATGAAAATGCGCAGTTACCAATCTGATTTGGTCGGCATCAGATTGTCTTACTATACTCGGACACTTAAAATTACAACGTAAACTACAGTATAAAAAAATTCTTTCTTATGAGTGTCGTTATAATATTATCATAGGATATTCTCTTTGCAGCCCGGATTTCAGTATAAAGAAATTCTAATTAAGCTGATAAAAGTCTCGTTATGAAAGAAATAATGCTGTCGATTTCAGCAAGACCAAAAAATCCAAGGACCTTGGAGAGACTCCGAGAAGTTTTGATTAATGACATTTTGACATGCTTTTGTTTAACGTCAAAACGGGTCGAATTCTGTGAAAGAACGACATAAAAAATTGTCGATACTCGTCGTTCCTCTTGATCGTATACGTCGTAAAACTAAGCTGTAAGCATCCAATATGTCCGTGGCTCTTGGCAAAGCGTTTATCATCAGCATGAGAGAAACAGGGAGAGTTCGTGAGCTTCCTAGAAATAATATGAATAACCCGGGCAACCAGAGCAATATCCATGAAGTTCCAAACATTCTTCTCGTCGCTGAATTACGTGCTCGACATTATTCCGATGCAACTATAGAGCGTCCACGCAACACTGATGAACACGGTTTTCGGTAACTAATAGGTGTTCCAGTACGGGGAACGTTGAAGCGTACACGTTCGGAGTGTCAGAACCGAAACGCTGTCCACACGAGCCAGCAGCTAGCGTGTAAAGTCCCGGTATGTAGTACGGGCCATGGGTGGGTGGGTTGGCGACAAGGAATGATCGTAAATCACGTCGAAGTCTATACCATACCGCGGCCGCGGCCAAAGTTTCTCGTAACACGTTGACGAGGAACAGAGGGTCGGAGAATACAACCAGCCCGACCTTGGGGTCTCTCATTTCCGATATGCTCGCTCGTTATACATTGACGATGAAATGAACGCGATACGATTGGGACAAAAACGATCGAATGAAGATAAAAATTGATGAACGAGCAGATTAACGTTGGAAGACCGACTAATCTCGAAGGTATCGGAAACTACGCTGAATATAGTTCGTCGTTTCAAAGATATTCAATAAAATTTCCAAGTATACAGAAAATGTATAATCATCAATCATAGAAGTGATAGAAATCTAAATTCTTAATGTATGTTGCTTCATGTGTTGCTCGACTTTAGCGTTGAGAAATTACAGAAATTATTCGTGATTGGATTTAGAGACGGATGCGAAGGAGTGACACCCACAAAAACCAGAATTTCAGAAACCTTTCAAGTGAAAATCTTCAATGAGCCATCGTTCACGAATTGAACTACTTGCTGAAATGCTCGACCGAAAAAGTTTAATTTTGAATTGGTTACAAAATTTTTTTTGACTCATATACCGATTGAGAAATATTCCTGAGATTTAAGAATTGCACAGTATTAGCCGGGAAATGTTTGACATGAACGCGCTGCTCATTTTTTATTTGCTGATACAATTTTAATGTGTAATAAATAATGTACCTTGATTGTAGGTAATTCGGACTAATTTTATTGTTCTTATGGGCTTAACGGTATCAAACTTTCTAAAAAAATGATTATCTCGATACTTCCGTAGCAACGATTCAAATATCTACAGTGTATAGATAATTTTTTCGCAAAAGTGGACGGATACCGCTTGTAAATTATCAGAATACAGCGAGGAAAGATGGTTGCATGGACGGTGAATTGGTTGGTCCAGTGAGTTATGAAAAGCAATTGCAGATACCTGATCTTTTCATCGTGATGATTTTTACTCGAGCATATCATATAATACGAGAAAGTTTAATTTCTTGCCAAATTTTCAGCGACCCCAACTCTTTGCACACGACTCACAAATCTATTCAGGCGCAGCCAAATTTATTGGTTTGTAAGTTTGCTCCATCTCCGTGGCAGTATAATAAAAGATCTTCCCAGGCTCAGAGCTGTCAAATTTAAGTATCGTAAATATTTAAAAATTCGTGAAAAATATCAAATTCGTCAAGCACGCTTATAGCAAGATAATAAAATATAATTAATAAATGAAGCAAGAATTATTCTATGGGATCGATGCGAGGGCACGAACCACGGAAACTTGCGAGTATCTCTAAAAAAGCGTAGATCTTGTCCTCGATCCGACCTGTCGATAGATCTGATGTACTCGTCATTTTTCCGAAGTGCTAAATCGAAGGAAATACAGATTATATTTTTTGAAGTATAGCTCTTCCTTTCGATTTTTTGTTTAATTAAAAAAAAAAACTAATAATAAAAAAAACAGCGCCGGTAATAACTATTGTAATTTGTTTTTTATCTTTAGAAACGAAATTTTTCCATTTTTGTAATGGTCCCATATTAATTCTTCGTCATAAAAACAAACCCTCGCTCTCTATGCGTACTTTCTCATGCCAAAAAAGCTTCAACCAAATCCCACGAAAAATCTCTGAAATGTTTATGTTTGAAGTAACAAAATAAAAACTTTAAAAAAAAACGCAGCAAGGCCTTCAAATTATGGCGAAGCACGTAATTGGCCTGTGTAGAACAAACAGTTATATTGGGAGTCTCGTTCTCGAGATTACCAGGTATAGTAACATCTATTTATACAAGATGGAGCGATTAATTCAGAGCTTATAGCAGAGCGTAGCTCAAAGAGTCCATCACTCGAATCCGGACCCATCCCAGTGTCATGACGTTTGAACGTATGAAGTGGAAGCGCACGACCCGTTAAAAATAGCCGGCGCTGTGAAGGGGGGAATGAAAAAAATATATATATTCCACGAGACAAAATTTTTCACTACAATAAGTCTCGTTATAAAGTATCGCAAATTTTCATAGGCAAGTGGTGCTCGAAACGTGTTCCGGAAACGTATATTTTTGTATATAAATTTCGGGGATTGAAGCACCGAATCACATATTTTTACAAAATCTGATATGCAAAATTTGTATATTCTTACGACTCCACGTCGCTGGAAAATTTATGAGAAAAATTCATCAGAATAATCGATTGCGACTTCGACGGACTCGTGATTTTAAAGCGATGTATTACAATTCATTCATATATAGTCATATCCGGAAAACTCGCTAAATCTCTGAGCATGTTTTGCAGTACGGCTTGCAAATACGTATCGAGTGACATCGCGTGAAGATATTTTTTTATCATTCGTTCTCATTTTCACTGATTCTTAACTGAGCACACGCTGCATCATCAAAGCCAGTTGGAAAAATCAAACTTTTGTATAAAAAAAAAAAACTTAGCTCGGGGCTTGCGAGGAAGGCTTGCACAAATTTTTATGTATAGACGTTTTTATTCTACAGGTATGTAGTACGTATATACCATTGGTACAGTGTGTACTTTCATTGTGAAAAATCAAAATATGTAGTTACTCACAAGAAACATCCCAAATATCCCTCTTTGGCTTTGATGAGCTTTGGATATGTTGTAATCCTTGATAAAATAAGGGACACATATTTTTTTTTTTACGTACCCTTAAGCTGATTAAAGCAGTGAAATTATCCCCCAAAGTTAGGGGTTGCAGCTGGTAATTTCGCTGTTTCACACAGAAGCAGTGCTCCGATCGACATGAAACCAATTGCAAAATGTTTCGTATGTTAAATATGTTAGATGTGATGCTAAATATGTTGGATGTTATACATGCAACTTTTCATGCACCCCTGTTGCAAGGGGTTGAAATATGCAAGGGGTTTAACAGACTGGATTATTGACCGATTTTAATGAAAAAAAACCAAATTAAAGAGCACAAAAGAAAGTTTACGTGTCTTTACTTTTTTTTTCGAATAACAAAAATAAAGAGGTAAGCTACCCTTTAGAAGAAAAGTTTTTTTTGCACGGAAATATTTTTATTCCATTGTCAAATATTTCTGCTGTTAAATAATGAAATGTACATGTCGGACATTCCATACACACTTGTCGCATGGTTTTATGTTGATCGGAGCACTGCTTCTACGTGAAACAGCGAAATTATCGGGAATGTTTCCTTGTCAGTATGAAGGATGAAAAAAATTAGCAACTACAATATCATCAAAGTTTGATGTTTAGCTAGCATAATTGGAGCATCAGCGGTTTTTGGACACATTTATTAATTTAGTGTTAATGTGTTACGATGGGGGTTACTACATCTACATAGTATACTGTAAATCTGTGGCAGCGAGCTGAGGGTCAGCGTCACCCCATATTCACAGAATCGTTACAACTTGCATAGCGAAAACTTAAGAAAAAAAAAAAACCGAAAACCCAAGAAGCCTTATCGGACAGCTGAAAATTATTCAAAGCTCGACAAATATTCCTACTAAACTTTCCCCTGCGAGTCGTTATCGTTCGAATTATCATTTTGCATTCTCCAGCCACACGTGACAAAGCGATCGAAGAACTCTTCCGGGCATTTGTGCCGTCTTTTATTGCGAGCCAACGGAATAATCGTGAGCACAAGACGCATTACGAGAAAGTACTCGAAGGGCTACGGGGGGTTGGTTTAGAGCGCAAGTGCAACCCTCAGCAGAGGGCGAGTGAGAGCAGGTGACAGATTGACAGGCGCCGTTATTAACATCACGTGAAAGAACACCACGTATGGCGAGAATACTTGGGCGCACACGGACGCACATATCAGGACGGGAAAGGAGTGCACGATAAATCTCCATGGACGTCGAAATCTCTAAGAAAAACAGACGGAGGATCCGCGACTCGTTTATCTCTGCTATATCGTCACGGGAAACGGCGGAACATCATCCGTAGGTAGGGTGAAAATAGATGAAAAAGACCCCCGTTACATAATGTGTTCAGCCACGAAGAAATCGGCCACCGAAAAAATATGAGGAGAGCCATTCCATTGAAGGAGAAATAATTCAACGCTTGCCAAAATGAATCCCCGGATGTTTTTGTATGGGTGGTTCCACGAATACCAAGGAAAAGTTCATACCACCGTGGTGGCTGATCATCTCATATTATACTGTAAGATATACCGTTACATCCACTCATGTGGAAATTTGGACTCAATCATGGATAGTTTTCTTAGTCACTGGGCGGGGTTGAACTAAGAATATTAGCTAGCCCCCTAGCTGCATGCGTAATATTTCGATATTTAGCCTGAGATAATCAAAACTGACTAGAGATTGAATAGCGCATCCCGAATATATCTTATTTCTATACGTAGCCAGCCTAGCCAGGAACGGTCCGGCTGGTGCCTAGCCCCCCTGGTTTAAAATTCGGAGGTCGTCTTATAGTACCTCACAAGTGCCTGCTCGCTTGGAATATAATGATGATATAGCCGGAAAATGAATTTGTTTTGTTTTCTATTAAATGTAAGTATCACATCTTATTGTTTTGAGTCACACGTTTTCATATTTTTAGTACAGTTCCACAACGAACCATATACACACATAATATGTATACACATTATGCTCAGAACGGTTTGGCGATTCAACACTTTTCTTTTTTCATCATCCACAATTTTGTCCACTGTAAGCCAAAAATTACTATATCCTAAATAATTGTTGAAATAAACAAAACCAGCGCTACAATACTCACTCTCTTGCTGCGCTCACATTCCATAAATCGATTTTATTCTTATCACCCTTACGCCCAAAAATTTACATCAAAATATGATCTTATGATATTTAAAAAAAATCATGGACCTGAAATCCTGAGGGCGAGGGTGAAGCGTGAGTTGGGCTCGAATGATGTATCTCATTCTTAGTGAGGTCATTTTAACTTTTTTCTATTTACTTGACTTCGGATGCCCTGCCACGTCTTTCGATACATCTATACTACCCCCGTTGGAATAAAACACGTAACTGGGTTTCACCGCCAGTTACATTATTATTCTCCATTAATTTTCCTCGACTTACGAGACAGAAACTTTTATACCAGCCACGAGTTACCTGCACTCTCAATTTCGCTGCCAAAAGTTTTGGGATTTAGCGTCTGGCTTTGCTCGCGCATACCATACCCCAATTTATCGTTGATAATTAAACCTTGCCCTTCGAAAGTGCTTGCATGTTTGCCTCTCATATAAGAAGCGCACACTTTCTCGGGTATCGTGAATCATCTTTTAATGATACGTGAATAAACAGGAATTAGAGAAATGAGATGTCATTCAATTCTACGATTTTATTGAATCTTAAAACGTCCATTTGATTCTTTTATATTTTCCATTAATTCATTGGCTACTGAGATTCATAAATTCATTCGTTGGAAAAATTGATTGTATTTATAAACATTACCGATATAAGACCACTCGGATTCAAATAGTAAAATGCAGATAATGATTTATTCAACGATCTTTTTCGTTTTATGGAATTAGTGCGAGACATCAGTTCCTTTTGTACTGCAATAATGCCTACGCTCGCGTTCAATACCCGAGTGGCACTCGACGGTCAGTGTACTCTTTTTCTCTCTGCTTTTCGCTTTCCTCATTCTCGCGACTTTTCACCGCGTCAGCCATTCAAACAAGGTTTGTTAACGCTGGAGTTTCGTTCCTGTATATTCTCATTTGTATCCGCGGATCAATGAATACCTCTTCGCCTGCTGTCGTTCATCGTGATAGTGTATAGAAGAACGAACAAAGGAATAACCCCACTCGTGTAGTCAAGAGGCCGTGGCGACGATGTCATCACCATCGTTTGACTTCTACATTCCTTTGCTCTACCCTTCTCAAATAAAACTCCTCCCGCCCTTAACGAATTCTTGAGATTCCGGAAAAAAATTCCACGTGATTCGTAATCAGTAAAGAATTTCCGATTGCCTAGAGCCTAAAAATATGGTGAAAGATGAAAAAAAAGAAATTGTCAATTTTTTGCCTGCTTTTTCGGAAACCTAAAGAATACTCAATTTCAAAGCTCGTCGGGTTTTTTTTTTTTGTAAGTCGTCGAGTGAACTTGAAGATCCATCCCGAGATCTTAATTATTTTTACCCAAAAGAGCACTTCGAAAATAGGCGATTTCAAACCCAAAAGGTATATGTATAGAAAAATTGGCAAAAAACGATAGTCCTACTTTGAAAATTTGTAAAAAATCAAAAAATCAAGGTAGTTGGATGAACCAAGGGCCATTTTGGCAAAACGCGATGGTCCTACATTGAAAATTTGTGGAAAACCAAAAAGGTGAAGAATTCCCACTTTTTTTTGGCATGAAACGAGTTGTTGGGCAAACCGACCAATGGTAGGAACCGTAGCACGAAAGTGGCGGGATTTTCACCAAAAGTTGACTTTGAGTTGTTATGATTTTGCAATACCTAATAGTCTGGTTATTGGTGGATGTTTGGCTCGACGAAAAAGGATCTGTGATAAGCTGCTAATTGGCAGAATAATTCTCGCGGATAATCTCTGATATTTTTGCCACAGAGAGGCATGTCGACCATGAGAGACCAAATAATAGCCTCTACTCGCAACCAGCTAGAACTCATTGCCCATGTATGAGGAGTCAAAATAATTCACACTATAATATTATTCGTATCGTTTCCATCCACCTTTATATGCTGTGCAGAACAGGCGCTATTTTTTTTCCTTGTCAATACGTAAAGGATAAATATAATTGGAGATTTAGTTCATTCAACTCGACTAACGAGAAGCTTCTCAATTAAAACTTTTGAACTTTTTTTGGGCAATGTATTTTCAATATATAGCTTGCAAATGTTATATATAATTGGGCTCCAGTGCGAGACAGATGTAAATCCTGTAAATCCTTACCGGTACTTTCTTCCAAATTACACAACTGATCGAAGAAGAAAAAACTTAGCCACTTTTTGCCGATATACTGCAGTGGCAAAGCTTATTTCATCCCGATAAGTTGTGTCATTTTAGAGAAAGTACAATTCACGTTTTCATGGTGATCAAAGCGCGTGATACATCGCCTTAATTTGCCCGTAGAGATTTTCAAAAGCGGTTTTGTTGAATTGTCAAGTTCGAAAAGTGTTGAAACCGAGACCAAGCAAGTATTATTTCAAATATTTGAATGCCTCCAAGGTTCGAATAAAATTTTGTTTGGCCGAAAGCTTTCACTGATCTCTCTCGTTTCTTCTAACACATTTTCATGGTCTTACGAAATTTAAGCCTCAACTTAATACACAGAGAGACGGTACATAATAAAAATACGTGTAGCGCAGAAAAAGTACAATTTTTTCTTCCGATATCCCTTTTTTAAGATTGCGTGCAACACGGACTCATAGTAACAAAAACTGTAATAAAATTTTTTGTGAAGACGTCATGAGTTTGCGAAAGGACCTTAACCTTACGAATTGCATCCATCAATTTTACGACCTGTGGAATTTTTTCTTTTTCTCGAAAAATCAATGCACCTTTAAAACATTCGGATCTGAAAATTGGGATAGTGTCACAGCCTAAATGGAGGTTTCATGTCGTTTTATGGAACGCACACAATTTTTATGCTTTCTTAACCATCTTTCCCAGAGATGCACACCTTTTTTTGCTCCCTATAACCACTTACCCATTTCGCACAATATTTATTACCGACCGATATATCAGTAACAAAATAACCATAAAAAGTGACCTCCTATTTCGAACCATCCCGATCGCTCAGTAAACGTGAATTCTTTATTATCACGCTGGATGAAAATATATTGGTATTCATATTATGGAATTTTATTCGCAATCGATGGCGTACTCGGTTACTCGATAAGCGGTAAATAGAATTCAAAGAAGGTAGGTCACAAGTTCAAACTGCGAAATGAATAAAAAAATTTCTTCGAAGGTTTTTCAAGAAATGTTTACCACAGCAATAATAGCAACAAAATAATGTTCAAGGTTTGAATGTAGATTCTTTTCATCATTCGAGGTTTTAACATCCGCCCTTTACAGTCCAAGATCCGATAGGATCTGGACTAGAGGCAATCAGGAATTCGCAGTCAGCATTCCGGTTAGGCCCCAATTTATAACCGTTTCATTCCAGTCTTGGGATCCGACCGGATGTCTGGAAGTTTGGACCCATCCCAAGCCAAGGCTAGTATTAATCACCGAAATCCAGCTGTATTCCAGCTGACATTTTGGCATGGGTAAACAAACATATTATGTTTTTAAATTGATCAGAGCACAACGAAAATGGGTAAATCTTTGTTTCGATTGTAAAAAAGGTTTGGAGCTTTTCTAATCGGTAATCTGTAACTGTTTACGATTAAAAAGTTTTTTCCTCATTCTAACCTCGAAATCGCAACTTCGTTGCGCTTTCTCGGCTCTCATGAGGAAAAATTATGTTCGATACTCGTACGAAAAGGCTTTTTGACGAAACTCGTTACAGCACGCGCCTTCGGCTCGTGCCGTAATCCTCTCGTTTCGTCAAAAAAGCCTTTGCGTACTCGTGTCGAAATGTACTATTTTTATATCTATATCTAACATAATATAAAAAATTTGAATAAATAAAAGCATTTTGACTTCAAACCAAATACATGTTTTCGATATTTTTATATAAGTTTTTAAGATTCCAAGGTCGACCCATGTCTCGGATCTTATAAGTTTTATCCTATTGGCCTGTCACTGGTGAAAAATATTCGTTTTTCGGGTAAAATGTCAGTTTCGCTGCTGTTGTGGCGATCGTAAATAGGCATTTGGAGATAAATATGAAGAGAAATGTGAACACCGTGTATGAGACTTTCCACGGTAGCATCCGCTCCATTAGCCGGTGTAGCAGCCTCCATTAGCCGGTGTAGCAGCCCCATTTTTACGTTGGACTAAATATGTATAAATTCGTAGGATTGATCCGCATACTATCTTGGTATAAAAATTACACAACGTTTTAAGGCCTTACTTCCAGTTTCAAAAAAATACTGCACGATTTTTTATGACTATATCTTGGCAATGGCAAATTGAATTTTAATCTGTAAGAAACGAAAATTTTTGGTTTATCGTGCTCTTGCTGAAGTGAAAAAAAAGGTTATTCAAAAATACGATTTTTCCAAACGAAACCCACTCACTGTCAGACTTTTTTTTACGTGGAGAAAAAAATGTTAATACTAATTTTTCAAACAAGCAAAATTTCCGTTCTTTCCACTAATTTGGTTTGTTTCCGATAAAAACTCAGGGATACACGGAATTTATACGGAGCTCCGAGATGTTAACAGTAACAAATACAGGGGATTTTATATGTCAAGAGTGATAAATACGTGATTTTCGTCATTACGAGTGGTGAATACAGGGATTTACTCATAGAGTGAGACGAACGTAATATTTCGATATATGAAAACTCTTCATCTCGTCTCTCGATGACAAACCCGCTTTTTGTCATTCTAGATAGCAGCAACCCCGTTTTTTCCGTCTAGATACAGCAGATCCTACAATTTCCATATTCATTTTTTTTTGTTTCACGAGTCACAGAATTCCAGGTTATTGGTCTGATTATTCACTTTTTTCTGTGTACCTTCTCTGGATTAACAACAAATTGTAATCCGAGGTGATACTTTGACATTGCACTGGGGTCGTAATTCCTATCGTACCTACTAATTGTAATTGATCGCACACGTATATTGTTCTCGTGCTCTTTCATTCTCCACTTTATCCTGCGAGCCAAAGCTTCTCGGAGTTTTGTCCATCGGTTTTCATCTATGAACTGTAGCCGTACTCGTTAGTAACCCACTTTTTGTCTGCGTCAAACGTATAACAACCCTTCTTTTTCAATTGGGAGACCAAAAGGGGACGCCTTAGAAATTAAAATCTTCTGGATCGTTCTACGTCATATCTATTCAAAATGGCACTTGAAAAATTAAAAGTTGATGTAATGGGAGTCTCCCGGTACGATTTTTCAATCTTCAAACATACAACGTATGGACAAAAAATCGATTCAGATCCTTTGACGTTCCATGAAAAACTGTTAGCCTGATGCTTAAGAAACGTAGCATTACGTGATACCAGAGATCTCTGAAGTTCTATATAGCAATTTACATAGCTCGATTCTCGACGAGAGTTGATCCGTGTCATCGTTGCAATGCACGAGATGAACTTCGAGGGAAAGTTGGCGAAGTTTGTACGTGTACGAGACTCAAGCAAGAGGTGCATCGTTGAACTCGTTTGATCCCACGAGCATCGCTTTGGCTTCTGAATCTCTCTCTCTCTCTCTCTCACACATACACACACACACACACACACACATACACTCACTCACTCACTCACTCTCTTCTCCTATATCGGACTCGCTCGACTAGTTTTCACCGGGAATTTCAACTACTTGGTGAATTCAGGGTGCAACTAATAGAAGAGCTATAAAAAGAAAGGAATACAAGTACTCCAAAGCAAATAAAACTCTTCCAAAAATCATCTCTAGCGGAAAAAAGGTTCGACAAGTACATTTTCCGGTGTATTCACAAGCCACAATATTTTGTAAAAATCCAAAATTTACTATCATTAAAAGGACCGAAATCAGTTTGGGGCCAGGTTAGGTCAGGTAAAACACGAAAATTACTTTTTTCACTTTATAAGTACTGTACTTGTCCATTCCGTCTTTTCGGTCTATTGCATTTAGTATGCATTGACAAGTCTGTATCAATTTAATTTGTGCATTGCTTTACTTATTTTACAAATATATTTGCAATTGTCTATGCTTACTTGATAATAGCAAAAAAAAATAACGATCTAATCACGAAAACTTTTTAAAAAATTTTGCGATGTGTAAATCAAATTTTCAGTCTTCTCTTGAGTTAGCACAAGAATATTTCAAAATTACTCATATAATTACTGGTGTAAATGGCTTATGGGATATGAAAATTTACATTACAGATCTGTTTTCTGTCTTTTTATTGTTTATTTCGAAATACCTATCTGTATACGAAATATATATCACAATCAGATTTTATACATTGCGAACAATGCTCAAAAATTTTTTACGTAAAATAATCTTTTCTACTAAAAATTTGTATGGTAGCAGCACCAGTGCAATTGATGATCATGTGACGCTTACACTTCGTGTCAAAAAACAATCCTATGATATCCATTTTACCAACTCAACATTAAGTCTGCTCGTGACATGAATCGACGAGGATAGAATTTTCTAGAAAATGCTGATGTGCATGAGGGATTTCTCCCAATTGCGTTCAGACTCGTTTGTATATAAACATCATTGAGAAGACCCAATTCCGTACGAACATTTGCATTAAAATGAAGTGGATTACATTTTCCCGATGGCGTTTTCTAACAGTGGTGCTACCCGCACGTCAATGTGACGAGACACTTCGTCGGCTTTGGGCGTTATAGGCTTAAATCGATCAAGGCTTGCTAATTAATAGGATTTCGATTGTTTGGAATGTAAGAAAACGACCGTGACCCATATTCACGGGCATATTCCACTAATCACCAAATACCAGGTGACAATCCGATCAGTTTGTCTGATTAATCAATCTTCAGTAGATTGAGTAAACTCAACAACAATACCACAACGTAAGAGCTTTCCTAAGGCACAATTCTCCTGTAAAAGCTCTACCGTATTACAACTGTTTCGCATACGAAAATACATTGAGAACACTACCAATCACAACTATAATACGATGCAGACCACCGAAAATACTCAGAGCGAAAAATAAGTGTACCAGAGAAGACCTATTCAGCTCACTTAACTTAAGGACATGTACTGGTGTGCTGGAGTTCAGTTAGCAGCACATGGAGGATTCGCTCTCATTTTTTTTCGTCGCGCAACCGTGAACGATTTTAGTTAAAAAAAAACTCTGCTAATATTTCCGTATAAGCCAAAAGAATATTGTAAATATTTTTCAAATTTTCCAGAGCACATGTAATTGGAGATTTTTCTTTCGTTTTCCCCGTCGCCTTCACCATGTATAGTCTTGCAAATTGCATCGCCGAGGAATCATTCCTGATTATAAGCATAGCGAGTATTTAAATTTGATTGCGCGTTTTTACATGAAAGAGTTTTGGGCTGCGCGGGCGGTGACATTATGGGAGAAGCGATATCCTCAACGAAGAATACCGTACTACACAGCACGATCCAAACGTCATATCGGTATGCGCTGGATTTCAGAGTACTCATCCCCTGCATCGACAGGGTAAAAGGGTGGATTACCTTGGATCTGCGCAAACGAGAAGCACATTTTGGATGCTTTCGACGAGAATCCAGCGACATCCACGAAGATTGTTGGACGATCGCGTTGAATATTTATCATCGGATGATCCACCAAGTGGTGTGCGACGATGACCAGACCTTTTGGTTCAAGAACTTCGTGCAGACCCTCGTAATGTCCGAGCAGTATGAACAAGAGATCGGATTTGCATCGCGAATCCTCTGCAGACACGAGCTCTGGCTTACTGTCGATGGTGTTTAGAATACTCAAAAGGAACAGATGTGGACTCATGATAATTAACATACAACATGCAAGAAGAGAAGCTATCATAGTTGAAAGTGAATGTGTGAACCGGCAAGATTGATGGTCGATTGGTACGTAATTTTGTTAGTATTGGAAGGTTGGATGAGGAAATAACCAACGGACCATATCTAGCTATGAATAATAACGTGGTTAAAGGGTTCTCAAATTCCATTTGGCATGGTCACGAGACTGTCACATTGTCTTAAAGTAAACAATAACCAATGTTATAGAATATAATCCTTAACCCCTTCGTTGGTGCAACGAATTTGACTAAAATCTGCAGCATGTAAGTGCGTGAAATAGCAGAGAATCGGTTGGCTGCCTTATTGCGACATGGACGAATGGGCTGAATCGGCTGAATAGTATAAATTATTTATCTCAACGAGCAGACAATAGGTTCTAACAAACGATGTCTAAGAACACAGTTCCTCACTTATACAAAGAGTTTTCAAAAGTTGATCAAGCCATTTGCAACCGTTTCGCAGAAATTTCACGACACCAAAATATCGGCCATCAGCTGTTCGCAATGAAATGCACAACTTCCGTTTTTTTTGCCCTGCGGGCAATCGGGTGTTAAAAAAAAACACCATGATTGTTGAGCCAGCAAAGGCCCAGCAAGAAGTGAATAGCACAGGAATGAGAAATCTTGTGCGGCGAGAAGTCGTAGGGCATTGGAGCGAATCAGGATGACAGAGCCTTCAGATTTAAACGGGAGGCCTTAGTTGGTATTTGACGCTGAAGTGAATCTGTCGCGAACAGACTCTTCACTCGCTCTCGATCTGCCAGAGCTCTTCTCGTGAGCAATTCCCTTTATTCATCTTCCTTTTTCTTATAATATTTTTCATATGTCTATGTCACATCTTTCTCAGTCCTGGACCCCTTTGAATCGCTTTCTCAACAAGACAAAACCACCTGACCATAACAGACACCCGATATTGATCACAGATCCCCGAGAATCCTTCTCACCGTGGCTTTTTGAAAGTCCCATTAGATCGGCAACGCTCTCGTCTGTTCCTTATATATATATGTATACGAAAGAGCCCAATCGTTACTCCATTTTGTGATCCATGCACGAAACGACACGGAGAATTCAAGATGGCAAGTAAAGGGGAGAACAGTGAGCTTTGCCAGCTGCGGATATTGTGATTAACAATAAAGAGAATCAATTGAGCGTATATATAACAACGTAATGAATTATTCGATCCCTCGTATCCGGGAGATTCTGTGCAGGTGTATGTTCACAGAGTTTTTGGCGACTGTACGTGATTGATTGACGTATTCCGCTTTCACCGAGAGTCCCGCAAACGACCGTCCATATCCTTGCACAGTCGGCACACATATAATACACGTTCTACAGATATAACGGCACGTTAGATAATCCATTCTCGAAACGAGCTCATTTCCACGATCCATTTTCTACAGTCCTCACGAGCGTCCTGACGATTTCCCATGGCTTCTCTCTCGTCTTTTTGTCCTGTCTTTCTTTTCTCTTCGAGAAAATAGTATTGATCCATCGGAGTCCTCTCTACGCGGCGTGGTGAGCTGATTATTCGATCGGTCTATGCCTAGCTTTGATGCAATCGCTCACAGTGAGAATGAAATTTCGATCGTGCGCGGGTAGCCACAAACGATCTCATTCCACGGTACAGAAACGATAGCGATGGGAAAATTGGTGCACGGTAACGAACTAAATTTCTCATTCGCAGCGAGTTTATTCGTAACACGACCCTTTCAACTATTTTCTTTTCTATTTTTCTTTTTTCTTCGTTTTCACATTCTTCATTTCTAATCAACGCGGTACGGCTCCGAGATTTCGAGGAACTTCCACTGGCAACAGTTTTTTTTACCATTTATAGCTGTTATTCTTTGACACATCGTGATTTATCAGCCTGGTCGTTTTTTTTTTAATTCCAGATATATTTTATTGATTTTTCACCCCTTGCTTTATGTGCCTCCATAACTTTTCTCTGATCACGATTCAATCCGCACAGAAGTTGCACAGAATTTTACATTCAAGAACACTAGCATTGTTTTAAAGGGACATGCAAGTTTTAAAGTTCTCGTAGTTGACTTTGGTTATACCAAGCTATTCGGTTCTATGCCTTCATTCATTACAGTTCTTTCGTAGATATTTCACTATATCTCGGCCATAAGTGAACGAACAGTGTTTCCCTTATTATAAAAAGTAATGAATAAAAAAATAGCATTTGAAATTGTAAAAGATCTCCAACTAACAAGTGATTCGTGTAAAATTAAAAAAAAAAAACACAATTTTCTGAACAATGTCCACTGGAGTCATCAGGGGCACCCGTCTAGATAGCGGTACTAAATTGTCCGACTCTCGCAGACACTGCTAGATGAGAAAAAATTATTTATGTACATTTAAAAAAAAACTAGTCTTCACTCAGCATTGCTCATTTCATTTATAATTTTATTTTTATTGTTTCACTGAGCTAATTTTACCTTTAGAATTCCCTTTGCTTTTAGCTCTACACATGGAATAAAGAAAGGATCGTGAAATTCGCCGCGTGCAGCAATCTCAAGAATATATATTCCTCTTTATCTCTTTCGGGTCCCAAAAAGTCTGAATGGAGAATATTATATACATAGGACATCGGTATGCAAATGTTTTTCTGTTAATCTGCCTAGAAAAAAAAATGACTTGGCACGTATGTAGTTCATAAATTACAAAGGCCTGGGTGGTGAGATCCCGAAGAACAAGAAGCATTGAATTTCAGGTTTCGTTTGGATTTCCCGAGGCGTGTTTCCGCCAATACAACATGTTCTGAATGTACCGAGTGGTTTGCCTCGAGGAGAATTCTTCACAGTTTTTTTTTTTGTTCACTTCTTCTTTTCTGTTTCTCTGCATTACATTCTTTGCACTCCAAGAATGGCATGTGTTCACTTCCTCCGATCTTCACTTTCTACTCTCTACGTTTTATTTTCATCCGTTCCTTTTGTCAGTTCCGATTATTCGACGAGTCTCTCGTTAATAATATTTTCAAACTTCGTTATATCGCAGCCTCTACGCATCTTGCTCTTAAAAAAAAATGAAGACTCTTTTTTTTCTCGCTCATTATTATATACCTCATCTCGTTCATTTTTGTTGTTTTTTTTCGCTCGACCCGTTTTGGCTATAAGCACGTTCTCGGCATATCATAATACTCTCTCTCTCTCTCTCTCTTATTCTCTTAGTTGAAAAAAGGCAAGAGAATTACATTTTCTTCGTTCACGGGCATTCTCCTTCCTCCATTCAAAACTTTAGCTCCTTTTTTTTTAAATATAATACCTTGAGCCTCTGCGGAGAAGTCGGATTCGCACGTAGGCTCTACCGTAAGGCTCTAGGGACATAAGCCGCGCAATCAGATCTTTGATTTTATTATTGGAGATCGAGTCACGCGCTCATCGTCGAGATGAATACCGATAGAAATTATCGGGGAAAATTGAAAAATCATTTTACAAGAGAATCGCCTTAAACCAAGAGGCTCAATCGCTTCCTCCAATCCTGCATACACTTGGGCCATTTCACGCAAAGTTAAAGCCTTTCTTTTTTTTGGTCCAGCGGGGAACCATTTTCTTCATTAGTGATTCCATCGCATACCCTTTTCAAGTTTCTACGTCTCATCCCCTTTCATCCCATTTCCATTCCATTCCTTGAGATTTCCCTAAGTGTTGTTCGTATAGTCACTCTTTCCTAATGCACTACTGTATCGCATTTGCACAAGGGCACAGGGAAACTGTGAAAAATACGGCCAATACAGGTGGCTATATTATCCCGAGTTACAGTTTTATTATCAACGGAAACTCGAAAAAACTGCCACCCGCTCAGTACACCAGAGCCGCGGACCAACCACGCGTCCACTGCTGTCGGTCATTTCATTGTTTCAGGCTGTCCTATTTTCCAATGAATTTTGCTTTTCAAAGTCACAAAGTGAGTGAAATATTATAGCGTCGACCTAATTAGCGTTTGCCAACTACGTAAAAATGTTAATATACTTCGATGAAATGTTGAGTTTATTTGAAATACGGTTAAGTGGACTAAAGGTAGTGGGGTTACCAGAAATGTATTGTACTATTTAACGGTTAGTTTCACCATCGAAGAGTAGGCACTACGTTTACTCAATTCACATGATTTTTCTTTTTCAATACTCCGATTGGAAATTAAGAATTTTCCAAAAAAATTTGGAGCCAAAAACCATCCCTCCTGATGAGGAATATACCGTACACATAACGCACTAACTCTATCTGTATACAACAATACTCAAGAATATCGCGAACCGAGTCCGGATTATCTTCTCTGTGATAAAGGACATCTCTCTTCCGGGAAGAAACCCTAAGATATTTACTACGCTTATACTTCCATTTTCCGAACACGAACTGTACGAGAGAAAACCTCCGAGCTTTCTTTATAATTTTTTTTTTCGTTCAAGGCAGCTGTTGTCTTCTCTCTCTCTCTCTCTCTCTCTCTCTCTCTCTCTCTCTCTCTCTCTACTCCTTTCATCCTTTCGTCCAGTGAGAAAGCTGTGCAGTCTCAGAACCAGCTGGATCTCGCTATTCTCGCTCCATCCTCTATCTTACGTATCCGGTGAAAAAACTTTTAAACGTCATGAGAGGGAAATACATAAAGAGAATAGCAGAATCCTGCAGATCCGCTTTAGTGGGGGATGCAGAGTTTTTTTACGTGATATCTTGGTGATATAGGTTTATCCTCAAGCAACATAGAGTACCTTAGAGAACGGAAAAAGGGAAAATCCGGAGAGAAATGTAGAAAAGAAGGTTGTCCCATCGAGTGTGAGAAATTCCGTCAGTGCCGAGTGGAGTCATATACTTCACCAACTTGACCATACTTCTCTACAACGTTTCTTTGTCCGAGACTTTTCGCCACTACGGAAAATTTTTTCTCCTCAAGTCTTTATTCGAGATCGATCTCTCTGGAAGGGCAAGAGGTTGGGGAGGAACCAGCGGAATGAGTTTGCCTGTTATCGAGTTTTTATCCGCAACCGCTTGCGCCAAATCCATCGGTCGTATTTACGGCGAGCAAGTTAAAATTGAACGGTGGAATTGAGCGTCAGCTCGCTTGTACGATAAATTTTGTAAAAAAAGCGATTGAGAGTGAAATTATCGGAAAAACATGTACCAGCTGTTTCGATAGACGCAGAAATATATTCCGAACGTGCAATACGTTTCCTGATCGATGGGTCTGGCAAACGAGAATACAATTAACAAGTTATGTTGCTGGAACGTATGAACTATCGTTGAAATAATTTTTTCCGTAAATTTAAACTCGATTTGGGGAAAAAAAGACAAGTGCATTCTAACTTTACAATGTCACAATTATCGCCAGTGTAGTGTCAATCTGTTAGGATGTTAACTTAGAATTTATAGACAATTTCGTGGACAGGCAAGAACCAAATTTTATTATGTTGCGCAGTTTTCATCACGAGCTCGGGTACATTTTTTCGATTTCCCGACATTTTCGAGTTTCTTATCTTATTACCGCATCCTTAACTACAAACATGACGGAAATACAGGACAGTGATTGCCCTTAAGAATACAAAATTTCGTTGCGCGAAGAAGAAAGAGTCATTCAGAAATGATTCTTTAGTGACGCAAAAAAAATCCCTCAATGTAAATTTCGTTAAAATTTGATATGGAATTTTCATTGTGTTTAATTGGCTGCATTGAATTTTCTAATTTTGACGTCATAATTAGCGACCCAAAAAACCACTGAATACCAAGTTCGAAAGCATCTGACAATATAGTTACAAAATCTATAGATTCCCGATTCACGATATTGAATGTTGTCATTATGAGCTAAAAATTGTAATCTAAATTATGAAAGCGTTCTTAATTTTTCAATCCGATTTAACGCTCATATGTATGAACTGCATTAATAATGGCAATGCGCGTGAAGCGCGAGACTTCGGGTACATATATAAGCCTCCAGTGAGTCACGCGCACAAATGTACTTAGTTCATGATATCTTAATTCTAAAAAATAAAAATACTTAAAGAAGAAGATAAATATTCTTTGAAGAAAACTAGCACGGGATTATATTTAGCATTGAGCTTGAAAAATCGATTATGGAGTTCAGATTTTATTGAGTTGTGATTGTTAAATGAAAATCCAGGAACTTAGAAACTTGCACTTTGTTTCCTCATTATTTCATCTCGCTCGCAAAGTTTCCTCTGTGAGGAAGCCGAAATTGAAAAACACCCAACTGAACGCGAAGGAAATTCTGCGTGCTCGAGATAAAATAATGAGGAAGCAATGGGCAAGCTTATAATTTCCTAGGGTTGTGTTTCTCACTCGTTACATTGGTGGTGCAATTATAACTTTCGATAACACGGCATATTGTTTTGTTCGTAGATCCACCATTGCATTGCAGAGCTAATCTTCCTTATGAAAAATGTAGATAAAAAAGCATAGTGACTATATCGTACCTTAAGCGTTTTTATTACAAATAAAATACTGAGATTTTTACACGCCAGGATGTTTCTAGCGAAATCTTCATCGCAAGATGAGT
The DNA here is from genome assembly GCA_963564615.1 of Rhorus exstirpatorius. Classification (NCBI taxonomy): domain Eukaryota; kingdom Metazoa; phylum Arthropoda; class Insecta; order Hymenoptera; family Ichneumonidae; genus Rhorus; species Rhorus exstirpatorius. Next base: position 47,289,456 of record OY751313.1, read on the forward strand.
AATATACAAATCTTCCTCTGATATCATACAAATCTATTTTCCGGTCCACACGAATACTCTATTTGGAATGCACTTCGCATGCCTTCATACGCGATAAAATTGATCGATTGAACGAACTTACTTGTAAGTGAAGTTCTTCTGTACTTGTGAGTGAAGTGAACTTGTAAGTGAAGATAGACCGGTTTATGAGGCACTACTAATCGTCTATTGATTTATCTAACGCTTCACTTTTCATGAAATTTTTTAATTTAATCAATCGACACATTCCTCCCCTGAAGATATCGAACAAATCCATTTCTCCCTAGTCCTGGTTCGCTTTCATTTGCTCGGATAAAAACGATCTTAAAATTCTATATTTGATAAAAGAATTTTATCAAATTATCGAAAACTTTCAATAGATCAAACGTCAATTGAATTCCATTTTAACACCTCACGGATTTCGCATCTTGCTTGTATTTTTCCCCCTAACCGGTAAGGGGCTGCTCAATATATTCGTATAGAATTTTATTAAAGAATATATGCTGAGTCACCCGGTAATGGTGAGTAAGAGAGAGGGCGAGATCTGCTGATGTGTGCGGGCAGGCACTGTTCGATCGTACCAAAATTTAATTGTGACGCTGAAAAACGTTCCGGAAGCCTGCCCTTTACCCAAGGAGGGAAGAAACTTTCCGTAGACATATATATATATTTTAAACACTCAATCTTTGGTCCGTCGATATGTTAGCACAGAACGTTTTTCGTAGAGCACAAATTGTATGGTGAAATGACGGTTTTACAGTCTCGAGCAGACGGTTTATATTTCGGAACAAAATAAGAGCGTCATTTTGTTCCTCTATTAACAGAGCACAAGATGACACTTTGATTTTTTCCGATATGTTAGTCATCTCAGAGCAAATAAGGAAATGCTAAAACCAGCTATCTCTCTTGCGCTCATATGTCTCATGTCTCATGTGGTTCATTTATCATGTCACCTCAAGGCGCGGGCCTTACTCCGTTTATTAAAAAATGCCATTCAGTGATCATATTTTAGGGAAAAAGCAAATTCACGCCACATTTTCGTCGATTAGTCAGGCATCTTGCCTGTTCTTTCTTCTTAACGAAATTCCATCAGGCGCTTGTTCCAGAAAATTTCAACGCTTGCTTCAAAAAAATGCAGCTATTTTCTCACAATTGTATCCTTAAACAGTGGGTCCTTTAATAATGGGTCCTTTCACCCATTGATTCTACAAAAATCGACAGCGTTCGTTACATTTACCTGGTTCGATTGCATCGGATTATATGATTATAAACATTTATTTTGTATATAAAAATTAACCTACTAATTTTCCCGAAACCTGAACAACATTTTCGTAACTGGCAGATAACAATTTATAAAGTTCATCGTGGAATTTCTATGGACCTTCTCGGATCCACGAAAGGTCTGCCCGCTTCCCTACTGCTTATCTCCTTGAACACCACCTATAACGTTGCTGTTCGAATCTCCGTTGCCACCCTTGCGATGGTAAAGCTTTTCCGGATGACATCATCCCGCACAAAAAGCCCCTTATTGCTTTTACCTCTCGTTTGTCGTTAATATACGGGTCCATGCGAGAAAAAAAAAACCATAACAAAAGGACGAGGTTCTCTTGCGCTCACTCGTGACGTAAGCAGCAATTGATTTTCGAATAATCTGGATTTCCGAGCTGCCTGGACGAGGCTATACCACATGGGATACGAGGAATAGCATGAAATGAAGCCTTGAAGACCTTCCTCCCCCCCCCCCCCCTCTCCCTCTATGTACAGTAGAACCTCGATTATCCGAACTCCCACTATCCGAACCCTCCGTTATCCGAACGTATACTTGCTTTATCCGAACGTTCTATTATCCGAACCATGGCGCGATTTTTTTTTTTTTTTACAATAAAAATGCCTTTTTTTTGTTTGTTTTTCGTTCGAAATGCTGCTCGTCCGATGTTTTCGACGTTCGCTCGACAGAAGTACTCTCAAACGAAAAAAAAACGAGCTTCGTTATGCTCGAAGACAAATTAATTTCGCAAGGGGTCATTAAGAATTGCTACAAACCCAGTCAAAAATCTGGACGTCCTAGGACGTAATATGGACGTCCAGATGTATTGTTTGAAAAATTTTTATTGAAAAAAATTCGGATTGAAAAAAAAATTCGAACGAAGTACTTGGCGAGTTACGTAAAATGACTGTACGGACTACCTGTTACGAACTCGCCAAGTACTTCGTTCGAAATTTTTTTTCAATCCGAATTTTTTTCAATAAAAATTTTTCAAACAATACATTTTTAGTTTAAGTCCCTAAGTCCCGTTTCAAGACGTTTTCGGGCGTTGTGACCTACTTATAAATGGTTAATAAACAATGTAAACAATAAAAATGCTGGATGTACTTGGCAACTGTGAGTTGGATGATTTGAAATTATTTGAGAACTTTTTGTGAGGATTTATTTTACAACTATTTATGTTTGACATATTTTTGTAAGGAAAGATAAAACGATGCAAGGAAATGTACTTGTCTCAACTTTTTTTACACCATTTATGGTGTTTTTTGGGGGGATTTGGCTTCTTTTTGCAAAGGATTATATATATTTTTACCATGTAACTTCTATGTGAAAGCTTCGAATGGTGACTGCTCTGCTCAGGCTAGAATTAAACAATTTTTGAGGGGATGAATTTCGTCTTTCCAAAACATTTCGTCATGCGATGGTTTCATTATTTTACAAATTCAGAGGCCCCAATCTAGCAACTAAGACATTAAATATCATTTGCATTTCGTTTATTAGATCCTTAAGGGGGTCAGGTACCGAAAATTTCACATCCAGAACCACTAACGGTAGAGACTCGCTAATTTTGGTCTTGATATCATTTCTCGTATCAAAATACCTCACATTGATAAAATTTCGAAAAATTAATTTTTTCCACGTGTTTAAAATAATTTTTTTCGAATCCGTTACGATAGGTATCGGAAATCCCATCTGCTAGATTGTTCATTGTGACCCAAAGAATGTGTAAAAAAATCTACAACCCTCAAAGTTCAAAATTGTAGGAGGAGATACCATTTAAAGGCACAAAAATTTTCCAAATGTGTGATAAATTAATTGGTAGAATATAATAAGAAGAAAATGGATTCCATGGCCTGAATAAAAAAATTCTATGATATGATCAAGTAATAAAACTTTACCTGGACGAAATTATATAACAACACTTATCACAATGAATAATCTAGCAGTTGGGATTTTCGATATATCAACGGTTTCGAAAAAAATTATCTTGAAAATAGGGAAAAAATTAATTTTTCTAAATTTCATGAGGTATTTTGATATGAGAAATGATATCAAGACAAAAATCAGCCAGTCTCTACCGTTAGAGGTTCTGGATGTGAAAATTTCGGTACCTGACCCCCTTAATAAGCTTAGCAAACTTCAAAATGTTCCATGCGTACAACATGTTATCAATGAGGTATCCCGATTATTGAGAATGCTCGCATGACCTATCCGAACAACTTTGAGTCTTTGATTCTTGATACAATGCACCATCGCTAAGATATAAAATCATAGGCATCGCTTTTCGATAGTCTGTTTATAATATTGAGCTTTATGTTTTTTTTCTTAGCGATGGAATGGTAAAGCTTTGTTTGTACAGATACCAACTGAATGCAGACTCAACCCGACCCACGTAATTCTGCTCATAAAAGTCACACGCATAATTAACTGAACACAGAAAAATTCGACACATTGCACTGTAAAACAAAAAAAAATCCCATGAAGCGACATGACCCAGACAAACTCAGCCTATAATTAAATTGGTGCAGAAAAACCCAATGCGCCATCGGCTTGCTCCCATTAAACTGGACATATTGCCAATTCAACATGGAAAAACTCGATGCATCACCAATTCGACATGCAAAAACTGCCAGGGCATGCCAACACAGAAAAATTCTCCCTTGGCGTAACTCGCCACAGCGAAACTTTCGTGGCACAGCTCGGCCCGCTCCAACTCTACACAGTCTAACGGACTATGGTTGCGTCTGTTGAGAGTTGAAGCGGACCAAGTTACGCCGCATGAGAGTTTTCGCTGTGTGAAACTGTACCATGGGAGAGTATATCTCCATCGAGATAGCCCGTAGGAGATTTTTTGTGCGTTGAGTTGGTGGTGCGTCGAATTTTTCTATTCCAAATTGGTGGTGCTTTGTGTTTTATTGTAGCAAGTTGATGGCGCAACGAGTTTATTTTTATCAAGTTGGATATGGGCCAAATTTACTGGGTCAAATCCCTATATGGGGAAATGTTTTTGTGACGGCTTAGCGATGTAACTAATTTTTCTGTGTTTAGTTGATGACGCATACTATTTTTCTGTCTAGAATTGCGCGAGCTTCTCTGGTTTGCATTCAGATGAAATCTGTGATAATAAGGCAGTGCAGCTGGGACTTTGTATGATGTCAAATAGTATACTCGGAGTTGATGGCGTTGATCATGTGCGGATTAAAAAACGTTAGAAGAGCTCCGGCATATCGATAACAAGCATAATGCTCACGGTACCTTTTGAAGTCCTGATGATCCTGAGAGAGGGAAGAGATACAAAAAGAAAATAATCAATCGAAATTACACGATGCAAAGAACTTATGAAGTTCACTTGGAATTTAAATATCATTTAAATAATAATTAAAATGTAAAAAACAATGTTAAAAATAAAAATACTGAATGTACTTTGATGTTTGTGGAAAAAAACACAATTCTGTTTCATTAATATACTTTAAACTTTATTTAATTAATAATCAATATTTATTTTTCGAAATACACCAATATAACCACTAAATGGGGAGTCATATCACTACGAGAACGCACATATAAGTATATAATATTTTTTTTCACCGGTTCTGTCCGAAAATGATAAAATAATACTCTAACACTGTTCGTTTTTTTTTTTTTTTTTCAATTTATTTTTATACTTCACTTTCGTAATAAAACCTCTGAACTTTCATCTCAAAGTAACGATAAAAAAAAAGCGTAAACGACTTTCGGAAATGCCGAAGCAACGAAGGCAGCTTCGTTAACCAAAAATCATACGTCACATGACATACGTGATTTCAGCCTTTTAGCCTGGTGTGACAGGTGAGCGATGAATTCGCGGTTAGATTCACGGGCGGTGCGAAAATTTGTGGCGGAGACAAAAAAAAAAAAAGAAAACGATGATGATGATGTACGTCGAATGAAAATAATAAAATGCAATATCTCCCATATGTCAATAGCTACAGCATTCATTTGGGTACCGATCGAAAGAGAAAAAAAAAAAAAATATATTCGTGTTGATATCATTGCCTAAGTCCGTATAATTCATTAATAATTCGGAAAATAAGTTTCGTTATATAGATATACTCCCGTGTATAAGCCAGATGTGTGGCGTATAAGAGGCTGTAGTACCTCTCGACATGTCGGTAAAGGAGAGGAAATGTACTTGTCTCGAGGCACTACCGTGCCTCTTAATATATGGGGCGTACCCTAATTTTTTTTATCATGTGACCAAGACTATTTTGTATTCAACTGAAACGCTGTTCATCTTTTCATGTGATTCCACAGCGTACAGTCAACCTCGGTCCCTGTCCCCTCAGTCCCTGTCCAGCTTCAGTCCCTATCCGGTCCGTAACTTCAGTCCCTGTCCGCCGTTCCAGTGCCGTATTGAAAAAAGATTTATAGAAAATTTTCATCGTTTTGTGACGCATTTGTGCCCGGGAGCATAAATTCAATCAGTACGGACCTGCAACTATTTCGCGATTAGACGAGCGTCTTTCTCAACAGTCAGCTGTTTCGTGGACAGGGATTGAAACCTTCGGTCCCAAGAGTGGACAGGGACCGGGGTTTGACTGTATTCTCAATTTTTTTTTGCCCTATGAAATCCATCGTATTGATTAATGCTAATTAATTGATCATTTCACAGATAAGTGAAGCAGTATGATTTCTTCACATACTGTGATGTTCATCGAAATTACCGAAAAATTACAAATCATTTTGAAATTTTCGAATAATGTCCGTGGTCGCTCTTATCTGCGCAAATTTTGTGATATCGGACAAATTTTTTTTCTACGAATAGAGTATTGTCAAAGGATGTATGTCAACTATGTTGTTTTTCACATTTCAAGCAGAAATTTTAAATTAAAAAATCTCTATCAGCTCTCATTTCCACAAATTTTCGACTAATGAGCCAAACCTTTCTTTTTTTTTTACACAAATAGACTTTTAATCACAATCGCGGTTATTATTGAATTTGGTAAGAATCGATTGAGGGATCAGATGGTAGAATATTTTTGAATTTTAAAAAATTACCCCACATTGTTTTAAATGGCATTGATTTTTTCTTTATTGTATGGTGATCGAAATCGAATTTCAAAAAAGCTTGAAAATTCGAGATTCGCGCATTGCTTCCTCATTATTTTATCTTGCTCACAAAAGCTTCCTCTATGAGGAAGCCAAATTTTGAAAACCCACTTGCCCATAGGGGGATCTTTGTGAGCGAGATAAAATAATGAGGAAGCAATGTACAAATTTATAATTTGCATACTTGTTTTAAGCTCTTATTCTGTTTTTTTTTCAATACGATATAGTATATATTATGTTCTCTTCTAATATCCAGATTAGTTATGGGCAAGTAGCAGTTTTTCACGAGGAAAACGCTTTTCTCTCCGATGTTCTTCTGCGCACCATCGTTGTTAACCTCTCCTATATCTGTTCTCCATAATAACCTCATAATTAATGAGCCTCTTGGATAGGATAGAAAAATTCACGAGCCTGTATAGAATATTGAATGGAAGGGGATGTAGAGCAAGAGATTGCAAGCTGCGAGAGATATAGAGAGAAATGAAAACTAATCGCTGAGCAGAATAGAGAGCGCGAGAGAGACAGGTAACAGGTATCTACTCGAGTTCGATAATTGAGATAGAAAATACGAGGATGCTGCCAGGGCTGGTTGCGTAGTAGCCAAGAACGAAATTAATTCGAGGCAATATCTACCGAAGATGAGATCTCCGAAGAGAATGGAAAGATTAAGAGTAAAGTCTGAAAATATTCGAGAAAATATCTATCGTTATGATTTCATTTAATACCAATAATAAATTCAGCAAATAGTTGTCAATTTTTATCTTGGCCTTGAAGTAATACTCCAATAACGTGGTTGAACTGTATGCGTGATCGCAATTCGACTCAAATTAAAAAAAAAAAAAATTTCAATTTTAGACTTGTCGTACTTTCTCATGAGATTAATAATCATGTGTTTGAAACACGGGTGTTTACGTATAGATAACCGTCATTAGCGCCCGTAACGACGTGAGCACTCGCATCGACCGTCATCGGCGATCATCGGACACCACCGAATGCCCCAGCCAATCGTAAGGTCAAAAATACAGCGACAGGATGAGGTCTTACATGTACTTTTCGTGAAAGATTTACAATTCGCCGAATGAAAAAAATTAATAACTTGAAATCCATTGGTTATTAGAAATGCCTAGAACCGTATTAGGCACGTGTCCATTTCGAGTATGAAGACAATCGACCGAACGAAAATAATTTATCGATGAACTGTGATCCTGTGAACTCTGTAAACTCTGTAAAGTCAGTCAAACCGTTGTTGCATTTATCTCCACTATCGGAGGCAACCGTAAGTATTCGGGGCCAGTTGACATGATAATTAAGAAACGTAATAGCTTGTTTAAGTCTGCAGGATTCGAACGCTGCCTCGGTCTTCTTCAATGCAATATCACCTTTATACGTCTATATGGAGCTATCAGCTTTATACGCCTACAAAGCTATCTCAGGCAATGCTACGTTAAAAAAACCCGTATTAAAATTAATGCACAATTATACGGAGTTGCTTTTTTGCAAATAACATATTTACGTAATTTTAAATACGTTATTGTGAAAATGATAATAATGTTGAGCGGTAATATTATTACACAGTCGTATTTGTAAATTTATAAAAATTAATGGAGTCTTTATCCTGAATGAAATTTAGGAGATATATGCTAGCATTAATATAAGGGTATTAGCGTAAAGTCACTACATATTGCTTTCAATGAACAACCGAACAAAATTTCGTTTCGGAATCATTAGTACCGAGAACATAAAATTAATGAACGGTATATTAAAATTAACAGTTTTGTACGCTAAAATCACTACAAACCTGGTTTTGAAATGCATACAGTCTGAATTAAGTAGTCAGTTTATTGTTCATGACATTTTTAAACCTTTGCCAATATATGATATTGCGAAATCCACGGAAAAAAATCAGCCACATGCGAAAATACTTTATACGCTGAGAGTCCCGATCTTTCCCCTAAAATGAAGCTGTTTACTGCTGATGTAATCTGTAAGCTAACAAAATATAATACACAAAATGTGCCCCTTCGCGTTCAAATGCAGTAATCGACAAAAGTGACCGGCGATGACGCGGTGGCAAGCGTGCACATCATTAGGATCGTCAGATAAGCTGATCAGTAAATATAGTCTCAAACCTTGGAGTAGGAAATTAATTTGCAATGACCAGCATGATCACGGGAATGACAAATAATAAAAGCGTGCAAATTATAAACTTTGCCATCGCTTTCTCATTATCTTATCTCGATCACGAATCCCCCTCTGCGGCTTGTTGAATTTTCAATTTCATCATCCTCACAGGGGAAACTGTTTCACACAATCAGTACAAGTGCAAGTGTTGTGTGTGTATATGTGAGATGCTCCCAAAATTGAAATTTCTATTACTTATGAATGGCTTGATCTACCAAACTGAAATTTGTCACACAATTAGAGCCGGAATTCCTGATTTTTTAATATTAAGTTCGTGTAAATTGCTGCAGTCAATTTGAATTTGCAAAATTTTTGAAATTTTGAAAATTCTCTGTCAGTTATGTAAATTTTAAGTTATCGAGCTAAAAGTTTCCGCACGAATAATCTCAAAGGATTGAGATTAGAATATTGTTAATTTGGAATTTTCATGCGAACAGCTACTCTAATTTTCGTAACATTGCAACTATATTGACGCAGCCGTTGCCACACAAATCGACTATACCAGTGTTGATCAAATGATGTAAAAAAATATACAATTAATTGAATACTATCATTTTTTTTTTAATTTGTGTGTTTTCTCCGACTGTATTCAATTTCGCTGAAATATGCTGGAGATTAATAGAACTTTTTAACAATCAGTGTTAATTTTGAATTATTCATATTGAATTCGTTGAAAAAACACCATGCAAATTAAAAATTTGCACACTGCTTCCTCATTATTTTACCTTGTCGCAAAGTTTTCTCAACAGAAAAGTCCCCGTCCATCACGCGGGCATCTGTCGGTGAATGCGTCGGAATAATTTTCAAATTACAATTTTCAAATTATACCGACGCACTGGCTGACAGAAAAAAAAACACCCATGAAGGGGTGAAATATTCGCAGGAGTGCAAGTGTATAGACGCACCAACCCCTCAGCCTGTAGGACCTATCGCAGAATGCTCATTCGCAATATGAGCCAAATGCTCATTGACCGAATTAGTACCGTAGTTCAAAAGTTGCAGGTGAATCGCATTTGGCACAATACCCGAAATTCGCGCTCTCACACGAAGTCACACACGCAGGAGTGTATATTAATAGCGCACTATTTGCCATAGAAATAAACTATTTGCCATCAAAATTTATCACGTCATACCGAGAAAGTTAATAAAATATTGCCTTGCTTCATTAAAACTAAGGGAATACATTTATTTGATCACGTACCTTGCGTATTATTTATTTCAGATAAACAACGTTTGATGTATTTTTATTTTTAAAAAATAAATTACTTTTTTCATCATTTAATATCTATCACGCATTAATTCGAACTCCTATACTTTAAATCTCTATTGGTATTTATCTGTCACGCACGAGAATCCTGACAAAACCATTTAAACTTTGAACGATGAAAAACTTCACCTCGATGATATTGTGTAGCTAAAACTATTACATCAGAAAATTTTTATTATGTACTATATATTTAAGTATTGAGTAATGCTAAAATAAACTCACTGATTGGCAGCAGTTAATAGTCATTTTTACTTTTAGGATAGCTAACGCAAGAAAATTAGTTTTTTGCGAATTCCTATCTGGGGTCATTAGTTTCAGGTGTACTGGAATTAGAGTATGCCAATGGAATTTCTGCAAACCTGCTGAGGTGACTATGGATAATATAAGCTGAAAATACTGCTGAGGCGATGACAGATTACTTAGCGTATCAGAAGCAATATTTTAATGGGTTTGTTAGAAAAATCACAATACTGCCTATGATATTACTTAATTCAGGTTTAAATGTTTTACGAAATCGTACAAGAATTGGTGTTGAATGAATTGTAAATATTTCTAAACTTGAAGTCGTTGTTTTCGGATGAACGGGTCTCAACTTTTTGGAAGGATTCTTCGGATAATCTCATTTTTTTTTCTCTTCTCTTCACCGAAGCGCTCCCAGCATGTAGACAGTCAAACGACCGAGAATAAAAGTGAACACAAGCGAAAAATGAATAAACGTCAAGTAGTGCCAAAACACCCAATAGGTCTCATCCCTGCCATTTCGAATGTGCGCGTGCGTTTACACGCGAAGACACTTCGGAGCATTTTGATGAAAGCTCTCGGTGCTGTAATTTTCTGACTAAATATAGTCAAAAATTTTTTTTACTGGATTTATCTTCTTGATCCACTCATGCGTAAAGACTTGCAACCCCATGGAATTGAAGTTAGCACAACCAAAACGGGCAGCGGGTATAGGATATATAGTTTCTGCCCAACGCTGATATTTTTACGTAGAAGATCTGTCATTGATAAGATTGGAACGATATTGACGAGGAAATAAAATATCAGAATAGGATTACATCGCAAAAGTTGGATCGTATTTTTTTTTTTTAATTGTCAACACGTTTCTTTGTAAGGTCGATCGCAGTTGTGTAATGTTATGATTAACATGCCAACTTGCAGTATGTGAAATTACGCTAGCAGGCTGATTCATTTACCGAGGCAAGTGGTCCCTATAATTGAAAGATGAGAGAGGAAGAGAAAGAGAGAGAGAGGGGGAGAGAGAGAGAGATGTCATGAAGATCTATCGCTGTTCCTTCCGCATCTTTCATTCAAATTAACCACTTACTTGCATCACTGAATCAACCTACTGGGGTGCTCTAAGATTTCGTTCCAATTACTCTTAACGAAGCAAGGCTGGGTCTCTTCGTACATAAAATTGCATATCCAGAAAACTATAGCTTTTCAGTTACTCGCTAAATTTTGTCATTGTATATTCGGGAAAGTGGTCGCAAATTGGCGTGGCAGTTGGCGAGATTTCTCTGGGAGCTGGACATGAAACCAATATCTCAATTACACTGGCTCATGCATTGATTAATGACCCTGAAAAAGCACCTCATTATTCTACTTTGACATCAGGAAATGTCACGAAATTCCACGTAACGAAACTCCGAAATGAATTTGAATGCGACGCCAAGAGTTTATCAGGATTTTCGAAAGGAGACTGGTCAATGTATGATATAACGATGCATATGAGTGTCTATCGTGATAGGGAACATCGACGAATTATGAGAATGGGAGACTGATTCCACAGTATTGTACGGCATATTCACACAGACACGGCAATACTATGGGAGCCAAGACTGTATATAGTATATACCCCGTGAGATCGGAACGTCCCAATGCGCAAGGGCGTTGGCGCTGACGAGGGATCGTGCGGAAAGTATCCTGAGATGAGGGGAACAGGAGGATGGTTTTGATAGTGGGGTTGGGCGAGAGAATGTTCGATGTAGTGGGGGTTGCTGGAGTATCCGAAAGGGTGGGAAAAACGGTGACGATACTCCCGGTGGTTCAGTCCGCGCCCCGACACGCACTCGCACGCGCAACGGACGAACTTTATTCCCCTCGCGATAACCAAAATATATATGTATATATATATATTTTTTTTTTCGGGAGTACCCGCGAGATAGCTGAGAAGAATAAAGTAAAACCAGTAAAAGTAACAAGAGAGAAACGAGATTACTTACGAAAAAAATTCGTAGTCCAACGGTGTTAAGCAACCCTTAATTTCCAATCTTTCCCCTGAATCGAAATTTTGCGTTTAGTATTCTTGTCGCAAGTACGATCGCTTGATTAAACGTGCGCGCGTGAACAATTCGCACCGTTAATGTGGTATCTCGTGAGGGGCGCAGCGAGTGCCCGGACCATATAAGACGCAGGAAACGCGTTTCCGGTCGTCCGAGGATTCTTCAACGTCGATTAATTCGTGAAGCACGACGATCTCTTGAGTAAGTTTACGATTTTACCGGAAAAAAAGTGGAATTGAAAAAAAAAAAGAGCGAGACAGTCGTTTTCTCCCCGAATCTCCTACGACGAATATATGCGCAAGTTTTGCCCGCGCACTTCCTCGCGTGACTTTGATCGAGTATAAAGACGTGAAAACTTGCTGGGATATTTCCATATATTGCCAAACTTTTTTCACTTGTTCTATTATCTCGCTCCAATTCCGTCTGTCGCACGTGACTTATCGTGTCCCAACCAGATCAGCCCAACTTATTACGGAGAGTCGAGCATGCAGAATCCTCGGTTAAATCACGGCAAAAAAGGTTCCTTCTCTGAATTGACAGAGCTATCATGAGTCGTGCAAAATTCAAAGCGATTCGCTTGTTCAAGGCGATGTTTCATAAGCTCTGATTGCTTTGAAAATGCGATTGGTAGTTTCTCCAAAACAACCGATCGGAACGAAAATTCGTTTAGCCGACACAATATTCTGACGGGAAGTAGCTAAGTCTTTTTATTTCTACGAAAAAATGTAAGCCGTTTACGGGAAAGTAAAAAAAAAACGCGTTTCGGCAGTTATACCTCTTTCGCACTTGCACAAAATTTCAGCTTGTGACTCAGCTGTGCAACATTTTTGATAATTATTGAGGCTATGCGTGCCACACATATGTTCGTAATTATTTCATGATTACTCCGCGTCCTCTTCTTGTCTGTGTTAAAGCTGCGATAAACTTCTCGGGAAACTGATATAGTGAAAATCAAGTCTCTACGGCCAAGATTTATTGAACTGAAATCACGTTTATTCGATTGAATTATTAATATTTATTTCAAACCAAACTTGACGTTTCAGTTCACTAATTTTCGTTCCGATAAACTTGATTTTTCCAATACACGTCATTGTCAGCGTGTTGGCATAAATCGAGCCAAAGTGCAAATATTAATTATTAGGAAACGTTATTCTCTCCACCGCGTATATACGTCTATTATACAAATGAAAGTGACGACCACCGTTTAAAGCTCACCCATGCACTTTTGCATCAACATTTTTCACCTTGATAAAACTTTACTATCCAGCGGCTATTCCATCCCTCACTCGCCTTGTTATCCACCGCGCTCGAGCGTTATTCGAACCTCATAATTGTATAGCATCCTCGCTCTCGACTCTCGTTCATGTCTCATTTTCCTTCCCTTGAACCAACTGCCCTTTCCACCCTTCTTCGTGTGCATCGCGATCTCATTGAACCGCTCTTCTCTGAAAATCTCCGAGCTTCTTCCACCAGACGCTCGGGAATAAGGATTTTCCTCTGAACTGCGCCAAATATTTTTCAGGATAAAATAGCATTTAACATAAATGATGCAGCGACATAAGCAGCTGGGAGTTTTTACCAAATATTCTCGTCACCATCGAGATGGTATCCTAGACTTACCAAAGTTATCGGAAAATAACGTTGATAAAAAAAACAACAACATAAATATGTGAAAAGCCTTCACATATTTGAATATATACAAAAAAATTAATTTTCTTCTGCAGTTAAATGAAAACGAACGGACATTAAGAACAAATAACACCACTTATAGGCCCTGGACTGCGAGAGTATATATCAAGTAAAAGCTAAAGATAAATATTTGAGTGGCATGTGTCATTCAACGGGTTATTTATGTCAGGAGGAATCATATTTCTGCAATCTTTTGGCCCGTGATGACTATTTTGAATATTATAGAGTTACTTCACACGAACAAGTAAAGCTGTCACCCTGAAATATTGCGAACACCTGACGATACTTCTTTTTCACAACTCACCGTTGACGAATCTTTTAACGCAATATGCATTATAACATCCAGGTCTCATTATGTTCATATTGCAAAAGAATTGTCAACGCTAATATTCGTATTTTTTGTATCTTATATAAATCTGTGATTGCCGTGGGCGTTATTAACTACCCCATCGTTTCAGTTATATTAATATACTGCGTTGGAATAATTGCCTTTTTTCATCAACTCTGATGGATTATCACCTGGTACATTCCGAGCGTCATTCGCCCCTTATACGAAGTTTTTTCGTCAGCCATCAACAGAACATCATCGAGCACAGTCGAGCTGCGCTTGCTTGAGGTATAAAGATGAAGCAACAACGGCAGACTTTACGATAGATTGGCGAGACCTTTTCCACATCACGCCCCGACGGTATAGGGTCGCGAAATTCGTGACACTTCGTGATTCTTCTTCATTCAGAGCGTACTTTGCCCACGAGCCTCGTAAAGATACGAGGGTGCCATTAGCGAGAAAAACTAGAAACGGGCGTCGTCGTCCTGACCCGAGGACATTAGTATGTGCCAACGGCTTAAAACCACTTCACCCTCGCTCTCTCTCTTTCTCTCTCTCTCTCTCTCTCTCTCTCTCTCTCTCTCTTCCTCTCCCGCTGTATTGCTTTCTCGCTCTCCGACTTCATCATGCACTCTTTTTTTTACCTTGCAATACTTTCCCGTAATTTCCTTTGTTTCTCCGACGTGACGGTAATTATGTTTGTACTCTCTTCCGGCTCAAGCAATTCGACTTGTATATTCTTGCGACCGCCGAACATTGTTCGTGAAATACGTGTCCCGAGGTTGGATACACGAAGAAACTGCAAGAATCTATTTATTTTCATTTATGATGATGTGGGGTGAACATGAACATCCAACGACCATAATCAACGTCATAATCAACATGGGGACTTTTCCTGATGATGAGTGAACCGCCAGGTTCAAATTGTACAGATGATACTCATTGAGTAAAAAATTCTCCATGCTCGCTGTCATTAAAGGTACAAAAACACAGGTCCACAAAATAAAAAAAGTGGTCTGTGCTGGGTGTCGGACAAAGATTTTCTCACGTATTTTTTCCCGCTGAACACGAATCTCAAGTCAAAACTAGGGGTCAAACTGCAAAAAACCGAGAAAAACCAAAAAAACCGATAAAAATCATATCCTAATTGTTTATTTAATTATAATTTAAATTAATCAACTCTGCTTTACTTCATACTGTATTACATTTGTTATCGCATGGTAGTCCATCAGAGAAAAAATGTATTCTTGTATCAACCAAAGATTATCCGATTAGTTTTTGTATTTCTCACCATAAGTAGGGTAGATAATTTTATTTTATTTAGATGGCCTATAAAATTCATGACGTCAATCGACAAAAAGGTTTGGAACAAATTTTCTTCAGGAGGTTAACGAGCTAGAAGCAATATTATGCTGATGATGATTATTTCAACTATATAGTAATCTGAGAACCTACTCATCTACATGATTATAAATACTCGAGAACCCGCTCGTATGTATGAATATACAGGCGAGTAGTTTCCTGAATTACGATTTTTAAAACAATTCTCATTAACACTAGGTTATTCGAAGTTCATTTATCTTTTGATGTTCATTCGACTGATACTTCGGCTCTTCTGTTTCCTGCGCAAAATTTTTCTCGATTAATGTTTGCCTTTCTGCGACTGAGACCCCATCCAACCCACATGTTTCTACTTTGCTCATCCATTCATACTTTTATGTGTCCTTTTATCTCTATCCTTATTTTACCCCTGTCTCGGGCCTCCATAGCTCTTAGAAGTGTCTAATTCATTTTCATTCACCAAAACTTATTCAGCCCTTTTCTTGCTTCTTTTCTCACTCACTTTTACACGCTGTGTTAAAGATAAGATGGCTAAACTCTGATTTTTTTTCGGAAAGACGAATTGCTCTTTGGCCGAATTGCTCTTTGGGCGAATTTTTCTATTTCAATGTAGTCAGAGGTCTGAGAAAGTGCACCTGTGAGCACACACGAACGTTGGTACATAAGAAAGGAATAATCGTACATTTCGGGGATTCCTTCGATTACACGCAAAGTTCCGTGCAACACTGAGAGAAATGTGAATAGTTATCGCAACTAAAAGATCACAACTAGGAAAATAGAGTACAGGAAAATATATATTTAGTAATGTCAACAATTTTATTGTTACCGGAACTAAGTAAATTGTTTGTGGTAAACTTGTTGATTCAGACTATATTGCCTTAGGCAATTGCAGCTATGAAAAAATATTAAACGCTTTATTGTTACCCGAAATATGGATTATTTTTCGGTGTCCCGTTTTTCTAGATCAGATGGCATTGCTTCAGCTGCTCGATTTAGTCACATATTTTTAGAGGAGAAAGATCGAGGGAGGCATTGGTGTAAACCTTTGTTACATTGCCATAGTGACGCCGTATTCCTCTCATTAAGTTTTCCCGTACGATTAGTGTCACACGCATAATCGTTAAATTAATAATTTAAAATGTTTCGAGATGACTGGGTCATGCGACAGCGATGACTATAGCTTGCAGATAGGTAGTTATTTTTGTGAATGAACAAAAAATCATGACAAATCAATATTCAAGTTTCAGCCTACATCTTTTATTTCCTTGCTGAGTTCTCTGGTCGTGTTTCAATTATTATTTCCAATGTACGAGGTTTCATCGCCAATTGCACTTAACTGAGCATTCGATGAGTTACGCTTCTTATGTGAAAGTACTTACTATCCATGCACATTCACGGGGACTATTAATAACAAAATAACGAACAAAATAATTAAATAACAGTCTTATAATTCGCGAAAATGTGTTTTATAATTCTGAAAATTTGACTCCGCAAAAGACTCCTAAAACTTCACCAACTCTCAAAGAGAATTCGAGGTTTAAAGGAGATTTTGAGGAGGCCTAAAATTTTGACTCGGGATGGATTCTATACGCCAACCACTATAGATTGGCCAACAATATCATCAAGTATCCAATCTTCGTGTACGTTATCAACCTGGTGAATCCTCACACCGTGGGATGTTTCCCCCAGGGTTGCGTTTTCCGTCCAACGTGTATATAACTCAAAACTGTCTTGACCCAGTCACGAGACCAGATGATGGTGTTGTATGTCGTACAGGCACATGCGAAGCTGGTTATAGGCATAGAATATTGCATCGTATAAACCACAGCAACATTTTTTACTCTGTTTAAAGCCGCACGTCTCTCACAGGCACATGTGTCGTCCCCTAAGGGGATACCGTGAAAACTTTCAAGGAAATTTACTTAATCTCGATTTGTTCACACGTTTGATCCCAAATATTGAGCAAATACGTCAACGGGACGTTATGTCACTTCATACAGACAGCTGGCTTGAATGTTTTATGGGGATTCCGGAGGAATGAGAACCATGTTGGGGGATCATGTTTTTCAAGACATAGGTTTTTCAACCCAATTAAAAAAAAAATCGTGATTTACGTAGATCAAATTCAACAAACTTTGAAAAATCGTCAAATGTGAGATGGTGATTAGGATATCTTGTTTCATATGGTTCCATACGAGTTTCCTAATAATGTTTCAAGAAATTATATACAGCGTGTATATATATTATATAATATATATAATATACATATATATATGATATATATTATATATCACTTGTAAAGATATGAGGCGTCGAAAAAGTTTTATAGACCACCATAATCATCCAATGTTCGAGAAGAATCTCCGTCCTCGTTTGAGCGCTCACTTTTTCATTCACTGAAACAGTCTGACTTTTCCTAATTAATTTATTCTCTCCAACCCCCCCCCCCCCCCCCCCGGACGGAACAATCTCATAGAGGCTTAAGCTCGAGGTCCCGGAAAATTCATTACTCATCCGTGAACACGAAAAACGATGACATAACGAATTCAGTGGAGCGATAATGAACTGATATGCTCTTGCGATCGATACGCAAATTCTTTCCCTGCGACATGCAATGTGCCCCTCGTACCTTCGAAGTATTTCGGGCGTCCTTGGTATTGTTTGGATTCATACTAATAAGAGCCCTCCAAGAATGTTATCGTATATTGTACCGGCAGAAAGCACTGTACAATGCACTCACGAATGCCCGCTTCAATAACCTGTCAACATATTGTCGAACAGCCACATATCCTTCAACGTTAGTTTTTTTTTTTCTCTCTCTCTCTCTCTCTCTCTTTCTCTCTCTCTCTCTCTCTCTCACCCATAAATCCACGCCGTTGGTAGGATAATATTCAAGCACCAGAAACTTGGCATAACAACCCATCTTCCTCAACTAACAAGCTACGAGCTTGAGCAAACAGGGCAAAGAGAGAGAGAGAGAGAGAGAGAGAGAGAACGTCAGGTGTACCTCTGGAATAGACTGCACAATACCTATTAGCTATTTCTCGACTTGTTCATCTCATCTGAGGGGTGATGATGTTCTTCCAGGTACAACCTCTCGACACACTATACAATAACGATAGATATTATACGCAGTACCTTATGCACAACGGAAAGTTAACGCGGGTCTGAATCCCCGTTGGCTAAACGATGCCAAAAGGTTTGTGTAGGGATAACATGTTACCAGGTTATCAAAATAATTGAAAAAAATCTAACCGTTTCTGCTGGTCTATCAGTTTTTCGACTACGTACTTCAGTCATCTACCCCGGATCATATAAATTTTACTCTTTTCTTACCAACATATAAAATCGTGTAAAAATCTCGCCATTTTTTATAAGCTCACATTCAGAGAAGCTTAGTTTCATCACGAATGTGTACGTTCTACTGGAATAGAATATCGAAAGAGCTCGAAAAATACCTTAGTCAATTCATGCAATTTCAATTACGTAAATTCTTAAGAACGCTTAGTTCCGGCAGAAATTCAGCACTTCGTTACCATATTCGTAACATATTTAATTCCGCAGATTCTACTAGAACGACATACCAACTTCAAGTTCTCTGACATGAGTTAGGACTTCAAGTTCTCTGACAATGAGTTAGGACTCATTGTCAGAGAACTTGAAGTTGGTATGTCGTTCTAGTAGAATCTGCGGAATTAAATATGTTACGAATATGGTAACGAAGTGCTGAATTTCTGCTGGAACTAAGCGTTCTTAAGAATTTACGTAATTGAAATTGCATGAATTGACTAAGGTATTTTTCGAGCTCTTTCGATATTCTATTCCAGTAGAACTGAGGTGTTATTGCGACGTTATTTTTAGTTTCGATTTATCACTCGCACTCATGAGCCCCGGATACTTGAATGTGCTATTTTTGAAAGCCATGGAACACCGTTTCGACGGAATACAGCGAAATACTTTGGTTATAATAAACCTACCTATATGAGGAAGCAATATCGGCCATCTCAACCCTCCGGGGCTTACGGAATCGTGGAATCCATCTCGCATTGATCACAGAACTCAATCTCCGTCGCGACCGGTCGTCACATTCGTCGCCGCCGTGAGAATAGTTCGACAGCAGCTAAAGGCAAAAGAGTGTGCGAGAGGAAAGGGAAGAAGAGTAGAGACATCCTAGCGTTTCTCGTGAATATTCCACCGTCTAAATTTCCGGGTCTTTACTGTCGTTGCATAATGCAAGAGTGTGCTCACACTCCCGCTTTTACCTCTTCCGCCGTTATTCGCCTCGCCCTGCTTGGTCGCGGCACCCCGGTATTCGTGACGACTGCAATTAATGCCACACAGCGCTGCAGAAGTCTGAGAGTATCGCAGCGCAAATACATTGATAGGTACAGGATATTCCGGGTCAAATTGACAAGTCCGTGACCCTCACTATGTGAGATTTTGTCCAAAATTGTTCACATTGTTCTCAGAATCCTAAAGTCATGTATCTTTTCGTAAATTCTTTCGCTAACTGACATTTAATCATGATTTTTTCTTTCGGATACTTTTTATAAATCAGAAAAAAAATCACGAAAACCCTCATGCAGACGTAAGAAATTTTAAAAGCCATGTGCCAAAGTGAATCGCGTTCGGTTCTATCGTTTTCGAAAAATACTAAACAGATGAAATAATAATGAATTAAAGATTTATATACATGTCAATATCTTTGTTTTTAATGAAGAAAAGAATAAAGTATATTACAGTCAATTTTAAGAAACCGAAATCGGTAAAACAGAAAAGAGTGTTAAAAAAATGCAAAAAAAAAAGACGAAAGAATTGATTGAAATTTTGTTGAATTTTATGGACCTCCTTTGACGTTACATCTGAGAAATTCAATAATTTAAGTATACCGTCTCGGTGGAACTGTTATATTTGAATTAGTTGACATGTCTCAATGTTAATGTTTTCCTTCTTTTGTTCGTGTTCATTTTTTGTTTCTACGTTATAGTATTCTTGTGAATCCTCGAGAAACATTCAGGACGTCGCAAGAATGTAAAATGAGAATACATTGGGCGTTTCACTGTGATTACAGCTTGTAGAATATCAGTCGAACTTGGATGATTATGAAGGTGAAGCTGACGGTTTTCTTTATTCAAGGCCTCTGTTATTAGCCTCTCGCTTCATGACTCCGTTAATAGTCGAAGCAGTCTGAAGAGAGATCAGTACCACAGTGAATAGAATATACCACCGGAAATCCTCGCTGGTTCTTCTGGCTCTGCCTTCTCTTAGTAAAATGTCTTTGAGACCAGTTCATAGAGCAAACAATACTTCTATTGTTATCACTCGTGAACCCTCTCCTCCCAAAAACGAGATCCGACCATCCTTTACAAGAACAGACACATTTTTTTCTTTCTTCATCCCAGAATATACCGCACTTTCTCTACTCTAGAACATGTTCCTTCTATCCCGAATGACAATCAAGTCTTGGATATTTTTTTTTTCTGACCTCCCTAACTTGTCACGTAAAGACGTCGTTTTGCCTTTAGCATAATAATCTTCGAGACTTGCTAGAGTTTATCTGGATCAATTCATAAGAAAAGCCACGATCTTTTCAGTAAGCTCCACATTGTATTGATCCAATCGAGGCTTTTACAATCCGCCTTTGCACGAATGTTCTTGTTCCACATTTTTACGATAATAATATTCAACAGTTGTCATAAGACGTGTGAGCCAGCTATATATTCGTTATATCGTCGATGTATTGAAAAAAAAAATTAACTCCGTCATCACCTAAATAAGGCAGAATCTCTCGAACAACAACATTGATCTATTTTATGGTGTCCACGGATGACATCCTTGTAAACGAGCTTCAACCGTATCAGCTAACGTTTCATATGGGCATGGACGTTTTCCATTTTGTAGCGGGGTGTAGTTCGCACCGTGAAAATTCAATAAATGCATTAAAAAGCTATCGAAAGGTCTGGTGTACATCGAACAAACATATTCCTTCAACACTCTTATGGTAAACTCTGCTTGTTAATATGTCAAAACATTGAGATCATTGCTATTAAAATATCACAAAGCTTTTACAATGTGGCTTACAGCCGAGATGAACTTTCAAAGAATCTTTTTCTATTTCTTCCTCATAAATCTTTCCGCTGTCTCGCGAGAGTTCTACTCTCTACTTTGATTATTGTATATGCCCTTCAGTGAGAATTCATCGTTTCTGCACTTCGATTTTCTTGTCTCTTTGAGCTTAAACTCGCTCCACTTCACAAGAATTCCTCCTGCAATCGACGTTCAGTTCGCCCGTCGGTCGAAAAATACGGGCGTGTCATCTCCGGCCTTATTTCTTCAAGAATCCTCGGTCTCTCGCAGTCCCAGCTATAATTCCATGACTCTTGTATGCGAGTCAGCGAGTGTGTGCCTACAGTATCCTCTCCAAGATGCACTTTAGTTGACTTTTTCCTACACACACGTGTTGAAATTCGTATGTATAAAGTCCTCCTCAACATGGACGGCTGAGCACCTGGGTCACCCTTTATCCATTTACCGAAACGTTGGCCTGCAAAGCGTTCACTCGAATGCACTTTCACTGGCCGTGGTTATATGGGGAACGTTCTTGTAAGGATTCTTACGAGTAGATATGGCCTTTGGCTAGAAGACGCTTTATATCTTGTGATCCACGATTCTTTGCTGTCCTGTGTCTTTCTTTTTTTGTCCATATATCATTATTGCAGTCTGGTCCAATCGCAAAAACGTACGCAATATTGAGTTCCAAGATAATAAAGATTTTGTCAATCCTTAAACGGTAACTTGTGATGAAGCATTGCTGGCATTTTCAGGCTCAATAATATAAAAAATTCTTGTCCGACAGCAGTGAAAGCACGGATTTATCAAATCTCCTAGCTTGAACAGTAGTGGCCTTGGCCGGTACTGGGATAGCTTGCACACCAACTGCCGAGCGAGAGGCAGTTTTTCTGAATTACTTCTGGTACTAGAACTGCAATTCAGTAAAACGTATAGCCACGTCCATCGCCCAAGCTTCATCCACGAAATGTATTCTCGAGTCCACTGTCTGTTGGCACATATAAATTGCTGCCAAGGATTGCTCGCGCGGAAAGTTCCTGTATTCGCTTATTCTGAGCGCAAAATTTATACAACTTTGATTTTCATGAGGATATCGTCATTTTTGTCAACATCGTAACGGTCTCAGGTGGCAGCAAGACTTACATCATTATGTGTACAGTACGATGTCCACAAAGACAAAGTTCACCTCTCGCAAAATTAAACTTTTGTCCGAAAGTATTAATAATGTTTAATTAAACGTGTAATTTGAATTTTTTGTAAGAGCTCAAAGACATTTATACACAACGTGAACGTATATTTTGCCGATACAAAACGCATGTAATAATTTCGGGAAAAAGTTCGAGGGTAGAAATCGGAAGTTATTTTGATCTTAAATATTCTGCGATTCTGAGGAACATTCTTCATCTAACAAATTAGTTTTCAAATTCCCTGTCCATTCTTACCCATCTGCTACCTTTGGGGCCGTTCGCAGGCATTTACTTTATTAAAACTTTTCTCACCAAGAAAAATCCCGGTTCCTCTTGTTTCTCTCAAGTGAGACTTGAATAAAAGTCACTTCGGTCTCATTTATGTCCCGGAAGTATGAACGTCATTTTCATCGTTTCAGCTATTACCGTTTTATATTGCAAGCTCTCGTTTCTCTCTTCCTCTCGTCTCTCTCTCTCTCTCTCTCTCTCTCTCTCTCTCTCTCTCTCTCTCTCTCTCTCTCTCTCTCTCTCTCTCTCTCTCTCTCTCTCTCTCTCTCTCTTTCTCTCTCTCTCTCTTTCTCTTACTACTTAATTGAGTTGCCAACTTTGTTGAGAAAAAAATTAAGAAAACGCATACCCGTATGTGGACACAAGTAATGGTAACAGGTGGTCTCGAGATCGTCGAGTACGCTCATTTAATATTCAAAGTTTTATCGTTACCCCGACAACCCTTCATACTCATGGCCTCTCGAGATTGCTGCGAGACGAGGGCTTGTGCTCCTATACGATATAAAAAGAATATGAGCCCTTGTGACGAAGCGGTGCGTATGCTCAGAAACTCGCATTTTCTCCTAGCTCGTTAAGCGTGTATTTAAGCGAAACTATCACTCTGTCTATGCAAATTTCATTAATTAACGCGTATCACCCAGATTCGAGTATCACACACCGATCCATGTTAATTATTCATATTTGATGGACGAACGTTTCCTCGTGTACACCGACTGTGCCTCGTCGTAATTAGGATGTTTGCTGTTATCGGTCCGGATTATGGATTTGCAGATATTGAGATTGTGCATCATGCGTCTGATCGCGACCGTTTCATCGTCAAACAACCGCTTCTAAGTCGTAGTCGTTTTTTTTACACACTAAATTGAGAGGATTTACGTGCCAATAATCATAAAAAAAAAAAGTATTAAATATAAATTTCGTAAAACAATTATTGTCTTTATTTTAACTTGACTTAAATTTTCATTTACGAATAAAAAACGAACATGAAATTTTTTAGAAAATATATTTTTGGAAATTTCTTGATTTCGTTACAAGGGTACTTTGAGTAATATAACGAGATACGAAGATCCATAGTTGGTGGAGTGCCAAGGCCAATAGGGCGTAACTACCAGAATAATATGAGCATGTGGGAGAGAGAATCAGATAGATAGATAGAGAGAGAGAGAGAGAATGAGAGAGCCGGACGGAGATCGGTAAGCGGGTGCTCCTTCGAAGCTTTAATTAGGGCAATATTTTATCGAGAGTTTCGGGGAAGAATGATTTATGACGATCTTCGTTACCATATAAATCTACTCAAGCATGTATCGCAGCTTGGGAAATTATAAGAGAGTTCAACACACCATGATGGAGCATTTTTATTGTAGCCGATTTGGAATGCTCGAGGGTCATACATTATTCATTCGGGTATGGATTGAGTTACGACAAGTAGAGAAAGGAGAAAGTGTACTTGATACTGTGCTCGGCATCAACACTAGCATAGTATCAGAGAAAGAGAGAGAGAGAGAGAGAGAGAGAGAGAGAGAGAGAGAGAGAGAGAGCGTGAGAGAGTAAATCGAGGAGTCAAGCGATTCAGAGGCCAACGCATAAGGCTGCTGACATATCATAAACCGCAAACTCTTCCCAACTATACTCTATAACTTTTTGACATTTAATCAGTACCAAATTCGTGCTCGGGCAAGAGCACGGCACGGTACGTGCTGAAGCCTGCGGCACACCGTGCATTTTTTCGTGTTGGATTGCTTGCGAGATTCCTATCTTGCAGCTTAACCGACCACGCTGCGTGGCGTCTAGCTGAGTGTGCTGCTGGTTTGAGCATCACACGGTGCTGGCCACTGCGATGGCTACCATGCGTGATAAATAGTGAGTAGCATCAACATGGAAGTTGTAGCAAAAGCTGTACGGAGGAGAAGATTAGCAGCACTAGTTGTTTTGATGCATATCGCAACGAGAATCCCGTTTGTCGTGCCATAATATAATTAATTTTTAACGAAATTAATATTTGTGTATCACGCTGTCGGTCGAACTCGAGCAAAGTGTTTTGTTTACATCACAGCTTATGGTACTTTTCACGTGATGCAGGCAAGCTTTTTGATTGACCCAGACCGGTACCCAGCAGTGAAGCACGCAGTGAAAATATCACCGGACTTATCTTCGAAAACCAGGAAGCTAGCACGCAGCACAGCAGGTAGGGGATTTTTTAAATTCTGTAGCACGCACGGCAGCCCACACGGTTCCCTGTAAGTGAACCAGCACAAAAAAAATGTACCGTGTGCCGCAGACTTGAGATCAAAGATGCCATATTGTATGAATGCACGCATACGCATACATGCGCGCGCGCGCGCGCGCGCACACACACACACACACACACACACACACACACACACACACACACACACACACACACACACACACACACACACACACACACACACACAAGCACAAGAATAACTAAACTAAAAATTTTATATAACAGCGCTACGTATTCATCTTGATCAGCCTAACTGCCCGCCGGCCCTTGGCACCTTATTATACCTGTAGATTATAGTGATACTTTATCGCCCCCAGTCTCATGATGCCATATTTTTTTTCCCTCAAGTTCTAAGAGGGTAAAAAAATCTTGCATATTATCATAAATATCGGATATGAAGTACAAATTTATTGGGAATAATACTCCGCATTCTCTTTGACTTCGTACGAGGGCTCTGTTGAAGCACATTCCACCATCGTGTTCCCATATATCGGTTTACAGCCACCTCCACTATCTAAGGATGAAAATCATGGGGAAAAAAACATAATAGCAAAGCTCCAAATACGATAAATGAATTATTAATAACCGAAAATTTGGAAAAATCAGGTCAGGACGCCCTGTTGCACCTCTCGAGCTGTCTGACAAAATGAAGGGAGAACGAAGTTTACGGCTGACAGGCCGAATATAAATCGCAATAATACATCAAATTTTCATGCACAGAACTTTCTCTGAACGCCTAAGCCTCATGAATATCGCATTTTATTTTTCCAAATAACACCATTCCTGTGGATCTAAAGAAGGGTGTTTTTATATCATAACAATAAATCACCCTTGTGCTACTACATGCAATGGTGGTCGAGGTTCGGAATATACCACCCTTGGAAAGTCAGTACCAGGAGACTATGAGGGCAGAAATCGTTCGTGTCGTTTTACCCGTTGCTACAGTTTTCGAATAAAAATACACTAAATTTCAAGCCATAATAAATAGAATTCGATATAAAAGTGTGTATATTTTGTGCCTTTGCGTGATCTATTTTTAATAAATTCTATCACCTTACTAATATTTTTTTTTTTCATTTATTCTCTAGGCATTTGCATATAGTCGACAATTAAACAGGCCACACAGTAGTGTGGATTTCTCAAATATAGGAAACAATTATTATGACAAATAAAGGAGTACTATATTTTCTCCGATGCCTCTCCGATATAAATGAAATGGTCCTGATTTTATGACATTCTGAATTTATCAAAAAAATATATATATTTTATTGCTCTAACTCCAGAAAATTTTGGGTTGACGATCCAGAATATTGTAGGTTAATCGAACATGACTGAATGATGGTTTTTTTAACTTCCCGCAATTCGAATAAACGCTTTAGAATTCCTGAAGTTTAATATTTTCGATTAATCTGCAATCGTAAGGAGATGGAGTCACCAAAAATTAATCAGCTCAAAACTGCGAAAACAAATGTCAATGGTTTTTTTTTTTTTTTTTCATTTCACTAAACTTTTGTTTCATCTTCGACTACTATCGGTGAAATTTTGATGAAAATGAAACTAATGCATAATTAATTCTTCCAATGCATAATTATTCTAACTGCCTACAATACTTGGTGTAATAAATACGACAGGATATATCTATGATTTACGTAAAGATTTTTCCAAAAAATTCAAGTAAAATATAAGTTTTTGTCCCCCACTTCATCCTACTACACATTAGGCAAAGCTATATCTGTGATTGATCTATAACTGACGCAACTATTCTTCCAAAAAATATTGAAGCAAGTCTTTCTCCCTATGCATTAGAAGAAGTTTTTTCTCCCTATGCATTAGCTCATAAAACGATTAATCACACCGTAATTGGCTAATCAAATCGGCTATTTGGATCTCGCTAATATTAGTAACAATTTATTCATAGTTTACGTCGTTATTTCTACGATAAAGAAATCGAAAAAAATACGGACACACAAACAAATTGTCGAAACTATTTCCCGGGAAAGAATTCATTAATTTTCGAGAAAATTATTTCGATCGAGCACCAAAATTGGGTCGCTCTGGTCTAATTGCGCTACCTCGTCGAGCATACGTGTACGTAACATACGAGACTATGCGGTCGACCATCATTGATAAAATATACGTGACCAAAAATTTTGATATTCGAGTGTACAGGCAGTCGTGGCTCACATAATTATACGCGGCTGTACGTGTTTAAATCTCTCTGGTTTCTCGTTTGTTTGGCCGAAATGATGTTCCGTATAGTAATGTCGGAAAACCGCGTATCCATTTCGTTAGTTGTCCGCACGTCGACGCTCTTGGCATGGTTACTCGTACGTCGAAACGTCCAGCAGAGCCCACCGGTTGTCGAAACACTGTTTTCAGCATACTTTTCACTAATTTACGGGTAATGCGAATCATCGTCGTTAATTTATCGTCACCGAGTTATCGTTAAAGCACGAACTCTGTCACTGCTCGATATATACCATCGTAACGAGTTGGGTCAAGGAAGGGTGGGGGGGGGGGGGGGGGCAAATTGGAGAAAACGAATTATTGAAATGTACGGTGTAAATTAATAGTTTATCGAAACAAAATCGAACGAATTTAATTTTATACTCGACTCACGTATACACCTTTGAATAAAATTCGGTAGAACGGAGAGAATCGTTTCATATGCTCTTGTCCCACTCTTGCGTAATTCATATCACAGTGATAAAAATTATATCAAATGTCTCGAAATGGCTTTCAGCATACGAGTGGCATACATTCAGATTTAGAGTTCAGGTTTTTTAAATTATTTATTCTTCATCGAGATATTTCTTTCACACATTTTTCCGATATAATCGATCTTTAGATTACCAGAGTCATTTCTTGAACGTCAGAATTTGAATTTATCCATTTAATTCACATACCTATGATAAAGGTAAAAAATAGCGTGCAAATTGGAAATTTACACATTGATTCGGCATTATTTTATCGGTATAATTTTACTTTGTAAAAATATTTCTTATTCATGGAACTGTAAAGAAATTTTATTTCGCTGTAAAATATATATATGTATGTATGTATATATATATGGTATATCGAATACTAAAACATTTTTACAAGCGTACTTGATTTACCCATGTGTCCGGAAACTGCTTTAAAAGTTTGTAGGCTCATTATAATTTCATCAATTTAAATGCATAGGTCGTTGAATCACGCGCGCGGGATTTCTGCAACAGGTAGTTGATGATGAATGCCCACAATGTTCTCATAGATATGACAGATTTATTGGAAAATTGATTGGTAATCGATCTCGTTGTCTCGGATTTTCCCCTAACTTTGGAATACTTTCACGTACATCGAAGAACCGTGCGGGGATTTTTTTATTTTTTATTTATTGTCGAACGCATCCTTATTTCTATGGCACAGTAGAAATTGTTCCACATTTTATCAAAAATCTTGAAAAAATCATTCAAGTTGAGCGATTAAAAATTGCGAATAATATTGAAAGATTAACTCTGCCAACCACTATGTCCACTGTTCTGTCAAATATCATTTGCAATTATTTTGTTTTATAGGGTATTGTATTTTTTAATTGTTTGATGAAGTTTTTCATTACTGGGACGAAGTAATTAGACGAGCGGCAAAGGCTACCCCATCAATGACACAAGAATCATATACTGAATTTAAAGTTTGTATAAACTCTCCACTCTCTCTCTCTCTCTCTCTTTTTTCTCTTTCTCCGGACCTTGTCTTACGCTTTTTCTCCCAGTCGGTCGCCTGATATCCCATACCACGACTTTCCTATTTACCTCCCACAAGATTATCATAAAAGTGTGAAAAGTTTCGGTTCACCGAGCCACACGCTGCTCCCACAAAGTCAACGAGCAGCAGCAGCAACCACACGACGTCGACCCTGAAACTCTTTGTATGGTGTATTTTCAGGGTGGCAATGCCGAGGGAGGTTAATGCTTTTTTAAATCTGCTTTATCACGCTGGCTGCAACAATTTTTTTTTACGAAGCATCCTCCGGATCCGCAACGCCATGTTTTATTATTAAATTATACCATACTAGATTACTGAAA
Organism: Rhorus exstirpatorius; assembly: GCA_963564615.1. NCBI lineage: Eukaryota > Metazoa > Arthropoda > Insecta > Hymenoptera > Ichneumonidae > Rhorus > Rhorus exstirpatorius. The sequence continues at coordinate 47,318,776 of OY751313.1, forward strand.
ATATTTTTCTTACTTTTTTTTCGCAATTTCGTTGTTGATTTCTCAACAAACATGACCTTGAAGTGGAATTTCAGAATTGCGGAGAAAATATTGCGGAGAGAGAAAATATCTGCGGAAATGAAGTTGACCTCGGTGGAAATATTTCTTAGCTTTTTTTCCTTACGAAATTACGCAATCCACACCGAAAATATTACTAAATGTTCTTCAAGCACACTTATTCAAATAAGAAACTCCCGTTCAAATATGTGCTTGTGATTTCCCAAAAAAAAACTTACCAATTCGCTTTATTCGGCCTCTTGACTCGTTAAGGATATAAGGCGCCCATATGCGGCATTCGATAAACATGTAGACCACCCACTTTCTTTATTATATTCTTTGTATCCTCGTCGTTTGATCGTCCTTTTTTTCTGATGAATCCTATTCTACGCCCCATTGTGTCTTTGTTAGTGGAAGCTTCCTAGCTCGCACGCAAGTCTCGTTATTTCACGTCGCACAACTACAAGCTTTTTTCCAATTACGTATGTACGAATGTATAAAGTCTCTAGGATGATACCATAAGGAGCGAGCAACGAGAAAAAGGACCAACCAGACATGTTTCTTTTTCTACTCTCAATGTGGTTAACCAGGAAAGAAAGTATGCAGCCGGCACAAAACAGCTCCTACGATCGATGGCTAACGCGTTTTCAAGCCCCTTATAATTTTCATTCCCTGCTCAAAAGATATGCTGATGCCGAAATAAGGGCTTTGCACATCTATTTAAAGAACGGAGACGTATGCATAAGGCATTCCAGGTTAAATTGACACCTCGGTTATACCCTTACCCTCCAGGATTTGATCGCCAACTTTTTCATATTGTCGTTACAACTCTTAAATGCATGAAGCGCTTATATATATTTTTTGTATACAGCTATTGACTAATAATGATTTTTTTTCAAACACAATTTATGTGGCACAAAATCTTGGATAGTTTTGTAAAATTTGAGTAACTTTACAAAAATCGTGGGTGAGATATCGAAGATTTCGATATCCATATATGGTACACTACATTTAAATGCATCTTTGTTTTCTTTCTTTTTTTTTATTCATACCTTGCTAGAAAAAAGAAAACTCCGAATGCGTTTTCAAAATTTAATTTTTTAGATTTTTCATTCGAAAAAGTCAGTTTTTATTTGAAACGAGGCAATGATTCTGATCTTTCATTCTGGATAATCGACCACGAATGAGTCAATGTTTTCCAAGCAAAAGTTCACCTTTTTTTGAAACTAAAGTACAAGAAAAACTAAAGAAAACTTGAAACTAACGAACTGTGAAAATACATCGGTAAAAAACGATTGGTTCGAAGAATTGAAAAAAAAAAAAGTAAAATAAAAGTATGCGTCTGTCTTAAACGTATGAAACGACGATGAAAAGAAAAAGGGACGATAAATTCGATCGAAGATCGTTGGGTCGAACGATGGTTCATTCAACATGGAATGACCTATTTGTATTCATTAAGTACAGACATACTGTTCCGGCCTCATCACCCAATAAAGTACGTGAGCAATGTTGCCACATCATGGAGCCTTAATGAAACTCCATTATGGGACGAACGCGTCACTGTGATCCACGAGCAAAACTATCTCGACGGAGCTCACGTGAGTTCCCGTATCAGGTATTTGCTCGAACAATTTGAGCGAGTGATTAGTCAACAATTTTGCGTTCTTGCTCTGACTCTCCCTTTACAGTAAAGTCAGAATACGGTGCGCCAGGCGTACGAAATGATTTCCGTAACTGTCGCGGAAGAATTCCCTTCCACATGGCATGTCGATACCTGCACGGAGTAATTTAATTAGTTGGGTGAATCAATATTTTAGTAATAGCTATTTGCAATTTGTTGTGAAAACCTGTTCAACTTGGTGCAGTAATTATTAAATTGGATTTTATAATGTGCAGTGCGCATTAAACCACGCTGTTCATTATCAAAAGCTCAATCCGCATTCTTTTCGCGTGGAAGACAGATTTTCTCGTTAGATCGGATTAATTTGTAGATTTTTGTTATTCAAAAAGTTGAATATGTTGTAAATATATATCTGAAATCCGAGAATCGCGAAGGTAATGAACGAACGTTTGACAATCAAAATTTTGCCATGCCTTTTCCATGTGTCCAATGTAGATCGATCGAGACACGCGCATTGCCAGCAAATAAAGCACAATTTATCGATTCGCCTTGATTGATACCCATACCTCTCTTTTCCATTTTGCGTATTTGGCACAGCGTGTTACAGGCTCGAATATATATATCATCGCATATATCCGAGAGACGATTGTGATTTTTTATGCTGCGCGGGTGAAGCTCGGCGAGTGTGTATGAGAGAGAGAGAGAGCAGATTTTGAAAGCATACATTTCACGTTGATCGCCGGATAAATCTATCGTTTGCCGCGACTACATATTTGTTTTTTTTTTTCGACGGAACCTCGTGACCGTTAGTAAAAACTCCGGTATACGAATGTTGTACCAAATTTACCTTATTTTTTTTTATTATTTTTAAACCCTGATACTTCGTTGATATTATATATGTATATATTTTTTTATTTCTCATTATTTTTGAAACCGTGGTCCTTTCTGATAAAAGCGAGCAGGAAAAGCGTCAAGAGCGCCCTTGACTTTTCTCGCATGCACAGTCATTCGAGTGGTCTCTGTACCGAAGAAAACGAATCCATGCAAAACTTTTTCGTGAATTTTGTCTCTCTCTCTCGGTGTTCCCGGGGGGTTTCGTTTGTTCCCTCCGTTAAACCAAGTCTAATTAGAAGAGCAGAGCGGTTGAAATGTGCTGTCAAATCGACGCTGACACAGGAAGTCAGCCCCTTCTCACCAAAGTCAAATAACGAGAGCTATGCAAGAGAAAAATACCCAGGGTTATCAAGACATCCCACGCAATCTTACATGAATTTTAGAGGATTCGTGGATACGCCAGTGTATTCGTAGATACGCACATGCTTCGTTACATCGGGCAAGATTGCGCTACACCGAGTTTTTGGCGAGAAAAGAAAACGGTCAGAGGAAGAAAATTAAAGGGAACTAGGGCGAGAGATTTTAGAAAAAAAAAAAGAGAAGAAAGATTTTTGTGCAGCGCACCGAAAAATATGAATTTTATTTAAATAAAATTCAGTATACAGATGAACAATTTATTTTACTAAAAAAAAAACCGAATATGATATATACAACGAAAAAAATTGATTATTTTCGCAAACTTTATACGTAAGGAGAACATCCCTCTGGAAATCGCTAGAATTTCTTATAAATCTCTAGATCTCTCTGTTATACTCCGGGATGTGTAGAATTTCCAAGCCCTCAAGCGCTCTCTCTCTCGATCTTCAGTCTACGATATTTCGTTTGCCAATATATCGAAGGTATAAAGGACGAACATTGCGTTCGTCCATAGGGTTAGATTTTCGTGTATTATTCCAAACGTTTTGAGTCTTCATTTTCATGGGGGAGTCTTGAGCGTAGGGGGATGGTCGGCCCGTCTACCATGTGTTGCAGTTACGTACAACCTGCTTTTTTCTCATCTTTCTCTTTATTTTTCTGCTCTTTTCCATCCTTCGTTTGTTTGTCTCCTCTCCGAGTTTTCTCCCCTCTGAGTATATATTGCATCAGAGTCCGAAACTACTATGGCTAAGGGTATATATAGCATCGCAGCTATTTTTGCGACGCCAAAACCCCGAGGAACGTTGACACTTCCCCTCCGCGCACGCAATTGTAGATCTCTTGCACCAAAAGCTCTGACGTCAGTCATATTCACGAGATTCATGTTTTTCAGCTTCAAGCTTTTGCAAAAAAAAAAAAAAAAGAGATTTTCCTCTACTTCGCGCACTTTTACCGTTGCATAGAGTTGGTAATCCGGAAAATAATATACAACGATTATAGATTTTTTTAGCAGATTTCATCGAATTTTGTCCTGTGTATCCTTGGATAGTATCATTTATCTACTTACGAAATATTAAACTGCCCAATGTTTTTTTTTTTTTTGCTTTTGTGCTTCCGGGTATTTCGACACGGTGGATAAACGGTAAGAAACAATTACAGTTTGCGAAAGAAAGACCCTTAGATTTTTGATAAATTCACGATTGCATGCAAGACATTGCGACATTACTGAACGTATATCTGCTGGGAAAAAAAAATCATTGGCCCATTCGTCTTTCATGAAAATACTTTAGCACAATCAAAAATTGTATTTTCACTGACCTTGAGGATAAAATTAAATTCCATTAATATTAGAATTGTAATAGCTGAATTTTTGTATATATTGCTCGAAATGAAAGAATATATATATACAAATTAGATGGAGTCGTTCCTATTGGTCGGTGCATGACCTTCATACATACCCAAGTATGACAGGCAGCGTTTGGAGCGGATAAATCAAGAATTATTTATCTCGTTCGTAAACTATGCTCATGTGGCTTTTCGTGCTAAAAACAAAATATATTATTCCGTGTCAGAGATTTCGAATGTATAATATTTCAAAAATCGTTCCTGCATACATTAGTGCAATAATAGTGCCCAAAGAGACTGACTTATTGTGACATTTTTTTCAACAGTTATATGAAATTTCTTCAGTCAGCTTGATTCATAACCCAAAAAACTGAAAAAAAAATCTCAACAAACTTATAGAATCTGTGACAATGCCTGCTGTGTAAAAACCGTTGCTGCACAGTGTAAGCTGTCAGATGAACATATATATGACGGATAACAGATAATAAATAACAAGACAATATTTCCGGTCTTTGACTGTGACTATATTTAAAAAAACGCATTCTCCTGCCACAACCACATAATTTTTATATTATCCAGTTTTTCTGGTTTACATACCTATACGTTAATTGAGGTCCGTGCATTGAAGAATTTCAAAAATCCCGCAGAGAAGGTATTTCTGTCACAAGTGGCTGTACTTTCTAGGACATTTATAAGTCACGAGGGGTTCCATGTAGCATTCCATGAAAAATGCATCCAGCATTGACAAATCTTTACCGCTCATTATTCACTCATGAAACATTCATTCGCATGTTCCCTTTGGATATATTCCTCTGTTTGGTATACTCGCTCTTCTCTTCTGCAAGAGTATGCAATAACTATACTACTATACAAGACGTATATGCGTTAAACCAACAAGCAAGGAATTACAACGAGCTCTGTGCCCGCATTGATAATACATGGCGTACCTCGTGTTCTTTATCTCGGAGAACGCGAAATAAATTGTTCCTCCAAGACTTACGTGGAAGGGTAGGTTCATTTGTTTCCGGGGATTCTGCGTGTAAAATGTGCTTTGGCTACTGCCGCGCTGAGAAAAAGCGAGAGGGACAGAGCGTTATCCTTCGGGAATCCTTGCAGGTTCAACACCTAGCACATAGCAATTCTGGATGATGGGATTTGCCCTTTTTATACCATTCTCTCTTTCTATTCATTGCCTCTCGTTCTCTATCTGCCTTGAACGCCTTCAGCTCGAGGTGCTCTCGCATCCGACGGGCAGTTAGATTACTAGCGGAAAAATGATCGGTTATCCTGGCAACGCTTAAGATAACGGAAATGAAGTCGCGCGAAGCAGTGAGCACGGTGTGGAAAATCCGTCTGTATCCTTTCTCTCTCTCTCTCTCTCTCTCTCTCTCTCTCCCTCTCTCTCTCTCTGTCTTTCTCCCCATGGTCTCTCTCCACATGGTCGCTATTTTTTGTACGAGTAAAACGCTTCAGGGGACTTCGTCCCAGGGCGCAAAATAAATACCGCTTTTTCTCTCTCTCCTCCTCCCTCTCGCTCTCTCTCTCTCTCTCTCTCTCTCTATTTCTTATTCACGTTCACGAAAAACTTTTTGACTTTATTCATGCCACGGGAAATCTATTCTCCCGAATTTTACGTTTTCCACATCATTGAATGAGGGTTGTGGCTTCGTTTTATTATGTATTGCTTTAAACAAGAAATATCTCTGAAGCTCGGATAAGTATGAAGCGTGTAAAGCTTTAAAGAGGCTGCGCTGGTCTTAACCAGTTGACTCTATCTGGCAGCATCCTTCATACTTTATACGTTGCTGTTTATTTTCTCAAGTAGGATTTTTTACCTGCTACTTGTTTGAGTTTGAATATGCATGTATATATTTAGTATTGATACAGGGAGATGCTATACCGGCGAAATTTTACGTCACAAATTTATGATCAGATGAATACGATATAAAATAAATCCATGAAAACCTTAACTAATTAAGGGACTACATCTACCTAGAGGCCCAAAAAAATACATCAAAGTTCGGAATTTTTATTCTGAGAAACGATTGCCGAAAATGAAACGCATTTGTTTCTAAAACAAAGGTACATACATTGAGAGCCTTTGAAAAAAAAAACATCAGAAAGTATTGGAAAAACAAAATATGGCCACTGGCAGTTGATGAAATTTTTTTCGCAACGTTCGGTGGTGGACACTCTCCAGATCGAACGGTCCATCTGCAATCAAAAAACGAAACGGGTTATTCAAGTGAACAATAAATATGAGTCATTGACGATCGCCGATTCTCGAAATCGGTTTTTTTTTACAAAATGGCGATGAATTAGAACTCGAGTATGAAAAATCTATGAACAAAGTCATAGTCTTTACATAATTATTAACAAATGAAGATCAATTTGAAAAAAGTGAGATCATCAACGATCTTTAAATGTTACTCAGCATATGTCGTGTAAATTTGAAAACAATCCATCCATTGGTTCTCGAGATATGATGTCCACCAGCTTCGAAAACATTATTTCGAGAAAAACGCGTTTAAAGTTTGAAGTACGATTCTGCTATTTTTAAGTGAAGAATTTTTAACTTTACCTCTAGTCAGCAATTTCAGGGCCATATCCTCAGCAGCAATTGCAGCTTCATGGGAAGAGAATTTTCGTTGTTTCCGAGCGATTCTTCCTTCGCGCGTTGCCTCCTAAGTTCGCGTTTCGGCTGACTTGATACGCTCTCGATCTAGGAACTCGCAGTGTGCAGCGCAAGTTCGTCCAATTTGGGAATATTTCAATGAATTTTTCAGGGAATATAGCTAAAAGGTGATATTATCGAATAAACACATTTTTGAAAAATAAATTTTTGACCCACCTAGGTAGATGTAGCCCCTTAAAGCTCTCTCAACGACATTTTCAACACAAACCATCTCATGCAACCAGCAACCGGGCAGCGTCCTTAGAACTCAGCCCTCAGGTCTTGCGATAAAACATCTGCGAGTGGTAGTGTCAGCGTGTGGTCAGACATGTCAGCTTGTTACAGTCGACCGAACTCTCTGGCCTAAAATCGTAACACGCTAACCGCGAATTCATCGCTCCAGCTAGAGAGACATGAACGATCTCTGTCTTGAGCTTCATTATCGTTGTTAGTCCGAAGTGTTATCCCGACAGTGTATCGACCTCAAGCGACCTCCGACCTATACTTCTTCCCCTTGCAAGTACCTCATTGTGAGTGTCATATGCTCTGTGCCTCTTCTACTGATCAACAATACACGAATGAAACAAGTTGCAATATGGCATTAAAAACTTTATCCTCTACCGAAGCCAGTGTCCTCAGTTTGCTCTCGATACATTCATTTACTAAGCGAGGGTTAGGTTATGTTACACATTTATGTCAAGTAGGGGTATTAAAGATTTCTGTTTTCTAATGAAATATTGATGATTTTTTGTTCCAGGTAAGTAGCAAAAATCATTCTGAATCCAACGAGGACTTTGAAAACTATATTATTCAAGGAGAAAACCAGTTGAGGCGCCAATGTACTAGATAACGGTAACGCGTTACGCATTCGTATAAATCAATGGTATAAATTAACAAATTACATATAAATCAACTACAAATGTATTTTCATCGGTTTACAAGGAATTAAAAAGTCGCTTATTTATAATCCTATACATACAAGGAAAACAAAACGAATGCTTTTTTTAATGTAAAAATTTATGACAAAATATAGATCGCAAAAGGCGAATGTCCCGAATTGTGACTACCTAAGCCCCGCTGGCCATTAGCGGAGGGAAATCTTTATTTAAATTTGTCTAAGGATTGAAAGTATCAATATTATTGGAAAGCGTGAAATATCAGTTAACGAAAGCCCACCTTATTTTTATTATTTCTTTAAATATTTAATTCTATATTTCAAGTATGCGTACCCATTTAAATGACCCGAATAGAGTCCTACTCGTTTGACGAACGTCCCATTTACTGACCTTTGCAAGTCCCGAACAGTGATCTATACCGTTTCAGTAGTATACTGGATTAGTGATGCGTACCACCACATCGATGTCCCAAATATGGTGCAACATTATTCATAATCGGCATCGACCATGAAAAATTATTCGATATGACAAGTATGACAAGTGTAATTTTTAAAAATACATATAAAATCATGAAGCCGCTCTTACGTTAAATCAGGCAACTCATGCATCAATTCTTTCTACACAGTAATCTAATAAAATTTTTACTTTGAAAATTTATTTTATTCATTTTAACAAAAGCTTTCAAAACTTCATTTTTCAATAATTATTTACAGTGCTCTTTCTTGACTTTGTCACTGCTAAAGTGAGGTTATACATCACTCGAAATCGCGATCAGCTGAATAAACATTGTAATTGAAATTATGCATTTTATAAGAATTTTAGATATATTTTATGAGAAAAAAAAGCTAACAAAAGTACGTTCTTATACTAGCGTACCGAGTCGACGAGCTGAATGGATTCACCTATATATTATTTCCTATATATTTTGACCTATATCTTTTCAGGCAAATATTTAATTTTCTCGTCCATTTCCGCACTCCTCTACTTCAATCAGTCGTTTATATTGCAGTTTATTTATACTAAATTCATGCTTTTTCAATCATAAAACAAACCTTTTCGTGTTACCACTTTCTTAGCCTCGATGATAAGGAAACAACCGCCTTAACCTCGCTTAGCAGTTGGTTCATAAATTACGAACAAATACGCGATAAATGCTATTAACTCATACCCGATATTTATTTTTAGTGACAATACGTAAAATAAATATTATGCAAAAAAAATGAATTTATTCAACGTGAATTAAATTTATTGCAATAAGAAATAGACTGGATGAACACTATTTGGTACACAGTCATAATTCGGGACATTCACCTGAAGGTCCTCAGTTTTCCAGCAACATTTTGTTCAAAGATGATCGAGCGTTTCCTTGCGTGGCAAAATAAACATGTGAGAATATAAATCCACCCATGTGTGCGTCCCTAATAGTCGCCAAGAAAACAATCTTGGTCCATCCCTGGCACAAGGATTTAACTCAGGACAAGGATTTAACCAAACTTGGCCAAGCGGTACTCGACAATAAATATTCCATGCTCATCAAGCTGGGGCCATCGCTTGGAAAACACACAACCCAATCGTTCATGCCAATGCGTGCACTTGACGCTTGGCCCAAAGCACGTCCCATTTCAGGCTCCAGCGTGTAGGTACGCCAAAGGTTGGGCTAGGAGCTCCGTCCACAGCTCGCCCAATCTTTGGCCCGATCGTAAGCGCCAACGAGTAGGTCTGACACGTCACCGAGGCGATACTAAATGAAAATTTTATTCTGATGTTAATTAACAATTGAGTTTAAAATTAACTCCAAGCAATTCATGTACGAAAGTTAATATCTCGAATTTTGATATTATGAACATAATTGGATGGATTTCAAATAATTATTTGTGGTTCAAAAGTGCTGAATTCACCGATTGAAGAGTTAGTGGTTCAAATCCCGGACGATGTCTTTTTGCATTATTCTTTTTTTTTTTTGCAAACACTGAGTGACCAAATTTGGACCTAAATAATATTCAGGAAAATTGATTTGTCACCTATTATATACCGCCCAGGAACAATTTCCGCACGGGTAAACGTTTGGGATTCGTGAAAATTCCATTAACCAGTATATACGCTCCTCAAGTATTGGGACATGAATTGATATACAATAACACACGTTTGGGCCAAGGATTGGGAGAACACTCGGTCCATTATCGGCCTTATATTATCATATTATGTATTATCTATGCCAACGCTTGGCAAGATTTGGGCCAGACACGGCCAACGGCTGGGCCGATGATATATACATGGGCACATATGGGTAGCTACGAATCGACTATCCGACTACGAGACGAAACGACGTTTGCCTCGACTGCTGCGCGCTGCTTCAGCCATAAATGCGCTCCGAAGGAATATCGGGAATATCCTATCGGCGTCTAAGACCGCGATGATAAAATGATTGGGCACGTAAAGATCTCATTCGGAAAGATCTCATTCATTCACGATTGATTGGTCTTCCGATGCGAAAGAATCATTGACCTCGAATAACCCTTACGGCTTAACGCAATAATCCCCAGTGTCATTGACCATTTAGCTTCGATCGGCTGTCACTGTTGAATGAATAAAAAGCAAACGCAATTTTCTGAAGGATCAAGAGAAACAGAGATGGAGAAAACAAATATCTGACGAAGTGTAAGTTTTAGGGTGAGGTTGTGCATTTCAATCACCCGAGTATACGCGATAAACAGCGTTATAGGGATGATGGGAGAGGGACAGAAACGGGATTAAGGCTGGCCTAATTATGCAAAAGGGCAAAAGGCAGAATGTCGTGGATTTCATACGAAATCTGAGAACTTCCCTCCCGCGCGCGTGCGAGAGAATTTTCATGGCTCCAGAAAAAAGGTTTTTTGACATAAAACCGAGTTATACATTTGGATCGGAGGAAGGAGATTAATGTAAGAAGAAAATAGAAATAGAGATTTGGCCTGAAGGACATTGAAAATTCAAAGAGACGCGTGCTAAAAGGAGGCTGAGACGCATGCAGAGCAATAATGGAAACTGAAATTCGGTGAAAGCAATGAAGGGTTTCCGCCGCGTAAAATCCAGCGCACACATCTACACACACACAACCGGTAATACGGACCGAAAATCATTCACCCTCGCTGCTGCTGCTACCCCTGTTATTGTCATCGCCGTTACGACCCGGTATATAGCTTGACGCTGATATACGAAGTAAACCAGGGTGAAATCGTGACCGATAGTATCAAAAATCCACCAGTATATTTCTGAAGAACATATTTATATGTATGTTTCATACACGTCACTTGAAAAGCCTTTATAAGTGTTTTCATTTTGACTCCCCAATGAGGATACCTAAAAGAACCGTCACGTTCCCGAGTCACCCTTATCTCCAGAGAGAAAAAAGACAGACGGAATATTGTGGAACCCTCCATATTTTTTGGCACCGCTTTCTTGCTACTCTGCCTGCAAGGATGTATTATATCAAGTACTGACGAGAATATAAAGACGCAAGATAAATATTTATTTGATAAAATGAAAAAAAGATACAGTAGACACGCTTGAATGGAAACGTATAGAGAAAATCATATGACGCTGAATGTTGTGGAAGAAGATAAAGAGACTCTCTTTCACAAAGCACTTTTATGACGACCTATCGATTCTTTCGGTACACGAGGGAAATTGACGAACGATGCTAGTGGATTGTGCGAAGTGAACGTGCTCGATAACAATAGTTTAAAGCGAATGATAATGTTATTCCGGAAGACTTTGTACGTTCGCGATCGAGATCGTAGAGCTTTCAGAGCACATGCATCCGTGGAGAAGATGAGAAGTTTAAGGTATGCAGAAAATAAGTTTTCGGGGGCAGCTTGTAGTGCGATCTTTGGCAAGGTGGATAGGAAGAAATATTCAGGCTAAACGGGACCATTATTGGTTGGTTGACCAGCTATTGGCAGCCTTGAATTATGCACATTGCCCACTGAAACTCATACGCGTGTACTGTTGGAAACGGTACTGTTATTGGCCGATCCAATATAGTTGATTATTAATTTAGTTCCTAATATTACGCCCTTTATCTTTTACGTATCCCATCCCCTTACTTCTTTCAATTTCCATCCTCCATTTTGTTCCTCGAGATTACCCCGGAGCGTTGTCCGCGACCACTCATTCCTTATGCACCACTATATCGTATTTACACGAGGGTACAGGGAAACTGCAAAAAACCTGGCCGATACAGGTGGCCATATTTTACTGAATATCAGTTGTATTGCTCGGATATATATATAGCTATAAACTCGGAGAACCTGCCTGCCGCTCAATAGTTGGCGCGCAAATCAGTGCACGGCTAAGCGGCCACCGATCCTAGTATTGGCCACGGCCAACACTGCTTAATATCGGAGCCGTACACCAACCGCATGTCCACTACTGTCGGTGGTTGATCCTGTACGTTATTAAGTATTTAATGAGAATACCTTAATAAGTACCTGAAGTACTTAATGTAAGCATTAATTTTCTCATATTTTGCCTAATTTTTCAATCCCCCTGTCTGTCTAATATGTTTTTTTTTTTATCAGGGGGACGATTATATAACCAGTTGCCAATGCTAGTACTGTTTGATCTAGTATCCCCAACCCTATCCCTGACCCTAGCTATGATAGGGAGAATAAAAGAAAAGTCCACTAATCTGAAGATAAGGATTTTCACTCACGACTGTCATTGATTTTACCGAGCTCTCGATGCATATATTCCTTTGCTTTTCTCCGCGACAATATGGGTACCGCGGTCGTTTGTTCACCGTAGGATCAGTCGGTGAGAATTCTCTTAAAGAAAACTATATCCTCGTGGATCCGTTTGTATACATGGTTCAATCTCTACCAGACCCATTAAGGACCTGAAGTAATATCCACCGTCAAGAATTTTTATCCAACCTTCTCCGCTTTATTCATGCGCGGAGACATATTGTCGTCTCGTTGCGAGAGACGTTGTTACAGGGAGATAAAATGGTGTGATGAAATTTTTATACGACCTCTCTGGCGACACCTTGGTGCGCCGATAAACTTGACCGATTCCATTCTTGTCAAAATGTCTACATCCTAAATATATGAGGAATTCCATCTGAAGACGACCAGCGTCCGACTCTCATCATTTAAATCTTTTCATCTCCTTCAAAATATTCTATAGAGTTAATAAAAAAAAAAACCTTTTACCCGATTTAGAGATCTTCTGGACAACATGTAAAACCGTGTGTGTTCTCAAAATATGAAAAACTAAAACAAAATTATAAAATTAGAAGCCCAAAACCCTTAGAATTCATCTCGTACTTTCTCCATAAAAAAATGAAATTTTCAACTAAGATCCTTTCAGTGGACACTGTTTTAACTTAGATGTAACAGGTAAACAAATATTTTGAAAAACTTGGGGTACCTTAACAATGATTGCAGTCAATTTTCTGAATATCAGAACGAAAATTCGACAATTAAATAAGTATCTAAGATAAAAATATTCGTATTTTTGTAGACGCAACGCTCTTATTGTCCCATTCTCTTGGGGAAGGCGATCGCATAAATGAACGGGAATACGAATGGTCCCGTGTCTCGAATTACAATTGCTGAGGGTGTCAGGCGTTTATTTTTAGGGAAAAAGCGTCAAGGATGGACGAAAAACCGCGTAAGCCTCCCGAAACCAGATCAATTCACGCCTACGAAGACAGGAGGTGAGAACCGGAGACAGTCGTCTCAAAAACATCACGAGTAGAAAAAAAAAATGATGTACGATCATCTTCTCAATCAATGGGTGAATGAATAGAAATTACCCCGTCAGAAGGGATTTGAGTCCTCCAATTTTCGATTCATTGAATTCTCAATTTGTCCGCCTCTGATTGCCTGACTTGTTACAGTGTCACCAGAAAACTAAACGAGTTATACGAACCATCCACATGCATGGTAACAAGTCTCATATTGACATAATTTTTAAAAAAGTACCATGCCAATATTACGCAATAAATTAAACGCTATGATACATATAAAAAATGAATCCTGGAAAACTGACTATGTCACTTGTTTAAGGGGTTATACTCATTGTTGTACTTATTGTTAGTCAGGAGGTTGAAAAAAGCGAATTTTTGAGAGATTTTTTTTACAAATCATATTCAAATATTTTTAGAATTTTTTTTTTTTATTTGAAGAAGTAATATTTGAAGATGATTCAGTAAATTTTTCGTGTTAAAATATTCATTTGTAAGGAAGTGACAGCCCATGTCCGTGCGGCATATTTACAAAAAGTCAACGAGCAAGATGTCTCAAAAACCATCGTTTCAATCGTTCTGACGATTTTCTTTCTGCCATTTTCAGATATGCAAATCTCATGTTCTAACAAAGGATTTTTTTTCTTGGTATAATACTTTTGATTTCTCGAACGAAAAATCTCGGTTTTTTTTTTCAAAAATCAGGAATCTAACTTTCAACACGCGCTATTCTGTTGAACCTTAATGATTTCGGAAATTCTATCGTCTAACCTCAGGATAACCTAATATGCTAACGAAATGTTTTCGGTTTTTTTATTTCGAATGATCTGATTCCGAACGGCAGTGCCTAACCGCAGAGTACTTTTCGAAAAGTGTTTCCCCGAACGATTGCTGTAACTTCCATGTCAACGAATATTTTAATACAAATTACAAACAATTTAATATAAATTAACTACGCGAATTTATTTTATGCAGGTACGTTGGTTATTCTGCGGCGAGATATATTTATATAATATCGAGAGATAGAAAGATATGTTACACACGATACAGCACCGTCGGAATGGACAGGGTGACATTATTTATGTCGCATCCAATTAGTTCTCACTGTATATCCTTGAAACATCCGATAATAGAAACAGTAGGACTAGAAATGCGTGATACGGATTTTTAACGATGGGAAATTTGAAAAAAAAAACAGCTGGTCACAGTCCTCCCTCGGTCTGTCCTGTGCTGTCGGGTGAAATGGGGCAGTGTTGTAGTGAGGACTACCCGTCTCAATAACATTCGGAATGTGAATAATTTATCGCACCCTCCATGTTCAGAACTCCATCTAAATTCGTAACCCTTATAAATATGGCATTTTTTATTCCAGGCATTACAGCAGTTTCGCTAATCTAAAATTGGATATGTTTTTTTGATATCACACGAACCAGTAATACAACGATACCCTGCAATCTCACTACGTGCAAACCCGGCCAAAGTCCTCAACTACACTCACACGAATTATATAAAGAGTTTATGAAGCCCGAGATCACTTGTCGTTCGATACCCCGTGCGATAGTTTTTCATAACAGTAACAAAATTTCGATCAGTGAAAAGCTATATCGCACTCATACACGTACATAAGAATATTCTAAAAAAGCTTTCGTATGTCGTATGATCGGTTTGAGAAAATTCAAGCGTACGAGTAACCCATTTTACTTATGTTATTCCCCATTTTTTATATGGCAGTCACCTATCATATCAAAGAACACATCATGGGTTTTTCGTGAAGCACGTATGTTTATCGCGAATAAGAGAATCGAAACTCAAGAACCCAAGAAACCCTTGAAGAAGAAATACAATGAGATTGTGTTACGTGCTCGACTTGGGCGTTGGGAACGGAGCGAAGATAGAGCGAGATCTAAAGGTTTTCTCGAGAGGTGTCGTAAACCTGACACTGCGAATCGTGCGGATGCCAAGTCGCGTTAACAGAGACAAAAAAATATAGAACGAGGGGAAATAAAAGTCGCGTGATCTGGAAGAAGAGATATATATACGAAGAGAGTACCCTGGGGAAATGAATGAAACTTTTTTTTCACGGGTCGTCAAAACAAAAGCTCTCTGCTATGTGCTAACATAATTTTACATTTAGACGTTCTGTGTCTTTCCCTCGGTGTATGTATATTTTTTTAAATTCAAGTTTTCTGTTACCTTCTCATTGTAAGCATGGGCTTTATATTATATACATTAGGCAAACTGCGGTAGTGGATACGGCATGGTGAGACTAAAAACACGAATAATGCGTTTTCAGACGAACGGCACTAGGATCTCACTCGCCTTGAAATATTTTATTCATGCGTACTCGGCGATGCTTTGAGTGTGCGGTTGACGAGAAAGAGCGCTCGGATATGGACTTGGGTCTCATTTGCCCGTTTTCACATTTTATTGGCCGCTCCTTGGAGCATAGTGCTCGCGAGCAAAAGACTAGAGCTGACTCTCCGACATATCCGTTCTGTCTTGCGTATCACTTAAAATTTTAAATATTCACCAATCTTCTGGATACGTCAAGTGGAATAAAAGATATGGAAAAAAGAATGAAATATAATATGTGCTCTTATGACCGGACAACGAGGAGAAAAAATGCCACATCATCCATCTGCGGTTTCAATGAAAAACTGAACATTTTTTTTTTGCGGATTCACTCTAACCACACAATCATGTATAGGGATCAAGAAAGCTGGTAGGATGGTGGCACGAAAAGGGTTTAAAAATTAGTGCACACATTACAAAATTAGTACATATATCATTGAATTATTGATATGCCTTGATCTACAAAGATACCCTCGAAACTCATCCAGTACAACAGCCTAGTAATTATCGATCTTTTCGAAAAAAAAATTTCCAACAACACTTTAATTAATAGCAATAAAATTAAATTAAAGGACGGAGCACAAATGAGTTTTTAATGTAATTTTGCAAAGTGCTATGTGGCTAAAAATTTGGATCATAGAATGTGTTACTGCGGTGATATAAAAATTCTCGATGACTTTTCCAGGCCATTTTTTCCGGTACTGTGTATAATATCTGGAATTGTTTCGTCAAGATTTGTT
Organism: Rhorus exstirpatorius; assembly: GCA_963564615.1. Taxonomy (NCBI): domain Eukaryota; kingdom Metazoa; phylum Arthropoda; class Insecta; order Hymenoptera; family Ichneumonidae; genus Rhorus; species Rhorus exstirpatorius. Next base: position 47,335,418 of record OY751313.1, read on the forward strand.
ATATAATTAATAAAAAGAAAAGAAAAAACTATCTCATTCCAGAAATATTACAATGCTGCATCAGGACATAAAATTTTCGTTAAAAATAACTCGAAATTCCCTAAAATTCTCAAGCTTCAGAGCCCTTAATCTAGCAGTGTTTCCATAATATCTGCGGGATAAGCTCCTCACCATATTTCGTGGAATCAGAAGCCTTCCATGCTTGCTTCTGGAACGGAAATTTTAATTACAATTTACTCATGGTATTGGGTAACGGTAAGCGAACGTTGTTCGTGCATCTTCTTGGCAATCTTGATAGCCTACTTACATGCGGCATGCAAAAAGTCACGATGTGGATGCTCTTGGGTTTTCGGAGAAATAGAGAGGTACATAAGTTTCGGGAACAAGTCAGAAGCTGAACGACATTAAAGTCGAAGTTCTCTCTATTCTTTGATGTTTTGAGGAGGGCTCTCTCGTGAGACTGTAGAAACCACCTAAGGCTTTTTGGCTCGGAGCGATAACGGCTGGGATGTTCGTTCCTCGTCGTGGCCGTTCTTCATGGTTTCACTTGTTTCTCTCTATACACTAAAAGGCTAATCGCTGGAAAATCCCTAGGAAAAGGGGAAAAACGTCGGATGCTGAAAATATGCTTTTGAGTAAGCAAATATAATATTTTCTCGAAATTTGTATACTGGACTGGATAGCTATACCCCTATGAACCAGCGTTTACCAAATCCGGAGTTATTGTGCCCATCTCCCCTATATGGTGGAATGTTACATATTTTTACAAAATCTTTCATGCATTTTTAGACTTCATTACGAGACATCGTACTTTGCAGTATATACAAACATTTTTTTTTCCGAACGTGACGCGCATAAAATTGCCAAAAAATCGGTCCACCATATATGAAACTCGTATCACGTCCAATCGTTAAAGTGTCGTGAAAGCTCTCCCTTGAATTACGAGAAAAAAATAAAATAAAAAAATAACTGCTGATTCTCTGTTGCCAACGACCGAGCGACGAATCACGAAGCATATCTTTCATGAATGTTTCGTTTTCTGTTTCTTTTCTTTGCAAAAAAAATCAGAACAACGAGCGATCAGTATAAGATCTTCGCTTAAGCACTTGGCTCGTGGGGAGAAGTGTCCGCTCGACTTGTACGGTCCTATACCTCACCGCAGGGGAATACCTCCATTAGGGGTAATCAACACACACACACACACACACACGGGCGCGCGCGCACGCACACACGTGCGCATATGAATATATGTTCTAATGCATCTACAGCCGCACTTGCAGGGCAAAATTTTTAAAAAAATTAATGAACTGCAGGAGAAGAGAAAATTCACGTTTTCCTTTTTCATTTTGAATTTTAATTGTATGATCATCTATCAATAATTTTAACGAAGATATGCATTGAATATGAATAGATAATAATAACGAAAAGTCAACAAAACCGGATTCAAATTTTTTAAAATATTACTTGAAATTTTTGTAGAGGCTCGTTTTTTTTTTTTTATAGTTCGAACATGTACGCGCGCGTATGTGTGTGTAAGCAATTTCACTATTATCTTATATATATAATATATAATATAATATACAACGGTAATGTTGTGTATGTGCGTCAACATCTAAAGCGAGAGGACACAATCCACTGGAGTGCGCCTGAATAAAATAATAAATCGCCGGACAACTTCCCTCTCTTTCATTCATTCGTAGTAAGAAAATAAAGAAGAGTTACCCCATTTTTTACTGTTGAACTATTTTCACCAGAAAGGTGGATCGAGACGAATAAAATAAATGTATGAATTCCAATTGGATGCAAGCAATTATTGGATTGAACACAGCAAGATATAAAAAAATTGAGTTAATTCAATGATTAAAAGCTTCAGTACAAGTGGCAAAAAAAGTATTTTAAAAAAATTCAAAAATTCTATGTAGGATTACACGAAAATCATCAACAATAAATTAACAATCCTTTTGCAGATTCATTCGGTTACCTGCGGTAGAATTATTTACACTGTCGCAAAATATTTGTCCATCTCGTTAAAATTAATCCGGCTGCCTACACTGAAGCTCCTGTTTCGATCATCAATAAAATTTTGTATCTTTTCTCGTAAATTGATCCGGTTACCTAAATTGAAAAATTTATTTGCATGATTGTCAATAAGATCCACATCATCGGTAAATATAGTGTGTACATTGCATTGTAGTTTACTACGTTGCAAGTAGTATATTGCATTTATTATTTTCATTCACGATAAAACATTTGTCCTTCTTGTGTGACATACACGTAGACGACTCGAATAAGACTAGGATAATATGGGTGATGTTGGCACAGTTAGTCGGTATACCTGACAGACCCAGTTTGAATCCCGGCTATCACCCAAAATAGAATTTTCTCTCATCCTTTCGTTGATGGCCGTCATCAACAACCATATCCTCTTTCCCATCGATTTTCCACTCCAGCGCAGAGCTTGCAAAAATGAATCCGGTTAACAACGCTCGGAATACTGTTTTTCATGGTTAAATTTTTTTTTATTTTTCTCGTTAAAATTATTCTAATTATCTATATCAGAAAACTATGGTAATTTACAATAAGATACCGAGCTTTCATGAAATCAACCCGATTACCTATCTTGGAATTCTTCCCATTGTCAATAATATTTTGTTCCATTTTAGTAATTCAAAATAGTGAAATTCATAATCACCTCATGGCTGCTTATTGTTTATAATTACGTTTAACGTCGTGCGTTCGCTTTAGTTGGGTCTGGGACTTAAATATTGATTATATTGGGAGTACCAGTCAGTGAGTCCAACATTATTTTCCGAGTCACCTCCAGTTATATTAATTATTCCAATCACCATGTATAGTCCAAGCACATTTCTTCACATTAGTTTCAATATTTATAAATATTGCAAATTAACAGCTAAAATTTATTATAAACCATAGCTTATTATTTCACAACGGATTTACGATTTAGTTTAGTATTTTAATAATGGTCTATCCAAATATACGGCTGCCTGGATAATCTTAATTAAACATTCTTTTAAAATCATATTCCGAACTTTAAATCAACATACGTCATAACATTCGGGCTTCAGGCTTAATTACCAGCGTCTATTTTTGCGATGTGTCCTGGGGGATTTAAATATACAAAGAAGGGAAGAGCGACGAAAAAAAAATTTTTTAATCCACACATACACACAAGTTAAAAATACACACATGAATATACACAATTTTCCGTGAGAAATCACACTGTTACGGCTCCTTATGTAACCAAGCCGTGTTTCAATAAAGATTTTCAAAAATTTCCTATGTATTTCAACGATGACTTTGACGCACAAGAGTTAAAAACCACGATAGTCGAGAACGAGGATTCACGATATTCTCTTACCTATTACAATCGAATTTTTAATTTGGTTCTTCTCCCGTTTAATTTTCCATAATACTGACTAAAACACAGATCAATTCGGAACGTTACGCAACTTTTTCGAAGTTTTGCTCACTCTGAAACTGAATTTCCGTGAAATTTATCGTCGACAAACGAAGTCTTGAAAAACACGTCGAAAATGCAATTTACCGGTCTACCAACTGATTACAAAAAAAACAGCGGAAAGTAAAAATTGTAACGGGAAAAAAAAACTTGAAATAGGGGAAGGTGGGGCGGAGTGGGCAGGTGGGGCTAAACGGGCCACCAAAAAAAAAATTGACTTACTCGCATTTTCGCATCAAGGGGGACCGTACGAAACGGTATGCAACGTGACTTCTCCGACAGTCATCAAAAAATTTTAGGGTGGGGCTAAACGGGCAACTCAAAGAAAAGTGACGCAACGGCATTTTCACGTCGAGGCGAGTGAGATAACACTATATGCAACGTGGTTTCACCGAAAACGATGCAAAACCGAAAGGGTGGGGCAAAATCGCCCACCCTGGAAAAATTGCTTACTGGCATGTCCGTTTGATTGACATTTCTTTTCCGTCTACTGGAATTAACGTGAGTCGACCGAATTACTGAAACTCAAATAAATTGATGAAAATCAACCAGATAAATAAACAACAAAAAATATTTTAACATATAAAAAATCAATCGAAACTTCCGAATATTAACATAAACTATAGAGTGGATGAAAGACAAAGAGAATTGAAATTGAAAAAAAAGTATTTGGATTAAATGGATGAGATTATTACGAAATAAAATAAAATTATAAAGATAGGAATGAAATGAAAAATTCTTAGCTGAAAAAATGAATGTGAATTCATTCGACTCAATAATGTATTTCACCTCGACGTGAAAATGCCGTTGCGTCACTTTTCTTTGAGTTGCCCGTTTAGCCCCACCCTAAAATTTTTTGATGACTGTCGGAGAAGTCACGTTGCATACTCTTTCGTACGGTCCCCCTTGATGCGAAAATGCGAGTAAGTCAATTTTTTTTTGGTGGCCCGTTTAGCCCCACCTGCCCATTCCGCCCCACCTTCCCCTACGTAAGCCCCTCCGAACGAATTGATCGCGACTGATTTCCCAGCGATACTATATATGATCTAAGTGAATTAGAAATTGGGTCAGAACAGAAATACGAAGTTGTATAGTGGTATAAAGAATTTACTGTTTTGCTATCTGAAGCTTTATATACCAGAGCTGTCTGGAAACATATGTTTTATACTGTTAGGATGACATCGAGTACGGAGAAGGTATTATTACGCATTAAAAATTCACAAAAATATTTATCAGCATTTTTGTATTCCATTTTTCTTTTTTTCGTACAGAGGATATAACGAAAAATGTCAAGACCCAAACCATGAACGTTTGAATAATATTTTCATATCACGAAATGTTAACGAATTCAATTAATAAAATCATATTTTACTTAATTTTCCTTCGTACCCAACATTCGAAGAAAGTTTTTCAGTGAAATTCGGTTTATCATTCTCTGAAATGTATGCTATCAAATTTTGAAAAAAAAAAATCGAAGTCATCAGTTTTCTGGATGAAATAGTATTTTCATTTGTCTCTCACACAAACAATTTACATTTTTTCACGCAATATGTTACAGAATTCTACTCACAACGATATTGCCAGTGGATACATCCACTGGATATAATATACTTACAACTGCGCTTTTGTAAAATTTATTAGCCTCCATAGTGCAAGAGGTATTTGTCCAATCCTACGTTTTACCATCCAATTGTGGAGTGTATATCATCAGGCGCAACATTGAGAGAGGTCTGAGCATGGAGAGCCATAACTACTGTCGAGTAGCTGCTGCGTACTGCTACGAGGGGCCCACCGAATATAACTACTTGCTGCGTCACACCTTTCATCCAAGTTAGCGTCTCTTTCTTTCTCTCTCTCTCTCTCTCTCGCTCTCTCTCTCTCTCTCTCTCTCTCTCCTCATTGCTCTTAGCTCTTGCAAGGAATTTTCGGACACTTTCGAAGGTCACGGGGTTTCCAGGATCAGAAGTGCAGGGTATAATGTATGTCGTAAGAGACACTGTTATAAGTTGCAATGGAATACCGAAATTGAGTTTAAATCGTAATGAAAGTTCGCGAGTTCGCTGACCTCCGTTGATATTACCTAAAATTCACGATCCCCACGCGATATCAACAGCTTTTATTCGCGGATTATAGCTTTGAAAAACTGCAAATTCTATTATTATATCTGCCCACATCTCGTGCCTGTGGAGCAGTATCGAAGAGAGTTGGCAACGTATGAAAAGAGAATGGAAACATTTTACGACGTTATTTTAGCTTTAAAACGAATTGCTTGAGCTCGGCTTTGGAGCTTTGCACGGTATATAGGAATGATTTACTTTATGGTCGTGCGAGAATACAGTGCACCCTCTACTGATTTCAATTTTGCGACTGCTTTAACCGGTGAACTGTGTATAAGGCATTCCTTAATAACTCTACAAACCATCCGTCCCAGACCCTCTAGGATACGGTTAATGATTTTGTTTCCTGCTCATTGAGGAAGCTTTGTGACGACGGTTTAAAAAAATAGAGTTTTCAATGCCAGTTTATTGAAAATACGTCAAAATGTCCGAGAATCACATTTTTTCAAAAAATGTTTCTGACAGCTCTAAATACATAAAAATACGTTTATCTTATGAATGATTCAGAAAGATATTCAGAAAGATATTCAGAAAGATTTAGTAACATGAATCTCAAAAAAATGAAACTACATATGACGGTAAGGAGGAAAAAAGCTGCAAAAGTAGAAACTTGCCCAAAGTTTTCCGCACTTTCCCTCTGCCCTCGTGCAAATGCGATACAGTCGTGGATTACGAAAGAATGTCTGTGGACAACGCTTTGGGGGGGGGGGGGGTCTCAATAAAAAAAACAAGGAATAGAAATGGAAAATAAAAAAAAAAAAAAGAAATAGCGTAAGGGTGTGAAACCCCGAAAAAGGTATACGATGGAGTACACTAATAATATAAGAAATATACATTTTTATTCCTATATAGAGCTGAAATAAATTCTTACCTATCGGATTTTTCTCAGTTTCTTCATTAACTCATGTCTTGAATGAGATACCTTCATTATTGTACATAAATTGTGAATAGGCAGACATGAATGGTCACGCATGTGTAACGAGAACAAAAAGTCTTTTATATTACGATAGGAACAACTATATTATATCATTTCATCTGGAGCTATGCACAGTACAAGCACGCAACTCCTCTAGCACTTTTTTCCTCGCCTTAATCGGCATAACCTCACCGAAATGATTCATAAAATTTTCGATATTTTTATGTTCTCTATTAAAAAGATAGCATACACCCTACCAATAATTATAGTGTATACTTTTTGTCAGCGAAAATCTCGATAAAAGCACATTACTGGCTTATGTTGATATTTTCAGATTGCTCGCAGAATCGTTAAAAGCAATCTTACGGCGAGCGTCAGCATTATGCTTGTTCCTGCTTTTCATAGTTAACGTATCCTGAACTGATTGTAATTAGTCGCTATTTAACTCCATATAGCCATTGGATAGAAGCCATAAAAGCGTACTTTTCCGTATCACGACGTCTCGAACGAATATTCATTACAGTTTTATGTGAATGATCTATTTTCTGTTAATTTAGTCTCGTCCAGGGTTAAATCAAAAAGAGACAAAACCTCTCGTAGAGATTCATCGATTGAAACGTCTGCGCAACTCTCGGCGGATACCGGTTTATCGCGTCAATATCTTTCGTATCATTTTAATCAACGACGTCAACCATCATGGTATTCATGGGTATTGCTTCAAGAGCTGAAGGAATATTACTTCTGGCTCGAAGCCTCATACCGAGAGAAGCAGCAATTTCCATTGTTTTTATTTCTCTATGCGAAAAGGTACTTAAAACTTTAAAGTGAATTCCGAGTCAGTAGCTCACGATTATAAAGGGTATCAGTTATTGATTTTCTATTGGTTTTATACGTTCCATATTTTTCGCTCGCGAAAAACTGTACACTATGCTCTTCTCCAATCGTGTGTATAAGTAAAAAGATTATATTGTTTAAAATTATTCTAGCTCCCTTTCCTATTCAAACCGGAATTAATTATTTATTCATATTAATTAATTACATATCCCGAAAATGTCTCCATAACTTTTATGGACCTATTGATCAAACTTCCCTAGTCTAATGACCTGCCCAAGGCAACATTCACTCGGCGTTTGAATTATCGACCAATATTTCGTAGACCCTGGACTCATTAATTTTTCCCATCGAAAAAGCAGTGACACGGGGATGTAATGTATTCTTGTTGACACCGAGCCTGAATTCTTCGATCGTAAATTACGACGAGCACCACTTAACGCGGCATCATTAGAAGTCTCCCGTGTCAGGCATAAAGAAGATGGACGTGAAATGGCAAGACGTTCGTGACGTCCGGACAACCTTCGTGTCCCTTAGTGAAAGAGCATCTCGGGTCGTCTCTAATTATCGTATCATGCACGCCATTCTCTCTCTGTTTCTCTCTCTTTCTCTCTCTCTCTCTCTTTCTCTCTCTCTCTCTCTCTTGCTCTGCTCTCGGAGACTATTTGTTTGGAGAGGTTGACACGCTAAATATTTCCTTTTAACAGTTTTTATAACCGCACTCTGGGCCTTCATAAATTGTATAATGGGAAAACATTGCATAAGCCGTGTTCCTCCTGGTTTGCCACTCGGCTGCTATGTCCTGCTTCCTCTTGTCAACAGACAAGAGGAAGCAGGACGAGTAGTAAGGTGGGGTTAGGCTGTAGCCGTACTACTACATCACTCGCGTCTGTGATATCGATTTCTTCATCTTTCATTCGGAAAATAGCCTGTTACCCTAGTGCTCCTGGCTACTTTCTTCTGATTATCACCCCTATACTTGTCTCATCTTATGCTGCTCACCCCTGCGTTATACCACCAGGGACCTCACGTAAACTGACGGCGACGCCCGCGTTGGTCGCTGCAAACGCTTCGCAAATAAAGATGGCTGGTCTGTCACCTTTAACGCAGTTGGTGTGGTGAGATATATCATTAAAAATACATGATGAACAAATTTTAGTATGATCCTTCGGTCTTGTACAGTAAAATTGATTTTCCTTTTGATTTCGGTGTGTCGCGTAAACCACTTAATACTGACGTTTGTTGTTTTTCTCCAGTCCCTCTCGTGATAAAGTGCTATGACTCGAGAAAATTATGCGTGACTTGCAATTTTGGCAAGCATTATTGCACGTTCCTTAGTCGAGTCACTTGAATATAATTAAACTCAAATATAACCATACAACTCGTGGCGGGGAACTAATTTCAATCTTGAAAGTTTTTCGTGTCTGGTTTTTTCACCCTATCTTTTCCGTTTCGAGAGTTAAGTGAAACGAATGCGGGTCAATTTGCAGCTTGCAATTGAAGCCTCGGAGTAACTGCGGTTTTCGAAGGATCCTTTTTGTCTTTGAACATCTAAAAAAGATCCACGCTATGCATTGTCGTTGCTCGGTCTAATTTAAATTGAGTTGAATTTTCTAACTCGATGAATTTTAATTTTTTTTTGTGAGCAATTACAAAGGGTGAAAAGATTTTACGTTCGCGCATTGAGTCCGATATAAAGAGGTGTTTAATTACACAAAGTTTCTATACAAGAGAGAGAGAGCAGCATACAGAACTCCAGTGATATTATAGTAAGCGTATAATTCTTTCTACTGAATTTTCCAATCCCCCATCCGTTGCTTATAGTTGATTTACCTATTTGTCGCGCTCAAACATCCCCAACCCCTTTCTTTAACTTTCATCTCCCATGTCCCTTTATGTTTCTCGTTCCAGCGAGATCTATACCGTCCAACGTTTCTTTACCTCCTCGCTCTCGCTTTGCTCGTACTTCTCATTATTCCCTTCAAAGCGTACTTTGTCATTCTGCAAAACATTATTTATCCCCCATTTTCACCCTCATCGAAGTGCTAATCATGTCAACCTTCTAGTGTAATCTGTCGTCTGTATTACCAAAAGCAAATGAAAAAAAAAAAACGAATATGCATATGGGATCAGTGGCATTTTGAGGTCATTTGAAAATAATAAATGATGGTTTCTATCCAAAACATCGTGGGCTCAGAGAATGCCGTTTGATTCATGCCGAGATCTCAATTATTTCTACCCAAAAGAGCATTTTGAAAATCGGTGACTTTGAGTCCAAAGGGATGTATGGGAAAATTGGCGAAAAACGATAGTCCAACTTTGAAATTTTGTAAAAAATCGAATAATCAAGGTAGCCCGATAAAACAAGCTCAATTTTAAAACAGAAACGGTTGCGACAAGAATGTGTACTGGCCAGAGTTTCAACTTCTCTGGAAAAAAAAAGTCAAATCGGTTTTAGTGAACCCATAAAATTTCGGCAAATGAAAAAATGTTCAATTATCGTTTTTATCCCGTTTTCAAAACGAATTCTTGGGATTCCAGAAAAAGTTCCACGTGTTTCGTAATCAGCAGACAACTTACGATCGTTTAGAGCTTGAAAATATGGTGAAAGTAAAAAAAAAAAAAAATTTTAATCTTTCGCCAACTTTTTCGAAGACCTAAAAATTACGAAATTTCAAATGGCCATAATTTTTCGGGGCCATATCATTTTGATGAAAGTTTAATCAGCCGTATAGATTTTTTTCCAAATGTCATTTTTTCGAAATGTTGTTTTGGAAAATGTCATTTTGCCGAAATCGTTGCGTTTCACTGCAACCAGAGAGAGAGAGAGAGAGAGAGAGAGAGAGAGAGAGAGAGAGAGAGAGAGAGAGAGAGAGAGAGAGAGAGAGAGAGAGAGAGAGAGAGAGAGAGAGAGAGATCAAAAGTAGAGTCTCGCATAGAACAAAGAGAATGTCTCTCTTCCACTCTCTGTCTCTCCCTTTTTCATGATGAGAGATTTTCCATACGAGTCGAGGACAAACAACACTTCAATTTCTCTCATCCGGATTTGTCGGGGATTTTGCGTGACGAAGCTACCATCCATGGGTGATAGCTTCATCGCCCAAAATGGAGAGTACGCGGCACAGAACTCGCTTATAGTTTTCGTTTTAATCCCCGTATACGTGATTTTCATCGCTTTATGCCAAACTGTACGCGAGATGAGACATTATTTTAGTAGCACTGTCCTCATAATAGAGAGAGAGACAGAAAAAGAGAGAAAGAGAGAGAGAGAAGAGGAATCGTGGATGAAGGCTGAAACGTACGGAGAGTCGAGCCCAGGAATTATTTCAAATCCATTTTACGATCCCATTTGTTATCATATCATTCCGTGACTGATACCCGAGACGGGGATTGCACGGGGGAGTCAGATTCCATTGAACGTTACACGCGCTCTGTTTGCATTCAATTTAGCCGACTCGACACACCGAGAGAGCAACACAGTCAACCGGTTCCCGTTGTTATTATTCAAAGATACGCGATCTTTCTATCGTCGTATTTTCATCAAATTTTCAACCACAGCAGTGAATGAAAATTGGCACAAGACAAATAAAGTTTAATCTCATACACTCCTCCGTTTCATTAATCCATCGCTATGGGCACGCTCACAAGTCGTCACGAACTTCAGAGAATACTTGAAATTTCATTTCGCTACTGCAATTCCTGCCAAATGTCTACGTTTATAGACGATAGGAACGTCTAGTTCATAGACGTCTGCACCTCACGTTTTTAAGTAAATGTAAGTTTTTAATTTATATGCAGCTCCAAAAGTTTTGAAAACATTTTATTCGCGTGTTTCAAAAATTCATGAAAGTTCTTCGTAAACTGAAAATGTATAAAGCGTTATTACTAATTCTCGATGAATTCGACATCAACGATGTTATAATTAATGATAGTTCATCTATTTTCGGTCAAGCCAAACGTAATGGAGAATAAACATTATCGCGCATCATGAATATCCAAGCATGGAGACTCAATGCATAATTCTTTAGCCCATGACGATTCATCAGAATATCAAGGATGTCGTTTTTAGCGTTTAATCGAGCATCGAAATAATGTGATAACAGAAGAAAAAAAAACTAACCGGTGCTACTATCATTTTTCGGGTTTATGAAACGTCGTGACTGGATTAACAAGGCGTTGATGACTATTTTCATTCAACAGTCCAGGGCTCCATGTATGTATTTCGGACTCTCGGCAAATAGCATCGTGTATTTCCGTTGTTTATTTCGAAAATATCGCGGATCGTAATAGCACCAGTTGATTTTCCGGTCGATCGAAAAATTACAGGCTTCACTCTATTTCACATGATATTTATGCAAAGAGCATTCAGTCCGATGTACGTTGGACATGATGGAAAAAACCTGAAACGAAATCGCCGTAGTGAAGGGGAGCATATACACGAATTCTCCAGTGAATCGTGACCACCGTGGCGAGAGCCTCAAACCTCTGATGAAAATAGACAATGTTCCATCTCGCGTGTATTCGTCGTTATGCTTCGTCAACTCGTCAAAATACAATTCGATGTACGAGTACTACATGGACACACGTCATTTCACTCATTTCATGTTCTGTTTAGTTCTTTTTTTTTTTTATACCCTCCATTTTTTTTTTATTTCACCGTGCTCATTGCGTCGTATACAACAAACCCGAGTGGTCTCTGCAGCGTGAACGTCCGTGAATTTTCGTCGAGGTGCAGAATTGTTGGATTCACGATGTATCGCACGCCCCGTTGAGTCGACTATACACACACGACTCGATCTTCCGTGTAATATATTCCATCGTTAGTTGAGAGACCTTCAGCGCCATAAACATCGAACAACAAGTTCTCTACTAGTCGCCAAAATTGTAAAAAATTACCGGGTCGAACTGTGAACGGGAGTTTGCGTCATGACAAGAGCGGGGCTCACTATATTCGAACAAAAAAACATGAAAATGAATTGTGGAAAAAAAAATAATTTTCGGGATATTCATGTTTCGCATATATAATTATTTTTAAATATAATATTACCAAATTTATGGTATTTATGATAAAATAAAGTTTGTTCTGAATTTCCCGCAAGTATGATGAAGAGATTAATTTTCGCAATATTGATTTCGTCATAAAATTATTCTAAATCGTTTTTACTGTGGATTGTACCAGTTCTCGGTGCGGACGTATGCTAGCCAGAAACTTTGCCATAGATCACGAGAATATATCACGCGCGCGAAACGAGTGGTCCAATGAAATTCGGGAAAAGCTATTACGGTACCGAGCACACTCGCTTTTGCTCCACACACTGCAGCCATCCGAAACCATAATTAATTCACCCTCATCTGAGTGGCTCTGCGAGACCTCGGTAGAAAATTCATAAGCCCGAGAAAATAGCTTACATGAAAAACTTTAATTATTTGATTAAGATAGAACGAGAGCAGCGAACTAGACGTCAGGGAAAGTCATCTCTCGCGAGGTCTGACCTAACGCATATAACACTTGAAATTCCGCTCCATTTTAGGAACTTAAAAATATTTCATCGATTAACCGACAGCGATGGGTACGCGGTCGGCGCTCAGCTTTGGTGATCACCGAGTTAAACAGCATTGGTCGAGGCCAATACTTGGAGCGGTAACCGCTTAGCCGCGCGCTGGCTGGCACGTCGAATCGCTAAGCGAGAGGCCATCTTTCCAGAGTCCGGGTTCCCTGTGGGGAACACGAACCCTGCCGAAAAGAGCCAACTGTATCGGCACATGTTTTTCGCTGTTTCGCTGTGCCCTCGTGTGATTGCGATACAGAAGAGGATTAGGAAAGAGTGGCTGCGGACAACACTCGGAGGGGGGAGGGGAGACTCGTGGAATAAAAAAGACTGGAACATGGAAAAATATGGTTAGGGACTGCTAAAAAGGGGAATGATCCTGGGCACTGGTAATAATAATAAAAAAATAAAAAAAACATATTTCATCGATTTATCAGATATCATCGGAACATTCTTCAAAATATATGTGATTCTTTTTGAAAGATTTCACAAAGTAAATATTTTTTTGTTGCTTATTCATCACTATTCACAAATATTGAGTGCCACATTACGCAAGTCAACAAGTTTTTATATAAATGTGTAATTGATTCATTAATTTATACGTAAAAAGTATAATTTCTTATACTCAAAGGCGATTCGTCAGGCAAGCGCATCTATCTCTCTCCGAACGAGCGCCAGCAAGGGTCGATAAACCTTTATCCCAGATGGCGTTGGAATTTTCCAGCGTCTGAAAAACACTTGTACAGCTCTTTAGAAAATACTTAACTTGTATACTCGACTTTTCTGTAATTTCGAAACCGTTAGGCCTCTCCCTCTGCAACCTTTAGTACAAAGGGACTTTAGTGAAAAGGAACTTACTGTTCGCGAGACGAGGCATATTATCAAAAGCTTTCTCATCCAGGAAGCTAAAACAAGGATATTTATCATTGTTCTTCCCTCTTTACGTACAATTATAATTGAAGCCGTTTTTAACTTTTCATGCATACACGCGAATTTAACAAATAAATACTCTTATACCACATCGCGCCAAATGGAGACAGCTCTCATACCTCGAGGGCATATGTGGGCGTAGTAAAGTTATACCAAACGCTGAATTTCACGTATGTATATGGTATATGAACCGACTTATCGACTGTATGTTATCGTAGCAGAACGAAGGGGGAACGATGCCGTTTGATATCGATTTCAAAGCCTCTCTACCGACTATATGCCGTGCGCACACCATTCGTCTGATCTTGATCTACTCTCGCGAAACATCAAAGGCGTTTACCTCGATGGAAAACATGCATGGGTAACGGCTGAGCATCAAATCACTCACGCATATATACGTATTGCTTATCGAAGAAACGTATATACGTGCGAGAAACGTCGTAAATTCGAAAAAAAAAATACATAAACAATCTTTCTAAAGGCGAAAAGAATCTTGATCTGACTAGCTTCGGCAATCTCAGCAGATTGCAGTAAAAGAGAATAAAAAAAGAGTTCCATCCACCAATGCCGGAGATCGGTGTCGATATTTTTTACTCCCCTCCGTATCGATTTATTCCCATTCGTTTCATTTTGATTTTAACATCGATGTGATCAGTTCTTTACGGTTCAATGTTGAGCATCGGACACAATCAGAGGTTCGTGAAAATATCCTCGAGATAAATTTCATTTAGGCGCGACCATTCGTTTAATAGATTCGTTGAGTCCGATTAAACGGTGGAATGACACTGATACAAGCATTTCCATCGATAGCAGGTGATAGTGTGCTTCCTCGGTCGTTGGATTGGAAGTCAACTCCTGCAGGCGCAGCAGACAAGAATCAAACGCATAACTCACGCTTTCATTCGACGTCAGTGATACGCATTTCTGTTCTCAACATCGAACACTGTTTATTCCCAATTTAACGAGATCCGCGATCATAGTATTGTCCTGGCTACCAAAGTCCCCCGTGAATCTAATCTCTCGGTCGATTCGTCATCGTTATCGGGTGAAAAAGTATCATTGAAATATCAGAGTGGGTATTTACAGCAAGTGCTATCTCTCGCTTTCATGCAATGATCCGCTTATGATGCCTCGTAAATACGTACGCGGCATTAATATCGCAGGAATTTCATCCACGTTGAAACGGAGTAAAAATTCTTGGCGCATAACTATAACTCTGCTCGAGTATTGGAGAGGAAAAAGGATGTAGTGTGGACAATCAGCGAACTTAGAATACTGACAATGAATAACAGGTGGCGGGTGATGCTATTGCTGTATATATATATAAAGCTCACCGAGACTTTCGTGATGAAATTTCTGAGTGCATCGAGTCCGCACAACAACACGCTCGAAGCACAAAGGGGCCGAGAGAAGATCCTGGCCGGTATGTCTAATTAGAGAAGATGCTGCGCCATCTCATGGGCGCTCTTACTCCTCTACTTCCCTGACCCCTGTATATCTCATTGCATTTCCAAGAAATTCCATGCGTTCAACCGTCTGCCGAAGAAAGGTCTGCCAAGAACCGCATTGTATACCTACTTTTCTACAAAAAGAATAAATAACAATGGTGCCCTTTCCCCCTGAAAATTAAGAGGTGAGAAAAAGAGATATAGAGGGAGAGAGATAGTGATAAGCTTGAATATGAAGAGTATAGAGCGTAAGAGCCACGGCAAAAATGAGACCACCAAGTTCTCTCACGACTTTTAATATTATGTCGGTTGCAAGCGTTATTGTGGTATTGAAAAATGCGAGGAATTTTTTCTGATGCAAGAGCGCAGTGCCACGAATACCATGCTCAATCTTCTAACTCGTTAGTACTTCACTGCTGTTGCGTTAGAAGCTGTGGACATGGCTGTAAGATTATCGAACCCGAAAGCCCTGGCGTATTTATTAACGAGCTTATCTAATACACATTTTTTTTGTCACAAATTCCAGAATACTATGACAATTAATATTTTTTTTTTTTTACATAGGGGAAGGTTAAAGTGGGTACAACAAAATGGTATGGTATGGTATGGTTGTTTATTGGTTGCCCTTGGTTACCAGAGCTACCGGTGCGCGTGGCAACCAAGCAACACAATCCCGCTACGTTAAACCGGAGCTAGCAGAAAAGTAACTCGATCGTGCCTTCGAATTTCTCAGTAGGGGAGAGCGGGGCAAAGTGGGCAGTGGGTCAAAGTGAGCACCTTGACGGAAAATTCAAAACATCAATTTTTTTAAATAATAAAATAATGTAGAGTGTTATCCATGTTAAGTCACTTCAAGGTGGGATCAGAGAGAAAGAATCACTTTAGCCACCAAGTTTATGAAATACAATACTTTATTTGAGAATTTGTTATATCTATAATAAATTCCACAACGTCATTCGCACTCAGCTTGCTTGCTTGCTTTTCTTCTTCTGATCTTTTTTCTTATTCCTAACAACAACTTTTGTTCGTTGCTAGGAAATGATCAATCGCACCGCATGTATCCTCACTTCGGTTATTTGTTATTAATATATATGTATTTATGCGTAAAGTGCGCATAATTTCACACCCAACAATAATTTTGTTATAAAACGATTTTTTGAAAAACTGTTTTTCAAGAATTTTCTAAAAAAAATGACTTTTTGTAAACAATTTTTTCTCAATTTTGACGCACTGGTTCTTTTTTTAATTTAAAGATGAATACCACCTTTGCGTTTTAGTCCGCTCCGACCAAAAGGCTGCGCGTTGGTGCCGAACAAGGAGCGCACCTCGATAGCGCGCGTCGGGGTGAATCGAAGCGAACGAAAACGCAAAGGTGAAATTCATCCTTTGAATCGCATTTTTTATTTTTTCTTTGTTGCATTCAATTATTATTTCTATATTTTTTTTGTTCCTATAGTTTTTCCCCGACTTCCCGGACTTTTATCGCTTGCGGTGGGTCACGTCCCACATGCCATTTCGTCGTACCCGCCTCTACATGAAAATACCAATTAGCCATTTCTTTTTTTTGATAGCCGGTTTTACCTCACCTTCCCCCATATAGTATGCGACACGAAAGGTAGAGAATGGAGATGACGAACGAGCGAGAGCGGTGGCTTTCTCTGTGCAAACACGATTACACATACGTCATTTCGTTCAAAGATATGCGAAAATAAATTCCGTCCCTGCAGTCTCGCTCATAGTCGATGACGTTAAGCATTGCAAGGATTTGCTTTGCGTCACAGGAATCTCTCAAATAAATTCCCCTTACTCAACAGTAATAGACTCTGAAGACCGCAAACTCGACTGTGTGTTGACTTCTCCTCTCCGGCGTATATATGCACAACCGAATAGCGCGCCTGGTTCCGGTATCAATCAAGTTCGAGCTTTCGACTGGTATTGCCTTTGGCCATCGATCAACGGGATGAGCTGTAGATCATGCCTCACACCCACGCTCTTCCTCGATCGACCAACAATGAATCTACTGGAAAGCATTCTTTTCGCTGCAGTCCGAACTATTGCAGAAGATTCTTACTCCTAGTACTATATACCAGTGCATCGGTTCGAGGACACTGCGGAAAAATATCCTACCAAGTCCTTCAATCTAGCTGGTGCTTAAGTAGTCTAAGTTTCCAGCTACTTTCTAATTCATCCTTTGTGACAACACTCGTATACTTTAAGAAATATCTCATTGGGCCTTGGAGGAATAATTAGGCGTACAGTGAAATTTTCTTGGTGTTGCTAGTTTTACAATTTCTTCATCGTCCAATTAAGTTTCAATTGTCGAATAAATTGTTAAACATTATTACGAGGAGAGCATTGCAGCTACGGACACGGGACAGAATCGAATCCCTTAAATTTATCTAATAAATACAGTTGTCGAATCAAGCAGTAGAAGACTCTCGGGCACACAAGGAATACACAGGCCATAATGCTGAAATGGAACAAATTCGGCCGCTCCAACATTTTTTCCCATGAATCATCTAAACAATCGAACGAAAGTGATAGGTGCGAATAAATATATTTAATTATAGAGGAGAAGGTAAAAAATTTGGATGTAAATTTTGACTCCTCGCTCACTAGGGGTATGTGCCTGCCTTTTTCTTTATTGTAGTTTATGTACAGAGGCAGCCAATGCAGCATTAGATACTCAGAAAAACTCGGTTTAATTCGTTAAGAAAGTTTTGGAGGTTACATTGTCCAACCAGCAGAAGTTTTTCCCAGTTAACGGAAGAGCTATGGCTTATTCTACATCACGTACTGAATCTGTGACTTCAAAGAACTCTGGATGAATGAACTGTTCATCATCAATTAAGAACTTGGATTTCGCAAAGTCTCCAATAGAACATAATTGAACTGAATTTGAACTCGATAATTTTGTAACGGACCGAAATTGATATTTTTCATAACGTTCTTTGTTTCTTAAGAATACCATTTTTCGCTCCTAATGTTTTTTTTTTGTTTTTTACCTTTTCGTTTGCAATAAAACCGAAACTTGAATGTAGAAATATGTTCGAACCAAACATTTTCGAAAAAAAGGTATACAGTACCTTGTGGTTGTCGGTGAGACATTTTGGAGCGCTTTGCAGCTCATTGGAATTTATAATGTATCGAGGGTGATAGATAATCATTTTGGTTTTTTATTTTCCGCGATCATGTCAAGAACCAAATCGGATTAGTAAATCAGTACTAACTGGTAGGGCTTCAATCCCCCTCATGAAATCATGGTTCAGCGGCAATCACATCGGCTCATTAAGCCATTTTTCTTCTGCGACCATCAACCATACTGTCCCTGCCATTGGCCTAAGAGCATCTGAGTTGCAATGCGCTAAATTATTAGCTCATGGGGAACTGGAGGGAAGGCAAAAGTGCTGAAAATATTTAGTCCGGGGGAGGACATTCCGGTTTAATGAGAGAGAATATTAGAAACGAGGGGAGTGCCTGGTGAAAAAAAAACGTACATGGATGTAACCATGCTGGGGGTAATTTATCGCTTGACTTTTTTCCCCAACTCATGGTGAGTGTGAGTAGACTTGCCACCTTGTTATCATGGTGCGTGTACTATATACCGTAGGGTTAGATTTTATGGAGTGTCTGGAGCTCCGAGAAGAATGATGGGATGAGTTTGAAAGCAAGATCGAGATAGCGGGGTGAAGGAGCAAGTGTGGATAGGAAATGATGGGAAGACGAAGGTGGTATTTGCCGGATTCCCCGTGCTAGATACATTGTATGCTGTGTCATGTTAGACGAGCTATATATATATATGTATACGAGCTATATATATATATGTATACATGCGGTGAGTGCAAGTGAAAGAGAGCAAGAGAAGCAACGGATGTGGGACACATGGCAAGACGAGAGATTGCTGCGAAATGGTGTAAGGGTGAAATAGCAGCAGAGCGGTTGAGAGGGTTGGACGGAGAGACCCACCACCTGTTGCCATGGCTACCGCTGGGAGAGCAACAACTACCCTGCTGATGCCAGAAAGAGAGCTTTCTGCTGCTAAAGGACCGTTACCGCGGTGGTAATGGCCAGAATTCACTGCTCTTCTGCGCGGGTATATATACCGTGTCTGGCGAGCCATGGGGTCGGGGTTATCAATTTTAATAATCGGTAACGCACCATCTACCAGCACTCATAGGATACAAAAAGCAAGGATCGTTGATGAGGAAAGTACTGAGTCTGTTAGCCATTTGTCACGTCCATAAAGTTATCTTCACAGCCCTAGCCCAATTAAAATTCTATAACTTTCCACATGATTTTACTGCTCCCAGTGTATTATAGGATTCGTAACAGGCTATCGTTCCTCAACGTGATAGAAAAAGTCAAGGAGTTTTATATCGCTGAATTCTCCGTATATCTTTGTCAGAAATCATGAGTTCCGTGAATGATCACTAATTACAATGGAAATATTCTCGAAATGGAAAGTTCTCGAAAATTTACAGACTGCTTTTCAGTTATGGTGATGAATCCAAACTTGCATTGCTTGGTTTCTAAATATACAGTTTTATTCTTCATGCTATGGCGTAGAGCGTTCAGTGATGGAATATCGGGTTTTCAATGAAAGCGAATACTGGCAACTCGAGATTGTTACGATCTGGACGATCCGATGAGCTTTCATTGAGAGTATGCTCCACGTAATTTATACGATATGACAAATATATTTCGATGCGAAATAGAAATTTGTATGAACACGTTCCCGAAAAATAAAACGAGCAAAGATATTTTTTTTATTTTATGTCGTTTCATGATATATGTGAGAAACGTTTATCAAAGAGTGCATTCTGATCTTCAGATTTATCATATTCCTTTTTTTCACGTATTTACAAAGTGCATTATATCGCAAGAACCTGCTATTAAAAACGTATCTATTATACTGTAATAGCGG
This sequence comes from Rhorus exstirpatorius, assembly GCA_963564615.1. NCBI lineage: Eukaryota > Metazoa > Arthropoda > Insecta > Hymenoptera > Ichneumonidae > Rhorus > Rhorus exstirpatorius. Next base: position 47,355,611 of record OY751313.1, read on the forward strand.
ATTTTCAAGATGATGTGAAACTCCTCAGTGGGTAACGAAAGTTTTAATGGATATTTCTCTGAGACGATTGATCTTTCGAACGGCAAACGAGAAGCGCAAGGTCTGGATAAAAATTGCGAAATTGGCTGTTCTCGTCTTTTGCACGGAATGTGAATGGTCCGGGTGAAACACGTGACGTAAACAAATGGAGCTTTCTCTCGCGCGATCATGATGGCTTACCGTAAAACTATTTTACCGATGGACAAAAGTTTCACATTATTTTAAGACGACATAAAAGAAGAAGCATTTACTGCATCGCTCTCACTTCACTGAGTCGCCAATTGCCCTGTTTCTCTCGCACTGCTGTCCGCAATCATGCCTCTTTCACATCGTCTTAGGACAATGTAAACGTCACCTGACTTGGCCCTGAGTGTGAAAGAGAGATAGCTTCATTAGTCTCACGAACGAGTGAGAACCTGTGAACGTCTTTTACATAATGTTAATGCGGTGTGAAACACATTCTCATTCTGTCTTTCACGCTCCACCGAAAGCTCAACTAGCCCCATCTTTCTTCCAACCGCGTCTGCCTCACTTCACGTTAAGACGATGTGAAAGACATTCTGGATGCGTCTCTGTCGCTCCATCGAGACGATGAGAAACCCCCACGAAAACACGAGTGCGAGAGCGATAGCGCTATCGGCCAATGACACAGCGAGACAGAGACACTGAGAATCTATTTTACTTTACGTTTCGACGAATGAAAATGTCACTACAGTTCACTGGAGAGAAATTCACGATCTCAATGTAAAATTATAATTTTTATTTTATATTTTCTAATGTAGACTATATGTGTATGAGACAAAACAAGGAATTAATAATGTTGCTCAATCTGGGAAAAGCAGCAGAAGTAATTGACAAGCATTCACTAGTTTTTGGACATGTCTGTGGGGTGAGTAGGAGAGTGTAGGGTAATATGACCTTGTGAGGGAAAGTGATCATCTCAAACATTTATTAGCTGAGCGATGGTAAGGAGGGTGAATTTGCACCAAGCATTTTACCTGAAATACTTCAAAACATGAAATAATTCAACAGCATGAAAGCCACTTACTCATAGCGGTAAGTTTTTCAATCCCCAAAAATTACGAGGAAGCAATGTGAAAGTTTAAATTTGAGTGAGTTTTTTGGTTTTATTGATATTAGCGAATTTAAAAAAAAAATAGAACACGATTTTATAAAAATATTTTTGAGAGATTCTACAATGTACCGATTGAAAGTATAACCATGGACTCTACTTAAAAATAAAATAATTAAAACACTAATAATGGAATTGATCAAAACGAAAATTTTGGACTATGAGGATGAGAGCCATCGGGTCGACTTTTCATGGAATGTCCCTTATGCAGGAATAAGTCTTAGTACAATTGACTCGGCCAAGTTTCAGCCAAATCTATCTCTCAAGCAAGAATCTCCGACAACGCTCTCTCGTTTTGTACACTATGTATATAGCACTGTGAGCTTTCCCTGCCAGGGATTAAACGAGAGAATTAACGTGCAATCAGTGCTGCCGAGTTCCATAGTTGAGTTTCCCGGCCTCGACGGTTATAATCGGATTGCGTTCATCATTGACGATGGCGTTGGGCATCCAAACAAAAAGTAAAAATGAGCTCCCTCTTTTTCTTTCTTCCTTTCTCTCTCTCTCTCTCTCTCTCTCTCTCTCTCTCTCTCTCTCTCTCTCATGCTATCGGGAATGCGTTACGTCACGACAATAATAAGATCTTCCGGAGAAGAGAACAAAAGAGGCCAAACCTAAACTACGAGAGGGGAAGATTCAGCCATCTCATCATAATGTGTAAGAAGTAATGCTCTGCTACTCGAAAGAAGTTTAATGGAATGGCCAATAATGTTCAAAATATATAGGTAATGCGAGAAATGTGATTAATTCTCCGTCAATTTCGGTTCATTTTTCCACGCTAATGAGTAATTGGACGTTTCATCAGCGATAATGAAATATTACCTTAGTGTGCGTACTACAATCGAAAAGTAGTTATCGCTGAATTGATGGATACAACTTATTTTAAGTTATTTCTATTGGTTTTCTTCTTGTATTCCATTATTATTTCCACTTTTTCATTACTTTTATCACTTTTTTAGCTAAAGTAAACTATTCATTTTTCATTTTCGTGGTATGTCAAACGTATGAAATTATAAGAAAGTAGAATAGCAGCACTAGGAGCTAAATGAAAGCATAAATCGTATCTCTCGGCATCCACATTAAATCCATCCTTCATCAACTCTTTTTGAGCCTTTCTCATCAGAGCTCTCGATAAAACCAGTTAGCAATCACTGGGAGAACTATTTATCTTTACATACAACTCACATCGTGCAGTATTCAATGCACGGGATGAAGCGAGGATGAGTAAAACAGCTGCTATTCACTTTGCACGAATGTCTGACCATTGCTCGCTTGCTCCACTGCGCGTTTCATGCAGCAAGGTTTTTCCATAAATCTCGGATAATGGGAATCTGCATGTACGGTCGCTCGGTAAAATTTTGTTCTGCAATATCTTCGTTAAAGAGAGAAGAAGGAAAATAATTTCGCCACCATCTCGCATAATAATCTAATCCATATAACATCAACCACATCGGGCTGTGAGCACACGGAATTTCGAATGCATACATATGTATGCAAGGATTTCATGCATATTTCATTATCTTGCTTTTTTCTTTCATCCAACTATCTATAGAAATCATCCCTGGCCATTCTATTTCTTTCAATATACTTCTACGCGTTGATAATTTTTTTTTCTCCTTCGCTTATCTCTGTGTGCTCATTCCTTCGCGGAGAAAAGGAAATACAAGACATACTCACACAAAATATCGTAGCCCGCTGATACTGGGTCTTGTCATATTAATAATTATGAAAAATGACGAAAATTTATCGGGTAAGAAATGGTCAGGGGATCCATTTTCTAGATTTAAAAACATCTATCTCTTAAAATGATCAGATTGTTCATTGTAAACTGTCTTGCGAACTAAATGACTACTCAAAATTTGTATATATTAAGATTGAAATTATTTCAATAATAAATTCTGCATACGTCTATTTATTCGAGGTTCTCTATCGACATAATCAACAGTAGAGCTTTGAGCTCTGGTGCTTTGCCCAAAGAATCATCGAATCTAACCGAAAAAAAATCTTAATCATCCGATGTTATATTAAATATTCATATGCATTGCGTTGAAACCGCTCTCACATGGACGCTAGTGGTGACATTTTACATAATTCGTTTTTCTTCGGCCAAGGTTTCTGGTATACGAACGTTTAGGAAAAATAATCGATGGAAGTATAGTAACAAAAATAATTGATAATTCCCTTAATTCATTATTATTTTTTGTAATCACTTCAACGTTTAGAGGCTTCGTGGATTACTTGTTTTCAAAGAGCAAAGTCAATACATTGCTTTTCAATTGAAGAGAAATATAAAGAATATAATACTCTTAATATCCATCGAAATATCAATTAAAAAATTTAATTTACATTTATTTATCCGTCGAAGACAATCGACTTTGGCAATGGGTTAAACAATGCACTACGGACTTATGATTCTCAAGGGTCTTTTGGCTAAATTTCAAATTTCATACATCACACAAGCGCAGATATACGTCATCTGCAGTCATTCGTTCTACTTTCTCGGGGATTCACTATGCCTAAACATGCATCCATCGGGATACACATCGGCTACATATTTCTCAGCACACCTATGTACTTTATGCAAACACTTGCTCCTTGATGTATCACGAGTAGTGCATCGAAGTAGCAGATGCAGAGTCGAGAGAGTAATGGCCGGTACGTGTGGTACATACGTATACATAACGTTTGTGAACGACTATTTATTCTTGCACTGTAAACTAGTGTGTTTGAATTACGGGCTAATAGGTGAAATCACTGATGCATCGTTAGCCCTCCATAACGTGAGCCAGCCAAAAACTTCCACTCCAAGTAAACCGTAAAGCTAAAAATGCATTAATTAGAGAAAATCTACGAATTGTAAACACTTGCTACTCAATTTTAATTGCGTTTCAGCCCTCATCAGGGTATTCCTCAGAAAATGTCGATTTATCAATATATAAAATAAAAAATGTAAGAACATTGATTCATTGTTCTGTAATATTTTTAATTTTCAATTTTCTCAAACAGTGCATTTCGTAAACCAAATTACGGACATATTTCATTATTCACGGATATCGATGAGAATGTATTACATCGGAAAATGTTAGTGCTAATGATCTATGGTTCAATCACATCCTAACCTCAAATTGGGAGGATACCTCGAGTGACCAGAGCCCACCCACTGATCCCGCTACTGATACTAATGGACACCGAGTGTCGCATTAAACATTGAGAATATATCAATATATTGTAAACGTGTGAGTAACTAACTTGTAAAAAATAATATGGGCAACAACTTCGCTAAAAATAACTTGTATGTAATTTGAATCTTCAATAATGATATCTGGATTCATTTATGAACTTCCATTAATCTTACACACAAGTTGACGATATCCAATTTTCTTTTATTTGATTCTGTACATGAAGAAATCATCGGTCTTGTTCTTTTTATTTTGTAGCTTAACAATTCAATATTACCGAGGAGGACCCTCTGATCAGGGCTAATAAAACGTAATTTGCGTTTGATCATATTTTTCAACAAGTTCGCCCACTGTTGCAGCTATCCAATATACGCTATTTTTCGAACAGATTTACATTTTCGAACAGATTCTATCGTGAAATCAAATGAGGGGAGCCGAGCCAACTATTTGTCCGTTTCTAGAACCCCCGTGGCTAGGAGGCTCAAGAGATCGGTTGTAGAGCGAGTTTTCAAGATGGAGACTAACGTGGACGATAAAAATGACATATACTTCCTTCCATCTTTTCTTGCTTGACGCTGAATCCCAAACAATCATTTTTTTTTTCTACCAATATCGAAGACTTTTTTTTTCATCTCGCAGGAGACTTATGGGAACTGGTGTGAGAGCACGATCGATGAAAATTCATGTTGGGGGTTGAAACCGAGAAATCTCGATTTACCAAGAGACATGAATATATGTCGAGAGAGAACGGGTATTTGAAATTTGTCTGTGCTAAGATGACGAAGCGATTGCATGAGAAAAATGAAAGTCGTAGCTCCGTTTCGATACTTGCGTATGATAAATCGCTCCATTGGTTTCGACTTTTCTGAGCTTTACCTTTATCTTGCAGTGGGGCATATAATTTTTACTCAATATACATACATATTGCAAGTTGGATGGTAATGAATTTCAAATATACAAACTCTTATCTTTAAGTATACTCGAGGAGTATAACGGCAAAGATTCGAAGAAAGTATGAAGCCCGTATCGAGAACCTTACAAATGGATATTTCGATGCAATTTCATTGGCATCCGAAGAAATCACTGCGAGCATTTGTTTCACACGGATACATGAAATTGTAGAACAGACGAAAGATGAAAATACATTGGAGTTTCTTGATCCGTTAGAGTACAGGTTCGGTAAGAGCTTAACGAATAGACAACTAGAGTTTGGGAGCAGTAATAAAAGCCATCGAGAGTGAGAGACAGGGAGAAACTTGATCCTTTGTTTTCACCGAGAACTCGAATAATGTCGAACAAAGGGAAAAAAAGTGTATCTAGTATAGCCCCTTTGGGAAGACTCGACATCGCCGGAAGCATGTTGATATCAGAGAACTAGCAATCCAGGCAGTTTGCCCAAGTTTTTATACCTATTCCTTTGGGAGAATTTTTCCCGAGTGGCATATATCGATGTGAGAATGTATGATTTTTATCGTGAAATGTCGCGAATGGATTGATGGAGCACGTAATAGTGATACCTTTTTATAGGACACATACTATTCTCATCACTTGGCGTAATATTGTAAGATCTACAATGCATTATTGAAGGAACGCTTTTAAAAATCTTAATAGTAAATTAATACATTAATCCTCGGATACGGTAACCACACTTTCATTAATGTGATCTTGCGCGGGAAGCATCCCCCGCTGATGACAAGGGATTACTATATGCGCATTAATAAGCAAAATAAGAAAAAAATACGTTAAAAATTGAGCAATTGAAAGTAAAAGAGTGGTGCATAATAAATCAATTAGAAACACACTACGGAGGCGAGGTTTTAAATAATTTGAATAATCCGGTGCCTTAGCGCAGGAGCTAGCCTTCTCGCTTCTAAGCGATCAGGAGCAATCGTTTGGCTCATAATTTAAAAATTACAAACCATAATTTGAACAAAGTACTCCATCGATGTATACTTAATACGGATATATGCATATACACAAGAAAATTCGTTTGACCTGGAAATTAAAGTAAATTTCTTCGTCAAACATGAGAGGCAAATAAAAAAATTCAACGTCACGTAAAATATTTTCTGTCAATAAATCCACACAAAGTTTATCTAACGATGGTACGAAATGACCTTTATCCCAAATTTCTGTCCAGAAATAGTGTTGTGTCACGCTTGGTATAAAGATACCTCGTTTTTCAACTGTTCATAGCATACAGACTGCATGAGTTCGTCGAACTAGACAGCGATGAGCATTCATTGACCCTTTTGATTACAATAATCAATTTACATTTGATAACTAGAACCCTTACTTGGTAACTTCTGATATCAAGAACGCTGTTTGTCACTTTAGCAATTGAGAACCTCACTTGAGAACCCTAGGCATGTAGAACTGCGCACTTGTCACTCCAAACATCGAGAATCCCGTATTGAAAGTAAGAGTATTGAAAATTAAAGTGTACACAAAAACTTTCGTATTGGACTGACAAATACTGCATGTATACGTCTTAATACAGATTATGTTCACATGACAAATTTTTCTCCCGGTCAAAAACGATATGAGTCAAAATCTATCCTCTCTTAATATTTTACAGTTCATGAAGAATTAAATCAAACAATCACATAATAGAGCCATTGAGCATTAAAAATTCAATCGCTTTGTCGCACCTCTGCTACAAACATGCTCGATATGTTATCTCAACGAGTCGAGAATTCTTGAGTTTATGTATTTTTTTTTCTTTTTTTTTTCATTTTCTGATATACAGATGTCCATTTCAAAGATTTGCAAGTCCATTTCATTTATTTGCAAGTTTTTTTAATGTACAGGCATTGCACGTAATCTACCAATGTATCATCGATGTTGCTCTCTATTCATGTTCGTATTGAAAGGAGAGATTCACAGGCGCACAATTTGCTATATTTTCGTCTCTCTAGAAAATTTAAATTTGTTTATTCGGGACTAATAACATGCAAATCCCGATTTCTCTTCGCTCGCCTCGAGTATACATCGGAAATTCAAATTTCACTCGTTATAAAGAAAGACAAAAAAGAATAGATGGAAGAAAAAGTAAATAAAAAGTAGCATTTTTCCATTTCCTTTTCGTTACCCCATCTCTCTCTATATATATATATATTGCTGCGAAAAATTATTCAATAATTAAAATATAATTTCATTTTATATACTTCACATTATGCTTCGAAAATATAAACAATATATATTTTATGTACGCAATTTTTTGCTTTTACATAAAATATTTTTTGGAAGGAATTTATGTTTGCATTTATTTTTCGTGGAGGCTATATATATCTGAAGACACAACTAAGCTTAAAATCAACTTTCTCTGTACCAAAGCAGCATACCCCGAATATATCGTCGTTGTGGACATCACAGGGAGTAGCTCATGATCGAGCTGCTTGGATTTTCTTCATGGTATACATATATTAAGGGGTCTTTCGAATGGTTTGGGTCTACGCCCAAGTATATATATCTCACCCACTGGGTAAGATGTTGGGAGACTCCTTGAAAGCGTCCATAGGATCGAGAATAACGAGATTACCTCGGGGTGAACAGCGCTTCTCCGGTACGTAAGCGCCATCAACTGCAAACAAACAAAAAGGCGCAAACCATACGATTTCACACCTGAAGTCAGCTCTTTTCATTGCAAGCAGTCGATATATATATATATATATATATATATAATCGAAAGATCTCGCTGTGTGCTCTAGAAAAATTGGAATTCGACCTCTCGCATATACAAGGCCAACGCCCGTCCGAGCAAGCTCACGACGTGAACCTAGACTAAAAGTGTCCTTTTGTTAATGCCTCCTGCATTCATTATTCATACGACGTGGAAGTTAAGCCCACAACTATTTATCTTCTTTAACGCAGAACAGTTATTTATTTTCTTCACATCTCCGGATATTTCCTTACGCTCTTTTTCAGTTGCTAAACCATGCTTCGTACACATATGTAAGCAATAACTTTTGGATGAGCACAGGCAAATGTTATAACGGTTGTGAAGTCGTTTTTTCACTCAACTGATGAAATTTCAAATGTTTTATCAATAAAGAATAATCTAAGTTATTTTTTTTTATTTTTTATTTTTTTTTCAAGGAATGATTGCATTGTAATTTAGTGCATCAGTGAAAATAAATGTATTTTACGTAGGTAAAATTAAATCGGAAAATTTTCGGATAAGGCGAATAACACCCAAGTGAGCTTTGTATGGATGTCATTAAAATTGATGAAATTTCTTGGAATTATTTGGACCACAAATGCCTTTTACTCGCTGTATCTTCAAACATCATATCGTAGGCACATATAGCACAAGAATAAAACAAAGTAGATTCGTTTTACATGGTCTTAAAAAAGAAATAAGACATTATGTTAAAAATCATCACGACAAATTAAAAAAAAAAACTCTACGCCAATCGAATCAAAGTTGCCAGTAAATTCACTATCGGTCGTATAGCCCGCAAAAAGAAAATTATCCGCGAGACGATATAACTTCGATGGAAAAACACGAGCGAGCTCATACAGAAGTACTGCGAATTTTCCCCAAAGACGGAACAAAAGAGGAGAAGTAAAGAGAAGAAGAAAAAAGAACTCGAGACTCTCATTTGCGAATTAAATTCTACAATGACGTACCCCAGGATAAGATAATGGACTCGACGAAGATTGAAAGTTAAAATGTGGCTCGATAAAGACTTTCAATTAAAATATTACGCAGTCAAGATTATTGTATAAAAAATTATATGATGAAAAAAGTTAGCGGAGTCTATATAGCACCGGCGTGTACCATCAGTCAAGTGCTTCGAGGACGATAAAAGAATAAGATATTTTCATATTTTTTAATTACCATTGAATCCATCTTCGTGCTTATTACGAGAGAAGATTGGATTAACCTTGCGTAATAAAACTCATGAACTTTCCTGCAGCATCTCTGATTTACCCCGATCAAAACCGAGACAAAAAGAGACAGATAGAAAAGACGTGCATGTAATCAACGAATAAGCGTATGCTTCGTGGGATATAATTATTCGCCTTCATATACAGACAATAAAATATAATAATTTGCTTTCATATATGCAATTACATCGTATCAGCTGTGACGTTTCCGAGCTTTTTCACCAAGTTTATAAAAAAAAAACAATTTAAATTTTTGCGGAAAAATGATTGTTTATATTTCTCAAACGAAGAATGTTACGAATAAAATTGTCCGTCACGTTGAGACTATTCCCCTAAATTCCTTAGTGTTTCAAGTTCCATGTCAATTCATATAATACAGTCTGAGATATATCGTGTACATTGTTCTAAAAAAACATAGTTTCGAGAGAAACGCGTTTTAAGTTTCACCACTAGTTTTTTTTTTGTTCAGTGAAATAAATTCATTTTCTTTGCCTATTGTCAATGTGTCATTCCTGCTC